>CM035116.1:65868880-66222931 GCA_020205555.1 Panax stipuleanatus
AGTATAATATCAGTACTCTCTCTCTCAATCCTAATAAGATTAGGATATAAATTAATTAAAAGTGTTTAATTAATTAATTAAAAAAACCCTATTCTAATTGGATTAGGAGGGTTAACCTAATATCTATATAAGAGAGTCTTACATCAGAAATAAGGTACGTGAATTTTTCCAAGGATTGGGAGTACACATATTCTATAGAGATAGAAACAAAGGTTAAGACAATAACCCATGTTCCTGAGTTTTTCATCTTCCTTGGTGGATCACCGTTAGAGGCCAAACATTTGGGTGGCTGGCATTGATCAAGGGGAGGAGCCACTATAGAGGAATCAAAGGAATCAAAAGAGTAGAATTTGTACCTGAGGAAGCTTGGATCTTCAAAGGTATAATTTCATCCTCTCCTTCTATGTATTGACTGATAATTAATGCACAAGTAAGATCATAGTTAAGGGTTTGTAAGAAAATTTTAAAATCTGATTTTTCATCCCTTCCGCTGTGTTTATGTAATTTGATTGCATGCTTATGTTTCTAGAAAACTCAACAGTGGTATCAAAGCCAATCTTGTGCTAATTATCAGTTTATGTTATTCCATACATGTATGATATGCGATTGGATCGAGTTCTTGGGCAACAATTTTTTTTTAGATTCTGCGAAGCTGCGCCGGTGCAAGGCATTCTTGCTGCGTAGCTGCGCCGGTGTCTTGTCATGGTTTTCATGCTGTGCAGCTGCGCCGGTTCCCTTTACATTCCTAGCGCAGCTGCGCCACTAGACATGAACTGCAAAAATTTTTCTTTTGTTTTGATTAATCAAATAAATAGTTTATTTAATTAATAAAGGTTTAAAATAAAGATGTTTATTTTATATAAAATATAATTTCAGAATTGCTAAAATTAAAGAGTTTAATTTGGAATTGTTTTTGAATGAAATAAAGGAGTTTATTTTTTCAAAAACAAAGTTTAGCAAGCTTTTGCCCATTAACTAATATTAATACATATATGGAATGAATTTACTTTCATGAGATGAAAGTTTTATTGATACGTATGATGATATGTATGTTAATAAAAGGGATTGATTATGGACTATGACTAATGTGATTGGATTTTATTTTGGATGAATGCTTGAATGTATGGGTTTTATAAAATGGGGTCTGCGTACCTCGTCTTCTCTGGTTTTATTCTGGGTGTAAATTCTATCTCCCTTCTATGTACTTCCCCTTGACTGCTGATCAAGGTTTCTATTTAATTATAAATAGTTTATGTAATAGAGATAGTTAGAATTATCTTGAAAAAACTGGAGACCAAGGAGCAAGGAGTGCGTGAAGACCCGTTTGTATAGAGCCCGGATTTAAATGTAATAGTTACATTTAAATTTAAATTCTTGCACTCCTAGGTTTGACCTTTTGGTTCACTTGGTAGCTCTAGTGAACCAAACTAGAATAAAAGTCCATAATCAATCCGGGTAGAATATAATATTCTATATTGCATGCTAAATATTATATATATTATATTTCATGCATACATGCTTCGCATGTTTAATAAAATGACGCGTATTTTATATATATATATGTGCATGCGCGCTAAACAAGATGAGACAAATAATAACAAACCCCTCAAAGAAATAATATTAAGTCCAAAGCATTCAAATGATATTTGGAATATCGAACGTCGCCTTCTAGCATGATTAATTAATAGAGTATTAAATATTTAATATGAGTTTGTTGTGCTATCCACAAGGCGAGTATTGAGTATTTAAGATGTTAATTAATGACATTTGATGCTTATCAAGAAAACTGAACGATCTAGTCTTGTTGTGCTATCCATAAGAACGAACAATTTTTTTTTGAATTTATGGAAGTGCTAGGCTGGACTTAACTTAAATCATTTTAGTTCGGATGTGCACACACATGACCATTATAATTTAAGAGGCAAAATAAAAGGAGTTACATGGTGATGTAATTGACAAGAGTTGTCTACCTATTTATTTGTATATCGCTTGTTGTGCTATCCACAAGGTTATATACATTTGAAATGGGATCCTTAATCTCACTAGCAAATCTTTAATTAGATGTTGCCGAACTATATAAGTGAGGGTAATATAGTTTGATGAAAACAGTGGGAGATACTAATTTAAAATAAAGACCTAAATTTATTTTGGTATGCAAAGTTAATAAAATGAATGTTTGCTAAAAATGTTGTCTTTTCACATGCAGAATTTTAAAAATGTCAAAATCACTAATCTCACTACGAAGCATACTTGATGCAAATAAGCTTACCGGGCCGAATTATGAGGACTGGCTAAAAAATCTGATTATTGTTCTCACTGCTGAAAAGATTTCTTATGTCTTAAATTCAACTATACCTGAATCTGTTTTGGAAATAGCCTCTGAGGAAGAGATTGCCACTTTTAATAAATGGCAAGATGATGCATCTGTGGCTCAATGCATTATGCTCGCATCCATGAATAACGAGCTTCAGCGTCAGCACGTAAATATGGATGTTCCTGCTATACTGCTTCACCTCAAGGAGTTGTATGGTGAACAAAGTAGGACTGCTAGATATGAGATATCTAAGGAGCTCTTTCGATCTCGGATGACCGAGGGCACTGCCATCGAGACTCATGTTCTGAAGGTAATCAATTTGATTGAACGCCTTGGACAGCTTGGGTTCGTCATGGACGGGGAGTTGAGTCAAGACTTGGTCTTGCAGTCACTCCCTGAGACCTTCTCGCAGTTTGTGATTAATTTTCACATGAATAAGCTAGATGTCAGCTTGCCTGAGCTGCTTAACATGCTGAAAACTGCAGAAGGTCACTTCCCATCCAAGAAGAAGCATATCTTGATGGTGGATTCTTCCAATAAAAGGAAAAGGCCCAAGGTATCTTCTGAAAGGAAGAAATCCAAGAAGGCTAAGGGAAATTGGAAAGAAAAGGAACAAAAGAAACCTGAACCAGCTAAAGGAATGTGCTTTCATTGCAACGAGCCGGGACATTGGAAGAGGAACTGCAAGAAGTTTCTAGCAGAGAAGAAGCTTGGAGAAGCTTCGACTTCCAATCAAGGTTTGTTTATGATTGAAATTAACTTTTCTGAAAGTCGTAATTCTACTTGGGTATTGGATACCGGTTGTGGGTCTCACATATGTAACATTGTGTAGGGACTGGTTAGAAGTAGAAAGCTGAACAATGAAGAGGTGATCCTACGAGTGGGGAATGGAGCAAAGGTTGCTGCATTAGCTGTAGGAACTTATTATTTAGCAATGCCTTCGGGCAAGTCCATTTATCTTAATAACTGTTATTATGTTCTAAATATTATTAAAAACCTTATTTCAATTTTTGTATTGCATATGGAAGGTTTTGACGTTATTATAAAGAACAATGGTTGTTCTATTTATAAAGACGATGTTTTATATGGTATTGGAAATTTGCGAAATGGGTTTTATATAGTTGACTTGCAAGAAAATATATTTCAAATTGAACAAACTAAGAAAAGGAAAAGAGATGATATTAATTATACCTACATGTGGCACTGTAGACTCGGTTATATCAATGAAACAAGATTATCCAAGTTGCATAAGGATGGGCTCCTAGAGCTATTCGATTATGAATCATATCCAACTTGTGAATCTTGTCTCATGGATAAAATGACTAAATCTCCTTTTAGTGAAAAAGGAGAAAGAGTTACAAAGTTGTTGGCATTAATTCACACAGACGTTTGTGGACCTATGACAACAAGTGCACGGGGTGGGTATTCTTATTTTATTACTTTCACTGATGATCACTCAAGATTTGGATATGTGTATTTAATGAAATACAAATCAGAATCATTTGAAAAGTTCAAAGAGTTCAGAAGTGAAGTAGAGAAACAAACGGGCAAGAGTATTAAGATACTTCGATCAGATCGAGGTGGAGAATACTTAAGCGGAGAGTTTCTCAATTGTCTCAAAAAAAATGGTATAATCTCACAATGGACTCCTCCAGGTACACCACAGTTAAATGGAGTATCTGAAAGGAGAAATCGAACACTGTTGGACATGGTTCGATCCATGATGAGTTTTACCGACCTTCCAATTTCCTTCTGGGGATATGCCCTAGAAACGGCTGCATACCTACTTAACAAGGTACCTACCAAATCCGTCCCAAAGACTCCATATGAGATGTGGAAGGGGAGAAAACCAAATCTTAAGCATGTTAAGACTTGGGGTTGCCCAGCTTATGTCAAAAAGTTTGAAAATGATAAGCTACAGACTAAATTCGATAAGTGTAGATTTATGGGATAACCTAAAGAAACTTTAGGGTATTATTTCTATCATCCAACTGATCAAAAGGTGTTTGTTGCGAAACATACTGCCTTCTTGGAAAAGGAGTTTATCCATGAAGGGAACAGTGGGAGTAAGATATATCTTAAAGAAGTTCAAGAACCACAAATTATCACGGATCAAAATCAGGTACCTGACCAAGTAGAAGAACCTACTATACCACACCCTGTTCGTAAATTTGGAAGAGTACCGAAGATACCTGAGAGGTATGCATTCGTTATAGAGGATGACGATGAGGTACACATCATGAATGATGATGATCCATTGAATTACGAACAGGCTATAAGTAATAAAGACTCAAGGAAATGGCTTGAAGCATGAAATCCGAAATGGACTCCATGTATAAAAACAAAGTATGGACTTTGGTTTCACCACCTGAAGGCATTAAGCCTATTGGGTGTAAATGGGTCTTTAAAAGAAAGACGGGAGCGGACGGCAACGTAGAGACCTATAAGGCCCGACTGGTTGCAAAAGGTTTCAAACAAAGACAAGGAGTTAACTATGATGAAACCTTCTCACCAGTAGCTATGCTCAAGTCCATTCGGATTTTGCTTGCGATTGCAGCTTATAACGACTATGAGATCTGGAAGATGGACGTGAAAACAGCCTTCCTCAATGGGAAACTTGAGGAGGATGTGTATATGACACAGCCAGAGGGATTTGTTTCAAAGGTTGGAACAAATTAAGTCTATAAGCTGCAACGATCCATTTATGGATTGAAGCAAGCTTCTCGTAGATGGAACATTCATTTTGATAAGACAATCAAAGAGTTTGATTTTATCAAAAATGACGATGAACCATGTGTGTACAAGAAGGTTAGTGGGAGCGCAGTATCATTCCTTATATTATATGTTGACGATATATTACGGATAGGGAATGACATTCCTCTGTTACAATCAATTAAAATCTAGTTATCTAAAAACTTCTCTATAAAGGACTCGGGTGAAGCATCCTATATTTTTGGGATAAAGATCTATAGAGATAGATCTAAAAGGATGCTCGTCTTATACCAAGGAACGTACATTGATACGATGCTAAAGTGGTTTAGCATGGAAGATTCCAAAAGAGGTCTCATGCCGATGAGCCATGGAATACATCTCTCCAAGAAACAGACCCCAAAGACACCTGAGGAGAGAGGCCGTATGAGTAAGATCCGTTATGCTTCTGCAATAGGATCTATCATGTACGGTATGATATGTAATAGACCGGATGTTGCTCACGCACTTAGTGTAACGAGCAGATACCAGTCGAATCCAGGAGAAGAGCACTGGAAGGCAGTGAAGAATATCCTAAAGTACTTGAGAAGGACTAAAGATATTTTTCTTATCTACAGTGGGTCTGAATTAAAACTTGAGGGATTCACGGACTCAAGTTTTCAGATAGACCAAGATGACAGTAAATCTGTTTCAGGGTATGTGTTTACCTTGAACGGAGGCGCAGTGAGTTGGAAGAGTTCCAAGCAGTAAACAGTTGCTGATTCAGTGACAGTGGCAGAGTATATAGTTGCAAGTGAAGCTGCAAAGGAAGTTGTTTGGATGAAGAAGTTCATAACTAAACTTGGTGTGGTTCCTAGCATTGGAGAAGTAGTTCTCGTATACTGTGACAACACCGGAGCGGTTGCACAGGCTAAGAAACCCAGGTTTCATCAGAAATCTAAACACATGTTGCGGTGATTTCACTTGATCAGGGAGATCATTGAAAGAGGAGACGTCACCTTGGAGGGTGTGGACTCTCAAAACAACATTGCAGATCCATTTACTAAAGCTCTAACACAACAGCAGTTTGATCGTCACTTAGAGAAGATGGGTATGAGATACCATGGCGATTGGCTTTAGTGCAAGTGGGAGATTGATAGTAGTGTGCATACAAGCCAATCATGTATGATGATAAAGCACATACTTTGTAAACAATCTTATTTATTTATTAATAAAATATTAATTTAAGGCATTTAATTATCTACATGGTGCTGTTTTTTTATAATATGTAAATAACCCATAGTTTTAAGCAATGCTTTTAGAATCATGATGAGATCATGCTAATGAGATTTAAATTCTTAGAAAGCTTAAAAACTAAAACAGTTCTCAATCGTGGGATTTCTAAAATGGGGATTAGTAAATCCGGATAGATTGGTACATATGTTGCTTGTTCATTGGATGAGGATGACCGATCTCATGGTCATTTGTGTGGAGACACTAAAGCAAGTATGTAGGTGCTTATTGGAGAATAAGTTCACTGAACGTGACTTGCTATGGAATACCTAATGAAGTTTTACTCGTCTGTCAATAGGATATCCTAATGTGATAGTAGTACATGTGATCCTTGGACTTGAGATCATCATAGTATCTTGTATATTACAAATTATACTTTGACTTATTCCTTAAGGCCTTTTAAGGTATATATAGGGTATGCTTGGGTATAATGAGTTACATATAGAGATAATGTATGATCAATAAAGAATCTACCACATCTAGTAAAAGAGGAGATATGTCCTATGTGATTCATTAAATGACAACTAGGAATCCTTGGCCAAGGTGGAATGAAATTAAAAAGAGGTTTCTAATTTGCATTATTTGGAGTTGTGCGTTTTCTAATCGAAATACATATGATTAAATAAATTAAGACTTGACAGTAAATCCATGTCTTATATTTAATTGGGACATTGTATGGTGGAAGGATTGAATTGTACGATAACTATTAACTCACAGGTTCTTTTATGATTAATGTTGAAATCTATATTATCTAAAAAGTCGTTGATCGCTAGGGAGGCTTATCCCTATTGTAGAATAAATGTTATTTATTTAAATAAATTATTAGTTTAATTTATTTAGTTAAATAAGATTAGAATTGTTCTAATTGATTTATTCACAACTGATTTAATATGGAGAACCTAAAGGGTCACACCATAAAAGGAAGAAGAATTATTTAAGAAGAAAATGGCATGATAGTAATAATGCATTAAGTATAATTAATTTAATCTATGGTGATAGAATAAATTAAATAGCTTAATATTTATTATTTAATATTTTAGTAATATTAAATATAAATTAATAAGAAGAGTCTTATTAATATTATTATTATCATTATTATTTTAATTCTAAAGGAGTTTAGGAATTAATATAATATCAGTACTCTCTCTCTCAATCCTAATAAGATTAGGATATAAATTAATTAAAAGTGTTTAATTAATTAATTAATTAAAACCCTATTCTAATTGGATTAGGAGGGTTAACCTAATATCTATATAAGAGAGTCTTATATCAGAAATAAGGTACGTGAATTTTTTCAAGGGTTGGGAGTACACATATTCTATAGAGATAGAAGCAAAGGTTAAGCCAATAACCCATCTTCCTAAGTTCTTCATCTTCCTTGGTGGATCACCGTTTGAGACCAAACCTTTGGGTGGCTGACATTGATCAAGGGACGGAGCCACTATAGAGGAATCAAAGGAATCAAAAGAGTAGAACTTGTACCTGAGGAAGCTTGGATCTTCAAAGGTATAATTCCATCATCTCCTTCTATGTATTGACTGATAATTGATGCACAAGAAAGATCATGGTTAAGGGTTTTAAAAAAATTTTAAAATCTGATTTTTCATCCCTTCCGCTGCGTTTATATAATTTGATTGCATGCTTATGTTTCTAGCAAACCCAACAGTTTACACTAACTTTTCATGGTAACTTAATTTATAGAGGACTCAATCATGAAGAACATCAATATAAAATTTCTAAATGACAATATTAGAGATTATACCTTGGCTTAGTGAGTAAGAAGAAGATCATGATAAAGTTGAAGAAGAACTTTCTCTCAAAGCCGTCCTGCTTTCCTCCTCTTCTACTTCCTTCTTTTCTCTCTATCTCTAGATTTTCTGTGTTTTCTTTCTACACAGACTAACCTTTTGTTCTAACATCTAACTCTTTTATTTTCTAAAGTGACGTAGTTTTTTAACATATAGCTAATATGATATATATTACATGTATAATTATATAATATATATAACTCCCAAGCAATTAAACCACCTACTTAATATCATAATTGTAATTAATATAATTAAGTTACAATTTGAATTTTAAAAGCCCTAAGGCTTGTTTGGCAAAACAACATTATTTAAAAAATTGATATTTTAGTAGTTAAGGCCTTGTTTGGTAAAACATGATTAAAACAAAAGTAAGGGCCTTGTTTGGTAAAATATTTTAAAAACAGTTTTAAGGGCCTTGTTTGGGTAAAACTAATTTAAAAGTCCTTTTTATTCTTTTAATAAATCCTTTAACACATCTTTTAACGTTATCCTTTAAATAATCAAATCTTAACATTATAAATTAATTAATTAAAAGTCTAACATCAATTAATCACATAAAATTGTCACATAATTATAATTACTTGCTAATTATAATTTCATTTAACACAACACATAACTCATCTAATTTAATTATCCCAATTAAATTAGAACTATAACATAAAATCATTATATATTAATTAAATTAAATATTAAATATTCATTTAATTAATATATTACACTTAATTACATTATTCCATAATAATCACATAATTATTTATTTAACTCAATAAATAATTCATTTAAAATATTTATTTACTTTAATAAATATTAAAATTAATATATACAATTCTCTTCACATCAATTCACATATTTCACAATATAGAACACGTATACACATACTCGTACTTGAACATCTTAAAGTAAGAATTTTATTTATTAAATTCTCATTTATAATGTCTTAAAAAAATTCGAGATGTCACAGTAAATACAGTGCGGTATAATGACGTCATAAAATAATTTTTAGAATTTTAAAGAAATTTCAATTGTCAATTAAATTTGGCCAGACACATGTTTCGATTGATATTTGAATTATTGATATACGTCTAAGTTATTTGATTTAGCTAGTGATAAGTGATTTTATGACCACTTATTCGGATAGTAACCAGCTTGTTTCGTTGCTTAAACTCGAGTATTCCTGTGCTTTTAATATGTTTTTTCCTTTGTTTTGCATTATTAATGTTTAGGAACTCTCCGAGTACAATTTGAGCTAAAAAAGGATAAAAGATGCCAAAAAGGGGCAACACACAGCAGAAGGCTTAAGGCATGATGGCATGATAGGGCAGATGAGTGTTGCTTGTAATGTACAAGTGTGCAAGGAAAGAGAAACCAAGTGCAGCAGCAGAAAGAAGCCTTGCACCAGCAACATTGCGGGTGCCGCGCGGCCGCGCCAGCATAACAAAGCCAGCCCGCGCGCCCGCCCCGATCCTCAGAGCCAGAGCCCCAACTTCAGCAGCCGCGCGGCCGCGCCAGGAAATAGGCTTGGGCGCGTACGGCCGCGCCAGTCAGCATGTTGGCCAGATTTGACTTTTGCTTAAATGAACGGGAGAAGGCAGAGATATAGGGTTTTTAAGCCCCATTTGTTCGGCGTCTCCAATAGGGAGAAAACAAGGCCTTAAGCCCTAGCTTAGTTTCTACATCTCTTTTCCTTTCCTTTTCTTTTCTTGTATAGATTAGGAGTAGTTTAGTGTTAGATTAGGGTTAGTTAGTTAGTTTTCTAGGGTTTTGTTATTGTTTGAAGATTGAAGCAAGTGTGTACACCAAGATCCAAGCTCGGAGAAACGAACGAAGATTTGCATTTCTTTATCTCTTATTCTCCTTGCTATCATTTGTATTTGGATAATGTATACTAAACTTGTGGATAATATATTTGGGTTGTCTATGCCTTAAATTATATTTTGAGGTTCCAATGGAACCTAATGAGTAGTTGATTGTTGGTTTTCCTTCCATGATGGTCTTATTTGATTGCTATGTGCTTGTCTATTGCGATGTATGCTTTAATTGCCTAATTGATTAGCTACCAATTATTGTGATAACCTATGTGGGATCGAAAGACAAAATATAGGTTTAGATCAAATCGTTATAGCGGGCGATTGTAGGTTCACATCGCGTTGGACTTATGATTTGTGCTTAGGATAGAAATATACCGAAGCGCCGCTCGTAGTCAATATAGAACTTGACCTTAAACCGTAATTATTTATGAATCACATAGACATATAGTGGTTTAGATAATGTGGGTGTTCACGTGCGTTCTATCATTTGTGGATTTCATGTGATATGGATTGGATGCATTGGAAGATGGCCTTCTCTTACTCTCGTGTTCTCGACTAACACATATAATGATTAATTTGACCTAATTAGAAGTGAATCGACTTAGACAAATCATTAGGAGAAATTGGAATCTCTTATCTTCATTATCTAATTCGACTTTAGGATTCTTTAGTTTAACTTTCCATTCCTTGCCTAGTTTAATTTAGTTTTAATTCATTCTCCTTACCATCCGTTTAAATAAGACTGAAATGATTACGTGCTAGTGGTGTGATGTCTTTTATCCATTAATTCTCTGTGGAACGATATCTGTACTTTCACTTTATTACTCGTTGGCCGCGTATACTTGCGCGTTAATTGTGTCATCTAAATCGGACCAACAAATTTTTGGCACCGTTGCCGGGGAATTTTTTGGATAACTATTTGCCAACATTAGTTTAAATCAAATTAGTCTTACTTTAAATAGTTTATTTTTATTTTTGTTTAATTCTCTTCTCATATTCTCTTTTCAGGTACAATGGACTTAAATTTCTATCCATGGAATGGTACAAGGCAAGAGCAACCAAGGGAAGCATACACTGATGGCATCAACCCAATTGCTACACTTTCAGCACAGCTAGAGGTTCTCTCGAGGAAGCTGGATACTGTCTCAGCTCAGAAGAATCGAGAGACGGCAGTGACCTATAACTACAGTGCTGGGAGCTACGCGAGCCATCAGGAGCCTATCAGTTATGGACAGGAGCAGTATGGGGGTGGTTATTCCTACACCGAACCTTATCCCACTTATCAACAAGATTGGGGGTATCACCTAAACCCTTCATCAGACTACTATCAAGACCAACACTGGGATCCAAATCCCGCATACGCCCCAGAATGCACCTTCCAGACTCCAGTTTACGAGCCTCAACACAATTTTGAGGGTGACACAGAAAATGCAATCTTGGAGGAAGGAAGTGGCATAGAATCACTGAAGGACATCTTGATTGAGCAACAGAAGTCAGTCAAGAATATCCAGAACTGGGTAGAGCAAATTAGTAGGGCCTTGATGATAGAGGATGAGCAAGGGCAGACCCATACTATGAGCTATCAAGAATAATGCAAGCCAAGTCCAAATTGTGCGCTCGAACCCACTTATCAATCCCAATGTTTACAAGGAGAACAGTCAACCATGGGCTTCATGTATGTAAGCTTAGAAAACCAAGAGGAGTTGTTTGGGAGCCAGGAACCATCAAACCAAAATTTTTAATATCAGATGGCCCCAATCAACTATGCTTCTACTAGTGAGCCTCAATACAGGGAGCCCGTGGCTGAAACAGAAAAGGAAGGATTGGACACTATGTGGGGTATCTCATTAGCATCAACAAAGGAGATCTTGGTCGAACAAGAGCAATCAATTGAGGATCTTTAGACTTGGGTAGAGCAAATTAGCACAGCTTTAAGGAATGAGGAGGTGATTGAGCAAGTAAATAAAGCTTAAGATAGTCAAAGTCTAATGCCTCAGATGACTGAAGCCATGAGTAATGATCCCCAGGATACTTGGTGCTATGAAATGGATGCAAAGACTGATGAAGAGCCTGAGGTGCACTTGGAACTGGACAAACGAAAGGTAATGGATATCGAGGAGCCAATTGGGGTTGTGGAGTATGAATGTGAACCAACAGTGACAATCCCCCAAGAGCCTCCTCCGCCTGAGTGGAATAAGCCAGTCAAGTTTGCACACCCTTGCCCCCTTGGTAGCCACATTACATATACGGATCTCGATGATATGAGAGAGTCTGCCAGCTTCAAACCATGGTGGTCAGAAGAGAAGAGAATAGAAGAAGAGTCCGTTGTGTGCTCTATGCCTCCATGCCCCGATCATTTCACCTACACAACGGAACCCTTGCCTAGCTCCCCAACCTTCAGGACGGGGAATTCTTTTACTTATCCAATGTTAGGTAGTTTAAATCTGTATCCGCTCCTACTGGGAAGCCGCCAAAGTCACACAGCTATTCTAATGGATGGAGGGGTTCTCCAGTATCGTCGGGGAGTTGGGTAGCAGTGGGCAGACACAGTCGAGCTAGAGGACTATAAATCAAGCGCTAGATGGGAGGCACCTTATCATTTCTCTCTCTCTCTCTGTTTAATTCTCCATTACCTACTTCCCATCATCCCTCTCTCTATCTCTTTGTTTAATTCTCCATTTACATGCTTTCTATCACATTTCCCTCCCTCTCTTTTAATTTTTATTAGTTAATATTTAGTTTAAATTTTTGGATACTGTAGGAATTAGGAGTTCATTGCCTACATTTTTGAACTTAGGCATTAGTGCATATCTATTTGGGACTCGAATGCTATTGAACATATTTTTTGATGCACAAGCACATTGCATATGTGCAGTTAGAGAATTTTTGGGAAGCAAATGCATATATCTTTCCATGTTGGATTCTCTTGATGTAAATAGATTTTATATACTTTTGTTAGTCTAGGAGGGCTTAATAAGTATTAGCTGCGTATTTCAGGTCAAAGGCTGCTCGAAATGAATGAAAAACAAAAGCCAACCTCAGTTCATGCCAAAAATTTATAGCAACAAAATCTGATGGTCCGCGCGGCCGTGCCACACATAAAAAGGGCCTGACTTAAGGAAAATCTTGCAGATTTTGGGGAGGCATCGCTTCATGTCAATTATTAGCAGCCCCCAAGCCTCAGTCCCTATAATCCCAAACCCTCAATTCCTTAATGCAATCCCCCCACTACAAGCCTTAGTTTTGAAAACCTCCTACCTCTTCAATCCAAAGTACCAATTCCCATCCACCTCATCCTCTCAACCTTATCAATTGAGATATTGAGTGTGGGATCTCTAGCAGAGCAAGATTGATATGGAGTTGGGTTGGTTCATTGAGTATAGTGTTGAGCGGGGTTTATTTTACCAAGAGTAGAGGGAGACGGGGAAACTTCTGAGAGGATGCCACTTCATTTCATGCAGCATAAGAAGCCAAATAGGGGAGTTTCTTTTTACCTTTACCTTCAATGAGGACATTGAATAATTTAAGTTTGGGGGTATTGGCTTTATTTTGCATATAGGGTAGTTGCATTCATATTGCATATTGTGTTTGTTTATTTAGTGCATGTAGGTTGTAAATAGTTAAAATTTGTGAAAGTTTTAAAAATTTTCTTTTGTTTTTGCATTCTGTGTGAGAGCATACTGCATGAATCCAATTTTCAGTTGGTTAGTTATATATGTTGCCTGTGAAGAAATTGAATTCGCTTGATTTTCGAACTGATTTGAGACCTAAGCTTGATTGTATGGTCATATATGTAAATCCTTATCTGTTAGATACTGTGTAACCAGTTAGCACAAAAACACCATGATATGCTAAGTTTAAATGTTTACATACTTATTTTCTGGTGGAAAAACACTGTTTTAATAAAAGAGTTTCAGTTCGCATATAATAATAACTAGACTGTTAAAAGCTTAAGTTTGGGGGAAACAGGGGACATGCATAATTTATGCGAGGAGATGGAGCGTAAGACGCACTCCCTTGCAGAAAAAGAAAAAAAGAAAAAGAAAACAAAAGAAAATATTAAGAAAAAGAAAAAATAGAATAAACACTTCGGCTACGTCGAGTTCTGTGGCCTTTGATATTCGATCAAGTAAGCCCTAGGGGTGTCTCTACACCCAGCGCCCTAAGGCCGTCTGGTCTGGGAGTCGTTGGTCGAAAGCTCGCTACATAGATATCATTGAAAAGCCTAAGAGAACTAGGCATTGCACAATTGAATATGTACATGGGAGAGTGCGAATACACCTTCGTGAGCAATAAAAGCTTAATGAAATACCCCCTGTTGACTCTTAACTCTAGTAATACATGGTCTTAGTTAGAACTTATATGATTTACTATTTTTCTTAAGTTAAAACCTATTTTTCCCCTAAGAAGCATAGTATGTGATTTATTTGTTACAAAGAATGTTTAATGGATGCTAGGCAAACACGCACAATACATCAGTGCTGACAGTTTTGGATTTGCAAGAATATGCCTTAGGGTCTTGTCTTGGGTAGCTTATCTATTCGATTATCTTATGGTTTTCTGAGGCATTGCTTTGAAAGTTCAATACTGACTAAGACATGGATTCGCATTCATAGTAGTATAGGTTGCATACATTGTAGATATTGCATTGCATCTTGCGTTTAGTTTTGTTTTGGTTGCTTGAGGGCAAGCAACGTTTAAGTTTGGGGGTATTGATAAGTGATTTTATGACCACTTATTCGGATAGTAACCAGCTTGTTTCGTTGCTTAAACTTGAGTATTCCTGTGCTTTTAATATATTTTTCCTTTGTTTTGCATTATTCATGCTTAGGAACTCTCCGAGTGCAATTTGAGCTAAAAAAGGGCAAAAGATGCCAAAAAGGGGCAACGCACAGCAGAAGGCTTAAGGCATGATGGCATGATAGGGCAGATGAGTGTTGCTTGCAATGTACAAGTGTGCAAGGAAAGAGAAACCAAGTGCAGCAGCAGAAAGAAGCCTTGTACCAGCAACATTGCAGGTGCCGCGCAGCCGCGCCAACATAACAAAGCCAGCCCGCGCACCCGCGCCGATCCCCAGAGCCAGAGCCCCAACTTTAGAAGTCGCGCGACCGCGCTAGGAAATAGGCTTGGGTGCGCGCGGCCACGCCAGTCAGTATGTTGGCCAGATTTAACTTTTTCTTAAATAAATTGGAGAAGGCAGAGATATAGGGTTTTTAAGCCCCATTTGTTCAGCATCTCCAATAGGGAGAAAACAAGGCCTTAAGCCCTAGCTTAGTTTCTTCATCTTTTTTCCTTTTCTTTTCTTTTCTTGTATAGATTAGGAGTAGTTTAGTGTTAGATTAGGGTTAGTTAGTTAGTTTTCTAGGGTTTTATTAGTGTTTGAAGATTGAAGCAAGTGTGTACACCAAGATCCAAGCTCGGAGAAACGAACGAAGATTTGCATTTCTTTATCTCTTATTCTCCTTGCTATCATTTATATTTGGATAATGTATACTAAACTTGTGGATAATATATTTGGGTTGTCTATGCCTTAAATTATATTTTGAGGTTCCAATGGAACCTAATGAGTAGTTGATTGTTGGTTTTCCTTCCATGATGGTCTTATTTGATTGCTATGTGCTTGTCTATTGTGATGTATGCTTTAATTGCCTAATTGATTAGCTACCAATTACTGTGATAACCTATGTGGGATCGAAAGACAAAATGTAGGTTTAGATCGGATTGTGATAGCGGGCGATTGTAGGTTCACATGGCATTGGACTTATGATTTGTGCTTAGGATATAAATATACCAAAGCGCCGCTCGTAGTCAATAGAGAACTTGACCTTAAACCATAATTTTTTGTAAATCACATAGACATATAGTGGTTTAGATAATGTGGGTGTTCACGTACGTTCTATCATCTGTGGATTGCACGTGATATGGATTAGGTGCATCGGAAGATGGCCTTCTCTTACTCTTGTGTTCTCGACTAACACATATAATGATTAATTTGACCTAATTGGAAGTGAATCGACTTAGACAAATCATTAGGGGAAATTTGAATCTCTTATCTTCATGATCTAATTCGACTTTAGGATTCTTTAGTTTAACTTTCCATTCCTTGCCTAGTGTAATTTAGTTTTAATTTATTCTCCTTACCATCCGTTTAAATAAGACTGAAATGATTACATGCTAGTGGTTTGGTGTCTTTTATCCATTAATTCTCTGTGGGACGATATCTGTACTTTCACTTTATTACTCGTTGGCCGCGTATACTTGCGCGTTAATTGTGTCATCTAAATCGGACAAACATCTAGACAAATGTTTATGAAATTCAAGTATTATTTGAGAGCTTATGCCAAACCAAGTTGTTTTGGTGCGGAATCTAAGTTGGTATCAAATGAGTACAAGTTGGTATCCGACACAAGTTGTTGTCAGCATTACGTGATACAAGTTGGTATCAAATTGACACAAGTTGGTGTCAAGTTAATGCAATTGGTATCAAATTTACACAAGTTGGTGTTTCGATTTACAGATGAATTTCTGTTCAAACCGTTTCGAAATTGAAAAATGAAAGTTCATGGTCTATATGACTTAGCATGATATAATTTTTTTTAACTCTTTAGAGTGATGTTGTGGTAATATGTGATGATGGGTATAAAATAGTATAAACTCGTTGTGTACGGGTAGAATCTGTTATGATTGGATAAAGGTTAAGTTGAAAACCTAGTTTTGATGGATAAAAAGAGTAGGGATTAATAGGCTGTAATTTCGAGGATGAAATTCTTAGAAGAAGGGGTGAATGTGACAACCCGAGAATTTATAAAATTTATAAACTCTTAAATGATTAAATAAAGGTTAAATAATAAGATCTAGACTAGAAATAGAGTATGAATTTAAAAATTTTTGTGAAGGAATTATATGATTTTGTGTATGTATAATATTTGATTTCTTATATTTATTTATTATATAATAATCAAATAAAAGAAACTAATGTAACCTAATATATATTAGGTATGGAAATTTAAATAACCTAAAGGTTATAATAGGAAAGGATGTTAGTATTTAATTTTTTTACTAACCTAAGAGATGAAGTTTATTATCTCAATTTATTAATTTTATAATCTAAGTATATCACTTCTAATTGGGTTATGGAATTAAATATTTATGTGTAAGGAATTATTTGTGTAGCCCAATATAATATTTTTAAGTCAAGTATATTGATGGCCCAATTTATTTATGGGTGGAAGCCCAAGTTTAATTTTGTTAGTAAGTAAACAACAAAAAGGTGCAAGCCCAAGTGACTTAAAAGCAAAATCCAAGCTTAGCCCAATGGGAGAGAGAAATTATTGGACCTTTAGTAAGTTAAGTGAGGAATTAAGAAAAATAAAACTTGGACCAAAGAAGGCCCAAGTGGTTGACCCAAGCTAGGAAAGAAATGGAGAGATTTGGTGAGATATGCTTAGATTTGCTAAAGATTATGAGAGAGAAAGAAAAGATATTGGATAGATTTTGTAAAGATATGGAAAGATATGGAGAGATTTGGTGAGATATTGGGAGATTTATTATAGATATATAAGTTATATCTACACCTATTGCTAGCTTCTAAATAAACCCATCTCATTTGCAAATAAAGAGTTTGTTCATTTTTATTTCATTCTCCGAGTTAGCTAGCAAAAGAAAATCAAAACATAGAGAGAAAAGAGGGAGAGATTTTCGGCCAAGAGAAAGAAGAATAGAGGATCTTGTGCTTCATGCATGCCAAGTTTGTAAGCTACTTTGGCAAGATAAGGAAGATAGCAAGAAAAATTAGGTATTGATTCTCTTTATTTTAATTTTTTTAAGCTTGAATTTTTATTTGGTGGGGTTTTGATGAAACAAAAGTCTTAAGTTTGATCTTTGATAAACTCTTCATCTATTGGTGTATAAATGTTTTATTTGATGATCAAAACATGTTTTTGAAGTTGAATATAAGATCAAAAGGAAGATTTGTACCAAATGAGTAGAGAAAGGCACATCCATGCATGCACTAGGTGATTTTATGATAGATTCTTGTGATGCATATTGAATATAGTTAATATCATGATTAGAGTGTTAGATCTTGAGTTTAACAAATGAGACTGGTAGATTTATATGAGTTCATATGGTGAGATTTGGAAAAAGGAAGTTAAATGGATTTTTGAAGGAATTTTTGTTTAACTAGTATGCTTTATCATGTGCATGTTGAGATCTACAAGTGATATTTGAGGTTTTCTTTCTTGGTATGCTAGATGCATGAGTGAAGGGCTAAACCCCTTTGGAATCACTCAAATATGTTTTAAAATGAGCAAGATATGGATTAAATCCCCAACTATTAAGAACATGCTACTGATTAGTCACTTGTGGACTATTTTCGGTAACCAAAACAAACTCAAATTTGGTGTTTGGTATATGGAAAACGTATTTCGGGAATATAAGAATCCAACAATACCAAATGGACCCAAATTCGAGATGTAGATCTCGAGATATGAGCGTTTCCGTAAAGGATCTCAAATCTGGAAAAATACTAAACTGTTGCTAATTTTCCTGCTGATCAGTCACTTTGGCACTGATTTCCAGGATCCAAACAAAATAGAATCTGATGCTTGATGAATGGAAATTGGAGTTCGGGAAGATACGAATCCAACGCTTCCTACGGAACCAAAATCCGAGTTGTAGACTTCGTTTTACGGGCGTTTCCGTGAAGGACCCCAAATCTGGAAATTTTGGGCGAAAATTTGAGTATAATTATAGAACGAAATGAAAGCAAGATATTGTAATAAATAACTTTAAGGCCACTAATGGGCTATTAAGTTAAATATATATAAAATGAAATATAATTAATGATTTAATTATTATTTAAATGATGTTAAGTAATAATTAAAATGGGTTAGTGTTAGTAAGATAACTACTTATTATTTAACTAAGCTTAAATAATAAATTTTGTTAATCAATTAATTAATTATTATTTAATTAATATTAAATAATGATTAAAGTATAATTAAGTAAGATTAAGTAATTACTTACTTACTTTGACATGAAAGTTTATAGAATTAATTATTTATTATTTGAATAATAAATAAAGATGAATGTTAATTAATTATCCTTTTAAAATAATAAGGAATAATTAAAGAAGAATGAAGTGAATAAATCAAATATTATTTATTCAAAGATGAGGGAGTTATTAATTATTATTTAAAGATAAATAATAATTTATTTGTTCATTATTTAATTAACATTAAATAATGAGAAGTTATAATTGGTTATTTGTAAGTAATAACTAAAGGTAAATAGTTAATTACTATTTAACTAATATTAAATGGTAATCGAAGGAAGAGGGAGTTAACAATTGAACGAAATTAAATAATTCCTTAATTAAATAATTAAAAAAAATTGTTTAAAGATCTAATAAGTGTTTATCCCTTAAGAAAAACCTTATTAATTATTAAATTATTAACCTAAGATCAATTAAATATCTTATAGGATTAATGATAGTACATTAGATGCATGTACTCGGTGAATGTATTATTGGTGAGATAATAATACGAGTTAGCGTATTGATGAAATATATGCAGTATTAATTGACAGATCTACCTTATCACTGATAGGTCATTCAAATATTGTTAATTAAAGTTAGAAAGTTGTAGCTCGCTGAACAGGCAAGTTTTCTTTAACTCAACCTTGAGTTATATTTCAAAACATGTTCGTGAATAATTATTGTTAATTATTCACATCTATACTGATTATTTATTCGCACTTAGTGCATGTTGCATATGTTCATTAGGTATGAAAGGCTGATCACTTTCATTACCATTTGGTTCAGTTAAATTTGTTCATGTTCATTTTGGCCATTCATCATTATTGTATCGGTCATTCAGTTATGTAAATTGATTCATGTTCTTTCAGCAATATTATATTATTGAAAGTTTGTTAGCTTATTATTCTTTTCCATCATGATATATCTTCTTTTGAACTTAAACTTGCTGGGCAAACTTGTTGCTCACCCTTGCTATATCATGATAAACATTTCAGATTAAAGATGAAACTTCGGACACAGTCAAAGATAAAGACAAGTTCCAGTATGGAATTATTATACGGTTAAAATAGTAATAGTATTGGATACAAATGACATTGTATGTCATGTAGTTTATTGAATGCAGGTATTAAGTTAAGGTTACAGACCTTGGGAATTATGTTGTAAAAGTTATTGTATAAATAATTTATGTTTATATCTTCCGTAATAGTTATAGAAATGATGTATCGTAACGTACCAGGTCCGAGGTTCTGGGGACCCGGATTTGGGGGTGTCACAGTGACTATGTAATATAGGAACTATATGATGAAAGGGATTAAGTCACATGAATTACATAAATAAACCTATGTGAATACCTGTTATGTGTATATTGTGCAATATTGAAACAAACTATATTATATAAAGTGTAGTGTGACACCACAAGTGACTATGGAATATATAAAACTATATAGTAAGATTGATAAATTATATGAGTTATATAAATGATGCTTATGTGACCATGTGATATATATAGAGCATTAATGTATACTTTATGAAGTATTTAATTGGACTATGTGAATAATTGATATTATGAAGTTTATGATAATGTGATGCGTCACTACCTAATTAAATCATAATTTGACATTTTCAAAATGTACATGGATTATATATTGATGTGTATACATGTACCCCAATTTGCTACCATGTAATATTGTTATATCATTAAAATCCATGTGTGTACCCAATTGAATTTAAAACCTAAGTGTATATATATGTGTAAGTGCATTTAACCTATAGTGTATGACCTTATTTCATTTCCAACTTCCAAATGCTGAGTTTTTTAAAACTTGTCCCAAAATGAAAGTCACCCTTCATTTCTCTTCACGTGAATGGCCAATGGGCTATACTACTCTTCATTGCCAAACTCAATTGCCTAGCTATCTCAATCAAATGATGAGAGGGAGTGGGTTGATGTGGTGGTTGGGCACTATTCTACCAAATCTTCTTTGCCCATTGTATTCTCCTTTATTCCAATAGTTTGATTCATGGTGCAAAACAATTATATTGATATTCATTCTTTTATAAATAGCAAGCTCTTCTCCTCATTTGTTTTTGCTGAGATTATTGCTAAGTTGCTAGAGAGTGTATTAAGGGAGAGTAATCTCAAGTATGATGAAACTCTGTCCATTTGAAAGCTCAAAGGCATAACACTTGTTCATACTTTGAAATTTAGCAATTATCAACTTATAAAAAATTTCATGAATTCTTGATGTTAGTATGTTAGTAGAGTCCATACATATGCTATATATGTAATGTAGTTGGTCTCAAGTCTGTTTCATGAATGAATTGCATGTTGGCTAAAGCTCTACTAGTGCAGAGAGCTTTCTGGGATGGAACCGGAGTGGCGTGGCCGTGCCACTCCCTAGTACAACTAGGGCACGGCCGCGCCCTTATGCAGAATCAATTGGTGATTTTTCATGCCTTCTGATGTATTGAGCATACTAATTAAACTTCAATAAGACCATACAAGTTCTGACATGCTAGTTTATATTGCCTT
This sequence comes from Panax stipuleanatus, assembly GCA_020205555.1. NCBI lineage: Eukaryota > Viridiplantae > Streptophyta > Magnoliopsida > Apiales > Araliaceae > Panax > Panax stipuleanatus. The sequence continues at coordinate 65,890,362 of CM035116.1, forward strand.
TCATATAATCACTCACCATAGCTTGATTTCAAAAGAGAACTTGAGTTTTGATTGTGCAAACTCAATAAACCATGTGTACTTTAAATTCTAACTTGAGAACGTGCTAGTATGGTCTGATTACATTTGTACGTAAGCGTGAAAGCATGAAAGTATGATATATGTGGACTTACCTTATATGCTTAAATAAGTTTGATAGCATTCTAATAGAAACTTAGAATTTCAAAAGCGAACTTAATGAATTATATACACTTGAGTTATGAACTTGTGAGCATTCCTATATGATCTATTTATGGGTATATGAAGGTATGATATCAGACATATGAATTTACTTTGCATGCTTGAGTAGCTTTGAGAACCCTCTAAGGAATTACTTAGAGTTTCCAATATGTACTTGATAAACCATATACACTTTTAAGCTAGGAACTTATGCACGAGCTTGCGTATTCTATTTATGTGTATATGCGAGCATGATGTATAATAAGTGAAGTAGTTTCGCATGCTTAGATGATGTTGATAATGTGACACCCCCAAATCCGGGTACTTCAATTCCACTGGACTTGGTGTTCACTGTACGAATATCATCTATCTATCTACCCATAGTAAATGCAAACCATGCAATAAATAGAATTAAATCCTCCCCTTATGGGGTTACAACATCTAAGTAATAAATAAAATAAATTCCAGGTCATACTAACCTTAAACATCTGTGCGGAACATAACAAATAAATAGTCTTACACAACTAACATAAAGCTGAAACATAAACATATAAATAAACAACAAGTCTTCATCACTTGTTGACCTTGCCCTTCCCTTTGCTAGTAGAAGGCTCTTCGGACCTTTCGTTCTTAACTGCAATGTTATTATTACGCAAGAGTGAGCACGATTGCCCACAAGTATAATAATATGACAACAATATAATAACATGCGAGTGAATCAAAGACATCTGAATAAAGAAACTTAACTTTTGACTCGAGGATAAATAACAGGAATCAAAATAACATCTGAGGGTCATAAGACCTTGAACTATGTCCTAGGTTGTAAAGTGTTTATACTTTAAACCTTTAACAGTCATAAGACTATGGACTCTACTTCTCGTACTTAGGGGGATCAGCCCTTAGTACCATACTGTGCACAATATCTCAACGCTAAAGCGTAAATAATCCCTTTTTACAGGGTTGTTCATCTCAGTTTTGACATCAGAGTCCTCACCAAAGGAAGTTTGGTTTGGATAAGCTCAATAAGTATTTTGGAATTTAGAACGTTCATCAACTATGGACTAGTCGAATCAATAAGGGTTCACTAGTCCTATAAGGTTCAACAATAACATCGATATTCAACTTGAATAATAAATCTCAAGAGTATACAATCAAATAAGTATTGTATAACTGAATCATGCTTTTAAAAGCGTTACAATATGTAATATGAATTTTGAACTGGAACAATTAAGAACACGAGCATACTCGATATAGAAACACAAGTCTAAGACTTAATAAATGAATAAATTAGAATTTAGGGAACTTGTTAAATCAATAAGTTAGGGATAGGATACTTGCCTCTTGCACAAGCTACAAATATAATTACAATTCACTTCCTCAACGTCCTACACATTACATTATGTATACGACATCGATTAGTTTTCATAACTACCATGTTTAACGGTTGAACTATTCACTTAAGTTCGACTTACAACTTGGTTTATAATATTACTCAATGGCTAACCACATAACATGAATGTAAACTCACAACATGCATATCACACATGTATAGCCCTTTAAACAATCATAATCAAGTTTTACAATTACGATATTCAAGTTCTCACTTAGTTTGTTAACTTGAACCTTCACATTATCTTATATATGTTAATAACTTAATTTATTAATCATGAACTTCAAATCATATAATATTCATGTATGTAACTTAAAACAACATCTTTTAATATCGAGAACACTACACTTGTGTGCGTGCATGTCCGAAGCCCTCCGATTGCCTCCGAATAGGCATCAGTCACAAATATGGCCATTTTTTCCCATTTTAACAATTTCAAATTGAAACACTTAAAGAATGAAAGTTGTAGGTCTACTCGTTATCTTTCCGAATCATCTTGAATCGCCTTAATCGGAGTTTGTATGAAAACGTTATGCTTATTTTACTACAGGAGGTCAAAATAGTCTAGGAAACAAAAAAAAGGCTCCGGGACAGCTCTTATACCCGCTGGGGCGGGTCCTAATGCCCATGAACACCCGCTGGGGCGGGTCCCCCTACTGGTGCACTCCTTGGTTCATGATGAACACACAGAGTAGCCCAAATAAATCCAAATTAAACTAACGTAATGAATTATAAGGCTACCCATAATGTAAAAACTCCACAGAAACATTATATAACATTTCTAGCATGATCTTAGCATTTAAAATCACGTATTTACACAATCCAAGGCATCTATTTTCTCTGTTTTCAATATTTTGTTAAGTTTTGAAGGAAAACAAGAAATTCAACGTTACCGATTCGTTATAACACCGAATCCGTTCGTTTAACTTCCATTTTGTTCGTTTAAACGTACATAATTACATGCAAGTATCAATTTAAGTTAAATAAACGTATAAGGCATGTAAATTTTGTACGTAAGGGCCATATGGGCGATATGTACAATTTTTACACTCTGTAACTTTTGAAAACCCAATTATCAACAAAATTCCATGGTGTGATCACTGAAAGTTATGCATATAAGGTATATAATATGTTATAAACACATATGAACACACATATAGCCATATAATGAACAAATATCAATTTTTCCATTTATAGAGAATTTTTAAAGTACGTAAATGGAAAAACTCTGTAAAATTTTGAAAACCCAATTAAGGCCTAATTACATGAATTCGATTATTTTAATTCATTCATACCAAATACAAAACATGTTATAATGATATAATAACACATATATAAGCATATAATCAAAAATTGCTAATTTTTTTCCCATACACAGGGAACTCAGAATATATGTTTATGAAGAAAACATAGTACGTGAAATAAAACTGGGACAAAAGAATTACCCCTTGCAAACTCTGTGAAGATGATATGGATTCTAGTTCCAATCTCTCAATTCTCTCTGTGTATTTCTCTATACGTTTCTCTCTGAAATGTGAATATCAATATAGAACTGATATGATATGTATATATGGTATAATGTAATATGTATATACGTAATATACGAAGTGGGTAGAGTGAGTGGACAGTTGGTCCCTTAGTGGGTTAACTGGCTAACTCCCCCTAGGGCTGTGTTTGGCTTGTCCCTTATTCCTCCTTTTCCATTAATTTAATTAACTTACTATTATATAGTTAATTAAATGTCACACCCAATTAATCAAATAATCCTATTTAAATCAATTAAATAAAATTGCATAATTCCACAATAATTCACATAGTCACATAATTAAAATTCTTATTTATTAATTATGTCAAATCATTAAATCTCTAATTAATTATTAAATTAATTAGAATAACATTATGCTTATTAATTAATTTATTAAATCAAATAAACACATTTTAAATACATACTTTGAATGTAAAAATTCTCCACATTAATTTAACTAATGTAACACATATAATTAAATTACTCTACCATAAATTCATCAATTAATTATTTAACTCAATAATTAAATCATCGAAAAATATTTATTTCATTCAATAAATATTCAAAATAAATTACAAAAATCTTGTTCGTCACATCTTTCCCCCCTTAAAAGGATTCTGTCCCCAGAATCATGGTTCAATTAAATTTTGCCCCGTTACATTCTCCCCCCTTACAAAGATTCTGTCCCCAGAATCGCATACACATAAATTAAGTAAATAAATCTGGGTAATTCTTCATCATATGCTCTTCTAGTTCCCACGTAGCTTCTTCAGCATTGTGGTTCGTCCAAATTACCTTAACAGAAGGTATAACTTTGTTTCTGAGGACTTGCTCTTTCATGTCAACAATCTGAACAGGAATTCTTCATAGGATAAGTCTTTTTCAAAATGTAGGGGTTCATATTCAATCACATGTTTGTAATCGGGTTTGTAGGGGCGCAAAACTGAAACATGAAAGACGTTGTGGACATTCTCAAGCGCCGAAGATAAGGCTACCTCATACGCAACTTCCCCAATCCTTCGCAGTACTTCAAAAGGTCCAATGAACCTTGGGCTCAATTTCCCCTTCTTACCGAATCTGATCTTTCCCTTCCAGGGAGAGACTTTCAAAAATACAAAGCTATCTGATTCAAACTCAACATTCTTATGGTGTGGATCGGCGTATTTCTTCTGCCTATCTTGAGCGGCTACCAGTCTTGTCCGGATCACTTTGACTATCTCTGCTGTCTGTTGTACCAACTCTAGACCTAGCAATTGTCTCTCGCCAACTTCATCCCAGTATAGCGGAGTTCTGCATTTTCTTCCGTACAACGCTTCGTAAGGCGGCATGCCAATACTAGCGTGGTAACTGTTGTTGTAACCGAATTCCACAAGCGGTAGGTGATTATCCCAATTTCCTTTAAAATCCATGATGCATGCTCTCAACATATCTTCCAATGTCATGGATCGTTCTTTCACTCTGCCCGTCTATCTGAGGGTGATAAGCCGTACTCATTCTGAACTATGTCCCCATGCATTCATGTAGTCGCTTCCAGAAGTTTGATGTGAAGCGCGGATCTCTATCGAAAACAATTGACACCGGAACTCCGTGCCTCAAAACAATCTCTTTCACATATAACCTTGCCAACTGATCTAAGTTGAATCTAATTTTGATTGGAAGGAAGTGTGCTGATTTCGTTAGTCGGTCAACGATAACCCATACTGCGTCGTCGGAAGGCCGACCACGAAATCCATCGTAATGTGTTCCCATTTCCATTATGGGATTTCCAGGGGTTGTAGCAAACCACTTAGTCTCTGATGTTCTGCTTTCACTTTCTGACAGGTTAGACACTTTGCAACACACTCAGCAACTTCTCGTTTCAAATTCGGCCACCAGAAGTGCTGTCGAAGATCTTGGTACATCTTGGTACTACCGGGGTGAATCGAATACCGTGAGCTATGAGCCTCGCTCAAAATGTCCTCCTTAATCTCTGGCACTGACGGTACCCACACTCTGTTCTCAAATCTCAGTAGTCCCTCACTGTCTATCTTGAATCTCGGTTCGGTTCCTTCAGATATATTTTTCTTAACCTTCTCACATTTTTCGTCCTGAAGTTGAGCTTCCTTAACTTTATCCAATAGAGTTGTACCAGTTTGCATCTGAAACAACTTCTCGTCAATCTCCATCGGATACTTCACTTCCAATTTTAGCTTTTCCATTGCTGAAATTAGCTCCTCCTAAGTAGTCAACATCATCAATTTCTCTCGACCCTTTCTGCTTAAGGCGTCGGCAACCACATTAGCCTTACCCGGATGGTACAAGATTTCACAGTCATAGTCCTTAATTAACTCCAGCCACCTTCTCTGGTGCATATTCAAGTCCTTCTGTGTAAAAATATATTTCAGACTCTTGTGGTCTGTATATATTTCACACTTCTCCCCCATAGAGATAGTGTCTCCAAATTTTCAAAGCAAATACCACTGCAGCTAACTCTAAGTCATGGGTCGGATACCCTTTCTCATAGTCTTTCAATTGTCGTGACGCATACGCAATGACCCTACTGTTTTGCATAAGCACACAGCCAAGTCCTTTATGCGACGCATCACTATAAACCATAAAATTTCCTGTGTCGTCCGGAAGGGATAACACAGGTGCTGAACTCAACCTCCTCTTAAGCTCTTGGAAACTTTCCTCACACTTCTCTGTCCAAACGAATTTCACTGATTTTCTAGTCAAATTCGTCAGCGGAGTTGCGATCTTGGAAAAGTCCTGAATGAATCTTCTATAATAACCCGCCAATCCAAGAAAACTCCTCACTTCCGACGGTGTTTTAAGCTGATCCCAGTTCATCACAGCTTCGACTTTAGAGGGATCTACCAAAATTCCGTCCTTGTCGTTCACATGTCCAAGAAATTGCACTCTTTCAATCCAGAATTCACATTTCGAAAATTTAGCGTCCAACTTCTCTCTTCTCAACGCCTCTAATGTTAACTTCAGATGTTCTACATGTTCTTCCTTGGTCTTCGAGTCTACCAAAATATCGTCGATAAAGACCACCACGAATTTGTCCAAAAAAGGCTTGAACACTCCATTCATTAAGCCCACGAATGCTGCAGGAGCATTCATTAGACCAAATGACATTACCAGAAATTCGTAGTAACCATATCGAGTCCTAAATGCTGTCTTTGGAACATCCTCTGGCCTCACCTTCAGTTGATGATAGCTGCTCCTCAAGTCTATCTTTGAAAAGTACCTTGCACCCTTCAATTGGTCAAACAGATCGTCGATCCTCGATAATGGATATCTATTCTTAATTGTGACCTTATTCAGTTCTCTGTAGTCGATGCAAAGGCGCATCATCCCGTCCTTCTTCTTCACAAACAACACCGGCGCTCCCCACGACGATACGCTCGGTTGGATGTACTTCTTGTCTAGTAACTCTTGTAGTTGTACCATTAACTCTTTCATCTCTATCGGAGCCATCCGGTATGGTGCCTTCGATATTGGGGCCGTCCCTGGTGCCAAATCGATCACAAACTCAACCTCTCTGCCTGGCGAAAGTCCTGGCAGATCATCCGAAAATACGTCTATGAAGTCCCTCACGACTGGTATATCTTCCACTTTCGGATTTTTTTTTACAACTATCGACTATGTAGGCTAAATATCCTACACAGCCTTGTCTTAACAACTTCCTGGCCTGCATCATCGTCAGACAACTCGCTTGTCTAGGAGATTTGCCTGCCATAAAACACAACCTTTGAAGGGTCATAAGATTGATACACTTCCTCTGGTAATCAATTACAGCCCCATAATTGACTAGCCAATCCATTCCCAGAATAACATCGAATTCCCCAAGCCTAATCGGGATAAGATCTACTCTCATAATGTTACCCTTAATATCTACTCTACAGTTTTTGTGTACATACCTAACAGGGATCACTTCTCTATTCGCAATCTCTATGTTCATGTGGTATTCTAACTCGTCCATAGGAAGTTCTAAGTTCTTAGCAAAGTCATCGGATATAAATGAACAAGTAGCACCCGAATCAAATAGTATATAAGCATTAACTTTATTGATCGGAATGATACCTGACACCACATCGCGAGACTGTACAGCATCCTGCACGGTCATGTTGAAGGTCCTGGCGGTTGGTCGGTTGGTTGCGGTTGGTCCCGTGATAGTTAGAGCACTTCCACCGCTGTTTCCCCTGTTCCCTCCTGATCCTGCCCCTCCAAATCCCTTCTTGGGACAGTCCCTTGCCAGATGGTCCTTTGAGCCACAAGTGAAGCAAGCGCCCTTCTTTGGGTTCGGATAGTTAGGTGCTATGTGGCCTTCCTGACCACAATTGTAGCATACTCGTTTTCCTTTCATACAGACCCCCAGGTGAGCTTTCCCGCAGGTCAGACATGCTTCAATCCTCTTCTTCTGACCTCCTTGCTGATTCCCAGTTGATGAGTTATCATTCCACTTCCTCTTCTGATTATTACTCCCTCCCGTGTTGCTACCACTAGCCTTGTTGATTCCTTCACCTTCACTTTTCTTCTTTTTCTGATCTTGGTTATACTTTGTAACAGCGTCACTCCCGCCTTCAGCGAGAATGGCCTTCTCCAACACCCCAGCAAAAGTTTTCAATTGGAACATTGACACTTTGCTATACAACCAAGGCTTCAGGCCCTGCTCAAACCTCCTTGCCTTCCTCTGATCGGTGTGCACTTGATACGTGGCAAACCTAGCCAACTCATTGAATTTTGCCTCATATTCTGGTACGGACATATTCCCTTGTTTCAGCTCCAGGAACTGGACCTCCATGTGATTCTGTGAACTGGTCGGAAAGCACATCTCGAAGAACATCTCTTTGAACCTCTCCCAGGTAATCACACCTTCACCTCCCCGGACCTTATTCGCTTGCCACCAATAGCTGGCCTCGGATTTTAGCATGAACGTTGCATAGGCGGTTTTCTGGTCTTCTTTGACTCTGGCAACTTCGAAAACTTTTTCCATCTCCATAACCCAGGTTTGAGCTTCTATCGGGTTCATGGTGCCTTTAAACTCTGGCGGTCCCACCGCCTTGAAGTCCTTGAACGTTGTGTTCAGTGGAGCTTGAGGTTGGTTGTTAAGTGCTCCAGCAAGTAAGTTCGCCAACTGCTGAACAGGGTTAGCATTGGCGTCGTTGTTGTTGTTAGTTGAACCTTCCTGGGCCGGTCGACGGTTCGGTCTTCTCCTTGGCGGCATATTTCTGTTAAGATATACGCTTATTAGAACTTTATTCAATCTTTTAAATATTTAAGGCTTAACTTAAACATTTAGACACAATCAGTCAACACATTATCTCAAATAAACTCTGATATATTACTAAATCAAAAGTTTTAACATAATACGATAGCATCACTGCTATTTACATCAACTATCCCGAGATAAAGAATCTACAGGATTTAAAACATAAAATATTCCTCTGTTTATAAACACATTAGAATTTACATTATTAACTACCAGATAGGTTTCACAAAATCAAATGTTCCTATCATTGCCCATTAAGGCGACGAACAGCTTTGCCACGCTCTTCTTCCATAATTCGGGACATCGTCCTGCGATCTAGCATGTATGACGGTAGTCCTTCGAACTGAATTGGGTACCTCATAACCCGATCCTGGGCCTCGTTAATTGCATACTGAAGTGTAGAGTACGTCTCCTCAAGCTTGGCCTTCTTTGCCCAACAGTTGTCTTCTGCGAGATTTGCTCATCGTGATTCCCTTACCCAGGCTTCCTCTGCTATGGCCAGCCTTGCTGATTTCTCTTTTAGTTCATTCTTCAATTCCTCTATTTCCTTTGACTTCTGCTCGGTTTGGCCTTTCTCGTGAACCAAATTCCACTTTACATTTCCCAAACGTGTGTGAAGAGCCTCAACCTCTCCATCCCTCAGCTCGATTGTAGACTATTGAGTAACCGATCGCTCCCTCAGCTCCTGAACAGTCTCCCTCAGCTCCTGAACAGTATCATGTAACTCTATATTACAGTCATACAGCTCGTCATACATCTCGGCACTGATAGAGCTCGACGGGAACTCTTCAGGGTCTTCCTCCTCCTTTTCAGCTGCCTTAGCCTGAACTTCAATCTCCTCAGGGTCTTCCTCAGAGTCCTCCTCTGAATCAGACACCGACACATACTCCTGACCAATGACTGTGATCAAGGGTGATGGCTCTCGTTGGACTAACTGCTCCCAGACTACGTGGATATCTCGGGGCTCCTCCTCTCTAGGCCTCTAGGGGTATAAGGTCCCTGGACTGACTAGGTTCTTCAGCATCTGTCATCCTGACAAATAAAATTTTAAGTCTTAGTTATTACGTGATGCTAATCAGTACTCAAGTATATAAGTATAAGCACATAGCACATAAGATATGTTATTATCTTTCTTAGAACTCGATAAGAGTTATCATTACTATGTTCTCGATCTCTAAATCTTCTTTGCCCATTGTATTCTCCTTCATTCCAATAGTTTGATTCATGGTGCAAAATAATTATATTGATATTCATTCTTTTATAAATAGCAAGCTCCTCTCCTCATTTGTTTTTGCTGAGATTATTGCTAAGTTGCTAGAGAGTGTATTAAGGGAGAGTAATCTCAAGTGTGAGGAAACTCTGTCCATTTGAAAGCTCAAAGGCATAACACTTGTTCATACTTTGAAATTTAGCAATTATCAACTTATAGAAAATTTCATGAATTCTTGATGTTAGTATGTTAGTAGAGTCCATACATATGCTATATATGTAATGTAGTTGGTCTCAATGAATTGTATGTTGGCTAAATCTCTACTAGTGCAGAGAGCTTTCTGGGATGGAACCGGAGTGGCGCGACCGCGCCACTCTCTAGTACAACTAGGGCACGGTCGCGCCCATATGCAGAATCAATTGGTGATTTTTCATGCCTTCTGATGTATTGAGCATACTAATTAAACTTCAATAAGACCATACAAGTTCTGACATGCTAGTTTATATTGCCTTTCATATAATCACTCACCATAGCTTGATTTCAAAAGAGAACTTGAGTTTTGATTGTGCAAACTCAATAAACCATGTGTACTTTAAATTCTAACTTGAGAACGTGCTAGTATGGTCTGATTAAATTTGTACGTAAGCGTGAAAGCATGAAAGTATGATATATGTGGACTTACCTTATATGCTTAAATAAGTTTGATAGCATTCTAATAGAAACTTAGAATTTCAAAAGCGAACTTAATGAATTATATACACTTGAGTTATGAACTTGTGAGCATGCCTATATGATCTATTTATGGGTATATGAAGGTATGATATCAGACATATGAATTTACTTTGCATGCTTGAGTAGCTTTGAGAACCCTCTAAGGAATTACTTAGAGTTTCCAATATGTACTTGATAAACCATATACACTTTTAAGCTAGGAACTTATGCACGAGCTTGCGTATTCTATTTATGTGTATATGCGAGCATGATGTATAAGAAGTGAAGTAGTTTCGCATGCTTAGATGATGTTGATAATGTGACACCCCCAAATCCGGGTACTTTAATTCCACTGGACTTGGTGTTCACTGTACGAATATCATCTATCTATCTACCCATAGTAAATGCAAACCATGCAATAAATAGAATTAAATCCTCCCCTTATAGGGTTACAACATCTAAGTAATAAATAAAATAAATTCCAGGTCATACTAACCTTAAACATCTGTGCGGAACATAACAAATAAATAGTCTTACACAACTAACATAAAGCTGAAACATAAACATATAAATAAACAACAAGTCTTCATCACTTGTTGACCTTGCCCTTCCCTTTGCTAGTAGAAGGCTCTTCGGACCTTTCGTTCTTAACTGCAATGTTATTATTACGCAAGAGTGAGCACGATTGCCCACAAGTATAATAATATGACAACAATATAATAACATGCGAGTGAATCAAAGACATCTGAATAAAGAAACTCAACTTTTGACTCGAGGATAAATAACAGGAATCAAAATAACATCTGAGGGTCATAAGACCTTGAACTATGTCCTAGGTCGTAAAGTGTTTATACTTTAAACCTTTAACAGTCATAAGACTATGGACTCTACTTCTCGTACTTAGGGGGATCAGCCCTTAGTACCATACTGTGCACAATATCTCAACGCTAAAGCGTAAATAATTCCCTTTTACAGGGTTGTTCATCTCAGTTTTGACATCAGAGTCCGCACCAAAGGAAGTTTGGTTTGGATAAGCTCAATAAGTATTTTGGAATTTATAACGTTCATTAACTATGGACTAGTCGAATCAATAAGGGTTCACTAGTCCTATAAGGTTCAACAATAACATCGATATTCAACTTGAATAATAAATCTCAAGAGTATACAATTGAATAAGTATTGTATAACTCAATCATGCTTTTCAAAGAGTTACAATATGTAATATGAATTTCGAACTGGAACAATTAAGAACACAAGCATACTCGATATAGAAACACAAGTCTAATACTTAATAAATGAATAAATTAGAATTTAGGGAACTTGTTAAATCAATAAGTTAGGGATAGGATACTTGCCTCTTGCACAAGCTACAAATATAATTACAATTCACTTCCTCAACGTCCTACACATTATATTATGTATACGACATCGATTAGTTTTCATAACTACCATGTTTAACTGTTGAACTATTCACATAAGTTCGACTTACAACTTGGTTTATAATATTACTCAATGGCTAACCACATAACATGAATGTAAACTCACAAAATGCATATCACACATGTATAGCCCTTTAAACAATCATAATCAAGTTTTACAATTACGATATTCAAGTTCTCACTTAGTTTGTTAACTTGAACCTTCACATTATCTTATACATGTCAATAACTTAATTTATTAATCATGAACTTCAAATTATATAATATTCATGTATGTAACTTAAAACAACATCTTTTATTATCGAGAACACTACACTTGTGTGCGTGCATGTCCGAAGCCCTCCGATTGCCTCCGAATACGCATCAGTCACAAAGATGGCCATTTTTACCCATTTTAGCGATTTCAAATTGAAAAACTTAAAGAATGAAAGTTGTAGGTCTACTCGTTATCTTTCCGAATCATCTTGAATCGCCTTAATCGGAGTTCGTATGAAAACGTTATGCTTATTTTACTATAGGAGGTCAAAACAGTCTCGGAAACCAAAAAAAAGGCTCCCGGACAGCCCTTATACCCGCTGGGGCGGGTCCTAATGCCCATGAACACCCGCTGGGGCGGGTTCCCCTACTGGTGCACTCCTTGGTCCGCGATGAACACACAGAGTAGCCCAAATAAATCCAAATTAAACTAACGTAATGAAATATAAGGCTACCCATAATGTAAAAACTCCACAGAAACATTATATAACATTTCTAGCATGATCTTAGCATTTTAAATCACATATTTACATAATCCAAGGCATCTATTTTCACTGTTTTCAATATTTTGTAAAGTTTTGAAGGAAAACAAGAAATTCAACGTTACGGATTCGTTATAACACCGAATCCGTTCGTTTAACTTCCATTTTGTTCGTTTAAACGCACATAATTACATGCAAGTATCAATTTAAGTTAAATAAACATATAAGGCGTGTAAATTTTGTACGTAAGGGCCATATGGGCCATATGTACAATTTCTACACTCTGTAACTTTTGAAAACCCAATTATCAACAAAATTCCATGGTGTGATCACTGAAAGTTATGCATATATGACATATAATATGTTATAAACACATATGAACACACATATAGCCATATAATGAACAAATATCAATTTTTCCATTCACAGAGAATTTTTAAAGCACGTAAATGGAAAAACTCTGTAAAATTTTGAAAACCCAATTAAGGCCTAATTACATGAATTCGATTATTTTAATTCATTCATACCAAATACAAAACATGTTATAATGATATAATAACACATATATAAGTATATAATCAAAAATTGCTAATTTTTTTCCCATACACAGGGAACTCAGAATATATGTTTATGAAGGAAACATAGTACGTGAAATAAAACTGGGACAAAAGAATTATCCCTTGCAAACTCTGTGAAGATGATATGGATTCTAGTTCCAATCTCTCAATTCTCTCTGTGTATTTCTCTCTACGTTTCTCTCTGAAATGTGAATATCAATATAGAACTGATATGATATGTATATAAGGTATAATATAATATGTATATACGTAATATACGAAGTGGGTAGAGTGAGTGGTCAGTTGGTCCCTTAGTGGGTTAACTGGCTAACTCCCCCTAGGGCCGTGTTTGGCTTGTCCCTTATTCCTCCTTTTCCATTAATTTAATTAACTTACTATTATATAGTTAATTAAATGTCACACCCAATTAATCAAATAATCCTATTTAAATCAATTAAATAAAATTGCATAATTCCACAATAATTCACATAGTCACATAATTAAAATTCTTATTTATTAATTATGTCAAATCATTAAATCTCTAATTAATTATTAAATTAATTAGAATAACATTATGCTTATTAATTAATTTATTAAATCAAATAAACTCAATTAAATACATACTTTGAATATAAAAATTCTCCACATTAATTTAACTAATGTAACACATATAATTAAATTACTCTACCACAAATTCATCAATTAATTATTTAACTCAATAATTAAATTATCAAAAAATATTTATTTAATTCAATAAATATTCAAAATAAATTACAAAAATCTTGTTCGTCACAGATAACATGCTAATGGAAACTTAGAGTTTCACATACAAGCTTAATAAATTATATACACTTGAGTCATGGACTTGTAAGCATGCCTATGTAATCTATATATACACATGAAAGCATGACATATGATATGTGAAGCTACATTGTATGTGGAAGGGTTTAACACAAGATTTTCAAGAGAAACTTAAAGAGTTGAAAACTAGTTTTGTTGATAACTATATTTCAAGTATTCTGAAATTTATGACCATTGTGATAAGATATCGTATACCTCTAAACATGATTGGCATGTATGCCTAACTAGTCCTATGCACGATAAACTAGTTGAGCATGATTAAGAACAAATTTCAATGAATATGCTAACATAGAACCATGAATTCGATAAGTGTTTATAACCTTGAAGTCAAAATGTGATGACAAACGATGTTCTTTAATGTTATAGTGCATTAGAAACTGATTTTTTTGTGTTATGTGATGATATACATATGAGATCATACGACTAAGAGACGACTAATGTTATATGTTTGGTATTGATGAATTACACTTATGTATTATAGCAACTCAAGATAGTAGGTGTACATATTAACTTATATGACTAATGTGTATATATGAATAGGATAAAATAAGTTCGTTGGGTGCTAGTAAACTATAAGTTGATAATCGACGTGAAAGGCAAGTATCCTATCCTTGTGTTTACTTTATTCAAGGAACATTGTAAGCAAGTTCCTAAACTTACTCTTTATTGAGCATTCATTAAGCTTGTGCTATTATTGTCGTGCAAGTAAACTATTGGAATTGCGATTCATGTTTTATAACTTAAATATTTCGTGGACAAGATAAAGTCAATTTATATCCTTCAAACTTTAAATCTTTAGTATTGAACTTATAAAGAGTGGTCTATGCCATTTGATTCGGCTAGACTTATATCATGATTAGAAAGCTATCCAAACCAATTGATTGGTGCGGAGTCTTATATTGGCTGAGATGAACAACTTTCTTTGAAGGGAAATTATATATTGTCGGGAGATAGACGTGCGCATTTTAGTACGATTGAGCGATATGCATATCGTAGGGTACTTTAGGCTGATCACATGTTGTACTTATTTTTATTGGATTATAAGTATATTTCTGTTAATTCTAGTAGAAGTTCATAGTCCTTAGTGACTGCTCAGTATTCAATTATCTTGAAATCGTAAACTGATTTAGCATTGAATCATATTGATATCTTTCTGTCCTTAGTGACTGTTATTGAGAACTGTTGATATTCTTGCAATCCTTGAACTATCATATCCTGTTATTGTTGGGTTTGTACGAAATCGTGATGCAATCAAATTACAAAAATTAGCGGAAGCATGGTATATCAGAGTTTAAAAAAATTTCTACAAAACCATTACCCGGATCATCCTTTATGCAAATTATTAATTTAAAACGATAAATAAGAAGTTATGGAATCATACCCTTGTAGAACGAAGCTTCCACAGGTACTAGTTCAACTCCTTGTTCTTCGTGATCTCCTTGAATTTTCGGGTTAGATTCCTTCCTTTGATCAACGTTAGCCACCCAAGTGTTTGGCTTCTAGAGGTGATCCACCAAGGAAGAGGAATTATCAAGAAGGAGGGTGTTTGGCTAAACCTTAGTTTTCTATCCTCTATAAAAAAGGAGTACTCTCCAACAATTGGAATTCCATCAACTGATATCTATTATAAGACTCCTCTTATATAGATATTGGTCAATCCTTCTAATCCTATTAGACATGGGATTTCATTTAATTAATGAAACTCCTTTAATTAATTTAGGCTTCCCACCACATTGGGAATAATTAATTAAATTCATTTAATTAATTTGGCTCCTAATCTTATTAGGAATAAATGAGAGTACTAATATTAAATTAATTACTAAACTCTTTTAGAAATTAAAATAATAATAATTGTAATAATATTAATAAGACATCTCTTATTAATTTATATTTAATATTTCTAAAATATTAAATATTAAACATTAAATTATTTAATTTATTCTATCGCCATAGATTAAATTAATTATACTTAATGTATTATTACGATTATACCATTACCTTCTTAAATAATTATTCTTCCTTTTATGGTGTGACCCTTTAGGTTCTCCATATTAAACCGGTTGTGAATAAATCAATTAGAACAATTCTAATCTTATTTAAATAAATAAATTAAACTAATAATCTATTTAAATAAATAATATTTATTCTACAATAGGGATAAGCCTCCCTAGCGATCAACGACTTTCCAGATAATATAGATTTCAACATTAATCATAAAAGAACCTATGAGTAAATAGTTACCGTACAATTCAATCCTTCCACCATACAATGTCCCAATTAAATATAAGACATGAATTTACTGTCAAGTCTTATTTTATTTAATTATATGTATTTCGATTAGAAAATGCACAACTCCAAATAATGCGAATTAGAAACTCCTTTCTAATTTCATTTTACCTTGGCCAAGGATTCCTGAGTTGTCATTTAACGAATCACATAGGACATATCTCCTCTTTTACTAGAGGTGGTAGATTCGTTATTGATCATTCATTATCTCAATATGTAACTCATTATACCCAAGCATACCCTTTTATATACCCTAAAGGACTTTAAGGAATAAGTCAAAGTATAATTCATTACATACAAGATACTATGATGATCTCAAGTCCAAGGATCACTTATACTACTATCACATTAGGAATTCCTATTGACAGGCGAGTAAAACTCCATTAGGTATTCTATAGCGAGTCACGTTCAGTGAACTTATTCTCCAATAAGCACCTACATACTTGCTTTAGTGTCTCCACACAAATGATCATGAGATCAATCATCCTCATCCAATGAGCAAGCAACATATGTACCAATCTATCCGGATTTACTAATCCCCTTTTTAGTAATCCCACGATTGGGAACTATTTTAGTTTTAGAGCTTTCTAAGAATTTAGATCTCATTAGCATGATCATCATCATGATTCTAAAATCATTGCTTAAAACTATGGGTTATTTACATATTATAAAAACAGCACCATGTAGATAATTAAATGCCTTTAATAAATGAATATTTTATTAATAAATAAATAAGATTGTTTACAAAGTACGTGCTTTATCATCATACATGATTGGCTTGTATGCAAACTACTATCAATCTCCCACTTGCACTAAAGCCAATCGCCATGGTATCTCATACCCATCTTCTCTAAGTGACGATCAAACTGCTGTTGTGTTAAAGCTTTAGTAAATGGATCTGCAATGTTGTCTTGAGAGTCTACACACTCCAAGGTGACGTCTCCTCTTTCAATGATCTCCCTGATCAAGTGAAATCGCCGCAACACGTGTTTAGATTTTTGATGAGACTTTGGTTCCTTAGCCTGTGCAACTGCTCCTTTGTTGTCACAGTAAACGGGAACTGCTTCTTCAATGCTAGGAACCATACCAAGTTCAGTTATGAACTTCTTCATCCAAACAGCTTCCTTTGCAGCTTCACTTGCAGCTATATACTCTGCCTCTGTCACTGAATCAGCAACTGTTTGCTGCTTAGAACTCTTCCAACTCACTGCGCCTCCGTTCAAGGTAAAAATATACCCCGAAACAGATTTACTGTCATCTTGGTCCGTTTGAAAACTTGAGTCTGTGAAGCCCTCGAGTTTTAATTCAGACCCACCGTAGACAAGAAAAATATCCTTAGTCTTTCTCAAGTATTTTAGGATATTCTTCACTGCCTTCCAGTGCTCTTCTCCTGGATTCGACAGGTATCTGCTCGTTACACTAAGTGCATGAGAAACATCCGGTCTAGTATATATCATACCGTACATGATAGATCCTATTGCAGAAGCATAAGGGATCTTACTCATACGGGCTCTCTCCTCTGGTGTCTTTGGGGCTTGTTTCTTGGAGAGATGTATTCCATGGCTCATCGGCATGAGACCTCTTTTGGAATCTTCCATGCTAAATCTCTTTAGCATTGCATCAATGTACGTTCCTTGGGATAAACCAAGCATCCTTTTAGATCTATCTCTATAGATCTTTATCCCCAAAATATAGGATGCTTCTCCCAAGTCCTTCATGGAGAAGTGTTTAGATAACTAGATTTTAATCGATTGTAGCATAGGAATGTCATTCCCAATCAGTAATTTATCATCAACATATAATACAAGGAATGAAACTGCGTTCCCACTAACCTTCTTGTACACACATGGTTCATCGTCATTTTTGATAAAATCAAACTCTTTGATTGTCTCATCAAAACGAATGTTCCATCTACGAGAAGCTTGCTTCAATCCATAAATGGATCGTTGCAGCTTACGGACTTGATTTGTTCCAGCCTTTGAAACAAATCCCTCTGGCTGTGTCATATACACATCCTCCTCAAGTTTCCCATTGAGGAAGTCCGTTTTCACGTCCATCTGCCAGATCTCATAGTCGTTATAAGCTGCAATCGCAAGCAAAATCCGAATGGACTTGAGCATAGCTACTTGTGAAAAAGTTTCATCATAGTCAACTCCTTGTCTTTGTTTGAAACCTTTTGCAACCAGTCGGGCCTTATAGGTCTCTACCTTGCCGTCCGCTCCAGTCTTTCTTTTAAAGACCCATTTACACCCAATAGGCTTAATGCCTTTAAGTGGTGAAATCAAAGTCCATACTTTGTTTTCATACATAGAGTCCATTTCGGATTTCATAGCTTCAAGCCATTTCCCTGAGTCTTTATTACTCATAGCCTGTTCGTAATTCAATGGATCATCATCATTCATGATGTGTACCTCATCGTCATCCTCTATAACGAATCTATATCTCTCAGGTATCTTCGGTACTCTTCCAGATTTACGAACAGGGTGTGGTATAGTAGGTTCTTCTACTTTGTCAGGTACCTGACTTTGATCCGTGGTAATTTGTGGGTCTTGAACTTCTTCAAGATATATCTTACTCCCACTGACCCCTTCATGGATAAAATCTTTTTCCAAGAAGGCAGTATGTTTCGCAATAAACACCTTTTGATTAGTTTGATGATAGAAATAATACCCTAAAGTTTCTTTAGGGTATCCCACAAATCTACACTTATCGGATTTAGTCTGTAGCTTATCATTTTCAAACTTTTTGACATAAGCTGGACAACCCCAAGTCTTAACATGCTTAAGATTTGGTTTCCTCCCCTTCCACATCTCATATGGAGTCTTTGGGACGGATTTGGTAGGTACCTTGTTAAGTAGGTATGCAGCCGTTTTTAGGGCATATCCCCAGAAGGAAATTGGAAGGTCGGTAAAACTCATCATAGATCGAACCATGTCCAACAGTGTTCGATTTCTCCTTTCAGATACTCCATTTAAGTGTGGTGTACCTAGAGGAGTCCATTGTGAGATTATACCATTTTCTTTGAGACAATTGAGAAACTCACCGCTTAAGTATTCTCCACCTCAATCTGATCGAAGTATCTTTATACTCTTGCCCGTTTGTTTCTCTACTTCACTTCTGAACTCTTTGAACTTTTCAAATGATTCTGACTTGTATTTCATTAAATACACATATCCAAATCTTGAGTGATCATCAGTGAAAGTAATAAAATAAGAATACCCACCCCGTGCACTTGTTGTCATAGGTCCACAAACGTCTGTGTGAATCAATGCCAACAACTCTGTAACTCTTTCTCCTTTTCCACTAAAAGGAGATTTAGTCATTTTACCCATGAGACAAGATTCACAAGTTGGATATAATTCATAATCAGATAACTCAAGGAGCCCATCTTTATGCAACTTGGATAATCTTGTTTCATTGATATGACCGAGTCTACAGTGCCACATGTAGGTATAATTAATATCATCTCTTTTCCTTTTCTTAGTTTGTTCAATTTGAAATATATTTTCTTGTAAGTCAAGTGTATAAAGTCCATTTCGCAAATTTCCAACACCATATAAAACATCGTCTTTATAAATAGAACAACTATTGTTCTTTATAACAACGTTAAATCCTTCCATATCCAATACAGAAATTGAAATAATGTTTTTAATAATATTCAGAACATAATAACAATTATTAAGATAAATGGACTTGCCCGAAGGCATTGCTAAATAATAAGTTCCTACAACTAATGCAACAACCTTTGCTTCATTCCCCACTCGTAAGATCACCTCATCATTGTTCAGCTTTCTACTTCTGACCAGTCCCTTCACAATATTACATATGTGAGAACCACAGCCGGTATCCAATACCCAAGTAGAATTTTGACTTTCTGAAAAATTAATTTCAATCATGAACAAACCTTAATTGGAAGTCGAAGCTTCTCCAAGCTTCTTCTTTGCCAGAAACTTCTTGTAGTTCCTCTTCCAATGACCCGGCTCGTTGCAATGGAAGCACATTCCTTTGCTAGCCTGGATCAGATTTCTTTTGTTCCTTTATGTTCACTTTTCCCTTGGTCATCCGAGATCGAAAGAGCTCCTTAGATATCTCATATTTAGCAGTCCTACTTTGTTCACCCTACAACTCCTTGAGGTGAATCAACATAGTAGGAGCATCCATGTTTTCGTGCTGACGCTGAAGCTCGTTATTCATGGATGCGAGCATGATGCATTGAGCCACAGATGCATCATCTTGCCACTTTACAATGGTGGCAATCTCTTCCTCAGAGACTGTTTCTGGAACAGTTCCAGGGACAGGTGAGTTTAGGACATAAGAAATCTTTTCAGCAGTGAGAACTATTCTCATATTTCTTAGCCAGTCCGTATAATTCGGCCCGGTAAGCTTATTAGCATCAAGTATGCTTCGCAGTGAAATTAGTGATTTTGACATTTTTAAAATTCTGCATATGAAAAACAACATTTTAGCAAACATTCATTTTATTAATTTTGCATACCAAAATAAATTTAGGTCTTTATTTTAAATTGGTATCTCCCACTATTTTTATCAAACTATATTACCCTCACTTATATAATTTGGCAACATCTAATTAAAGATTTGCTAGTGAGAATAAGGATCCCATTTCAAATGTATATAACCTTGTGGATAGCACAACAAGCGATATACAAATAAATAGGTAGACAACTCTTGTCAATTACATCACCATATAACTCCTTTTATTTTGACTCTTAAATCATAATGGTCAAGTGTGTGCACATCCGAACTAAAATGATTTAAGTTAAGTCCAGCCTAGCACTTCCATAAATTCAAAAAAGAAAAATGTTCGTCCTTATGGATAGCACAACAAGACTAGATCGTTCAATTTTCTTGATAAGCATCAAATGTGATTAATTAACATCTTAAATACGCAATACTCGCCTTGTGGATAGCACAACAAGCTCATATTAAATATTTAATACTCTATTAATTTATCATGCTAGAAGGCGACGTTCGATATTCCAAATATCATTTGAACGTTTCGGACTTAATATTATTTCTTTGAGGGATTTGTTATTATTTGTCTCATCTTGTTTAGCGCGCATGCACATATATATATAAAATACGCGTTATTTTATTAAACATGCGAAGCATGTTTGCATAAAATATAATATATATAATATTTAGCATGCAATATAAAATATTATATTCTACCCGGATTGATTATGAACTTTTATTCTAGTTTGGTTCACTAGAGCCACCAAGTGAACCAAAAGGTCAAATCTAGGAGTGCAAGAATTTAAATTTAAATATAACTATTACATTTAAACCGGGCTCCATACAAACGGGTCTTCACGCGCTCCTTGCTCCTTGGTCTCCAATTTCTTCAAGATAATTCTAACTATTTCTATTACATTAAAATATTTAATTTAAATAGAAACCTTGATCAGCAGTCAAGGGGAAGTACATAGGCGGGAGATAGAATTTTACATCAAGAAATATTTTTTAGAGAAGATGAGGTACACAGACCCCATTTAATAAAACCCATTCATTCAAGCATTTAAATAAAATAAAATCCAATCACAATGGTCAAATAGTCCATAATCAATCCCCATTTATTATCATACATACCACCATATATATCAATAAATAAATATTCATCTCATGAATTAAAACATTCCAAATATATATGAGTATCATTTAATGGGCAATTTTAAATTGCATGAAATCCAATTTCAAGATTAAAATAAACTCTTTATTTTAATTATAAAATTATTTAGAATATAATATATAAATATATCATATATATATATATATATATATATAATATAAATTCACATTTATTTTTTAAAAAGAAGTCACCTTCTTTTATTAAAAGAGTCCTGCAGGTTTATTAAAAGAGTCCTTTATTGATGGGTCATCTTCTTTTTGGAGTAAGAAAGAGACAACACATTTTCTTTGTAGAATTCAAGATTAGCACCCAAAAAACAAATTCTGATTCGTCCCAAAAAAAAAAACGACATTTTTTTTTCTTAAAAAAAAATAATTTTATACAATAAAATTATGCCCAATAAATTATTTTAAATATATACCCATATGTATATGAAATCAAAAATAAATTAATAATTGTATAAAGGTTTGGCTCTGATACCACTGTTGGGTTTGTACGAAATCGTGACGCAATCAAATTGCAAAAATTAGCGGAAGCATGGTATATCAGAGTTTAAAAAAATTTCTACAAAACCATTACCCGGATCATCCTTTATGCAAATTATTAATTTAAAACGATAAATAAGAAGTTATGGAATCATACCCTTGTAGAACGAAGCTTCCACAGGTACTAGTTCAACTACTTGTTCTTCGTGATCTCCTTGAATTTCCGGATTAGATTCATTCCTTTGATCAACGTTAGCCACCCAAGTGTTTGGCCTCTAGAGGTGATCCACCAAGGAAGATAAATTATCAAGAAGGAGGGTGGTTGACTTAGTTTTCTATCCTCTATAGAAAAGGAGTACTCTCCAACAATTGGAATTGCATCAACTGATATCTATTATAAGACTCCTCTTATATAGATATTGGTCAACCCATCTAATTCTATTAGACATGGGATTTCTTTTAATTAATTAAACTCCTTTAATTAATTTAGGCTTCCCACCACATGGGAAATAATTAATTAAATTCATTTAATTAATTTGTCTTCTAATCTTATTAGGAATAAATGAGAGTACTAATATTAAATTAATTACTAAACTCCTTTAGAAATTAAAATAATAATAATTATAATAATATTAATAAGACTCCTCTTATTAATTTATATTTAATATTTCTAAAATATTAAATAATAAATATTAAGCTATTTAATTTATTCTATCACCATAGATTAAATTAATTTCACTTAATGCATTATTACGATTATGCCATTACCTTCTTAAATAATTATTCTTCCTTTTATGGTGTGACCCTTTACGTTCTCCATATTAAACCGGTTGTGAATAAATCAATTAGAACAATTCTAATCTTATTTAAATAAATAAATTAAACTAATAATCTATTTAAATAAATAATATTTATTCTACAATAGGGATAAGCCTCCCTAGCGATCAACGACTTTCTAGATAATATAGATTTCAACATTAATCATAAAAGAACCTGTGAGTAAATAGTTACCATACAATTCAATCCTTCCACCATACAATGTCCCAATTAAATATAAGACATGAATTTACTGTCAAGTCTTATTTTATTTAATTATATGTATTTCGATTAGAAAATGCACAACTCCAAATAATGCAAATTAGAAACTCCTTTCTAATTTCATTTCACCTTGGCCAAGGATTCCTGGGTTGTCATTTAACGAATCACATAGGACATATCTCCTCTTTTACTAGAGGTGGTAGATTCTTTATTGATCATTCATTATCTCCATATGTAACTCATTATACCCAAGCATACCCTATATATGCCTTAAAAGGTCTTAAGGAATAAGTTAAAGTAGAATTTGTTACATACAAGATACTATGATGATCTCAAGTCCAAGGATCACTTGTACTACTATCACATTAGGAATTCCTATTGATATGCGAGTAAAACTCCATTAGGTATTCCATAGCGAATCACGTTCAGTGAACTTATTCTCCAATAAGCACCTACATACTTGCTTTAGTGTCTCCACACAAATGATCATGAGATCAATCATCCTCATCCAATGAGCAAGCAACATATGTACCAATCTATCCGGAATTACTAATCCCCTTTTTAGTAATCCCACGATTGGGAACTATTTAAGTTTTAAAACTTTCTAAGAATTTAGATCTCAT
The DNA here is from genome assembly GCA_020205555.1 of Panax stipuleanatus. Taxonomy (NCBI): domain Eukaryota; kingdom Viridiplantae; phylum Streptophyta; class Magnoliopsida; order Apiales; family Araliaceae; genus Panax; species Panax stipuleanatus. The sequence continues at coordinate 65,914,344 of CM035116.1, forward strand.
TAGCATGATCATCATCATGATTCTAAAAGCATTGCTTAAAACTATGGGTTATTTACATATTATAAAAACAGCAACATGTAGATAATTAAATGCCTTTAATAAATGAATATTTTTATTAATAAATAAATAAGATTGCCTCCAAAGTATATGCTTTATCATCATACATGATTGGCTTGTATGCATACTACTTTCATTCATCACTATCTGGGATATCATCATTCATACCTTTGTAATGTATGAGAACACGCATGTTAGCAAATGGGTCTCGTCCTTTGTACAGGAACTTTTCTTTTCCCTTTTTGCTATCCCCCTCAGGTTTTGGGGCTTTTCTCTCACCTACCGGTATGACTGGAGGAAATAGCATGGCTGACACAATAGCTGGGATCTTCCTCATTGGCTTCACGAATCCGGTATCAGTGAAGTTTGGGAGTAGTATAGTGGAAGCATGAGCCTTTGGATGCTTATGTGGGTTCCGGTGGTTTAACCGGGATGTGTAGCCCAATCCGGCCCTCCCTGACTAGCTCGGGATCTGCACCGGACTTTTGATACCTTGTTGATTCTTTCCTAACCCTTCTCCAGGAAGGAAACCCAAAGATACCATCTCCTGGCCAACTGTCATTACTTCGGGGGAGACTCTTGGTTTCAGAGCTGGTGCCCCAACTGGTAGGTATTGAGTATCACTCACCTCCAAGTCTTGAAAACTAGCAGGTTCAATCTCTGCATCCATATTGATCACTAGCATGTCTCCTTGTATGCAGCCAGGGTATTCTGGTTTGGCATTCAATGTGATTAGGTTGCCATTGATAATATACTTGAGCTGTTGATGGAGGGTGGATGGAACTGCTCCTGCCAAGTGGATCCACGGCCTTCCCAGCAATTAGTTGTATTTGGTGGTAATGTTGAGTACCTGGAAGGATATATAGAAAATGTGCGGACCAATCCCCAATGGAAGTTCAATCTCTCCCACGGCTTCTCGGCGAGACCCATCAAAAGCCCAGATAACTATATGACTGGTTTTGATTCTATTTGGATTGATCTTCATTCTCTCCAGGGTATTGTAGGGACAGATGTTTAGGGATGATCCTCTATCTATTACCACCCCACCGAACGCATACCCGGATGATATTACTGCTATATACAAGGACTTGCGATGACCCGTCCCCTCTGTATATATATCATCGTCAGTGAAAGATATCACATTACTGTTAAAAATGTGTTCTATCACATGACAGAATTTCTCAGCATCCACTATTATTGGCAGATGGGCTTCTTCCAGTACTTTCACCAGAATGTTGCGATGGTCCACCAAGGATAAGACCAGGTCTAGGATGGACATCTTCTTGGGTGTGTCTTTGAGGCTTTGCAACACCTTGATTTGATTGTGTCCCATTTTACTGAGGGACTCTTTGATTTTCTCTTCAGCCACCTTCCCTTTGGCTTTGATAACTGAATTGATCACCCACTAAGGCAGGTACAATGGATTCTCATTGGATATGCTGGTAATGTGGTTTGAGGTGGAACCTTGATCATTCCCATAGTTTCATGGGACACTCTTCAGACTAATCACTGGATACTGGGGTCTGAAAGGCAAGATTAAAGGCTCAGGTGCGGCTATCTTCACAGAATTATGTGTTTCTTGGACCCCTTTCCATGGCAGTACTAAGGATGTTCCGGCTAGTTCCTTCTCACAGGAAATAACAACCACTGTCCCCTGACTTCATGCCGTGGGAATAAAGAGTGTTTCCTCATCAAGAAGGCTATAATCTTGATTCCCTCTTATCAGTTCACCGCTTTCAATCATATTTTGAATTAAATGACGACGTCCCCAGCAATCTTCGATGTCATGACCAGGTGCATTAGAGTGATACTGATAGATTCTGTCGGGTTTGAATTTCTCGGATATAGATTTACTGGGGGTAACAAATCTGTAACCATCCCCTCATTGATCAGCATCTGGAGGATTTCCTTCATCGGCTGATTCAAGTTAGTGAAATTCCTCTGAAAGGCGAATTCCTTATCAGCTTGAAACTTTTCTTCCTTGGCCATCTTGTCAGCCCAGGATTCATGCTTATGAAACCGGTAGTGATCCCTCATAGCGATGGGGCTGATCTCCGGTGTAGGAGGACTTGCTTCAGACTGGTTGCATTGGTTTATCAGCTGTCTGGTTACCTGATGCTGATATATAACCAGCTCTGCTAACTGTCCAATCTGTTCCTTGATAGACTTAATCTCCTGTTCTATCAAGAATTGCCTTTCTAATAACTCCCAACTGTCTGGGCTACTGTTGCTGGATTGAGTTATTTCTCTGACGTGTCGAAGGTATTTGGATCCTTCTCCATTTTGCGTGCTAATCATGTTGACACCTTCCTCTTTGTGCTGAGGGAGGGGATTGTCTTGTTCATGGGGTTGCTCTGGTTTGGTCACCACGATCTTTCCATTGTCAATTAAGTCTTGGATTTTGTGTTTGAGAGACTAACAGTCTTGTGTATCATGGCCCGGAGATCCGAAATGGTATGTGCACTTCTTACTTGGGTCGAAATTCCGACCACTGGTGTTGGTTGGTGGAAGGAGTTGCACAATCTTTTTCTGTGCCGTCAATAGTTTTAGAACATTTTCGACTGTATCCCCTAAGGAGGTGAACTTTCTTCGACGCTTAGCCTCCAAATTTTTTCTGGAGTGGTGGGTTTGAAGGTTGTGCTGAAGCTTGAAAAGGGGAATAGTTCCTCTTTTAAATGGGTATGCTGCTTGAATCACCCCTCTGATTCTATCCTTGTAATATCAAGGACACTTCTTTATCTTTCTTCTTGTGTTCCCTCCAGCGATTATTCCCATAACTCCCAAATTGAATATGCTCGGCAACAGCTTCTAGGGCGGTCAGATCCTTTATCTTTCCAAATTTGAGCCCCATTTCTGCCATTTCGCCGTGTTTAATCATCTCCGAGAATGACTTTCCTATGCCTGCTAGGACCCTTTTATAATATGGAGTTTCTTGAATGTCGATGAAGGTCATGACTATCTCAGACTTAGTCATCGGTGGAGTGACTTGTGCCGCCATTCATCTCAAATGTTGAGCATATTATCTGAATGACTCAGTCTTTTGTTTCTTGATTTTGGTTATTTGATATCTGTCGGGAGCTAGTTGAGACTGAAAACTGTATTGATTGAGGAAGGCATGTGCCAGCTCTTCCCAGCTATGAATTTTAGAGTTATCCAGATGGGTATACCAGGCTCTAGCCTCTCCGGTCAAACTTTTCTGGAATAACTGCATTCGGAGTTTCTCGTCCTCTGCATAGGATCCGAGCTCTCCAATGAATACTTTCAAATGGGTGTATGGGTCTCCCAATCCATCGTATTTCTCAAAATTAGGGACACAAAATTTTTCAGGATAACGAGCCCTAGGGAGAATACATAAGTCTGAATAATTGACACTGCCAAATGCCCCAGCCCCTTTGATAGACTGGATAGTTTCTTCCATCTGTTGGACTTTCTTCAGAATGTCACCAACTTCCTGTTCTTTGTTAAGGACGGTGATTTCAGGGGTTTTGTTGGTAGTGTCCTGGTTATGTAGTTCAAGAATTTGAGTGTCTGTCTTCCCGGTCTCTTGATTGCCACCGGGTGTTCCTGGTTCTGTGTGACCCTGTGCTTGTTTCCCTTTAAGAGCTTTACTCTGCTCTCTCAAGAAAATAGCCAATTCGGCTATCTGGTTTTTTAGTCCTTCAACCTTTTCCCTATAGACAGGGGTGGATTCTGGCTGAGCACTGGAAGCCATGTCCGGAGATGGACTTAGTGCTTTCTTAGACTTAGATCTAGTGACAGGACCAATTTTTCACCTAAAAACAAATGTAGGCGTGTCAATTTCCTGAGGTAGGTATGGATAGGATGCATGCCATGATGTGTTTTAAGGTTTTTTAATCTTATCTTGCAAAACAAAGGTCAGTTGTTTTGATGACAGGATAATATAATAGGATTTACAAGACATGGAATGTACATTATGGCATTTACATTGGAATTGAAAACTTGACATTGAATTGAAAAAGGAAGGCATGAAGAGGCTTCCCTCCGAATTTGGTTAATCAGAGGCTGACCTATCTTAGGCTACTCTCGCGACTTTTCGACATGACGGTCCCCAGATCATCGCAATCTACTAGAGGGGAAATTAATCTGATCTTTCAACTGGAGCGGATCTGAGTGGTGCTTTTTCATGAGCCCCGAAGACTTAGCTGTCCTTGAAGACATTACTTTGTCACCGACGGGTTTGCCTCATGGTGGAGGAATCACACAACATACATTCACAAACATCGCGTCTCACCGTATGCATATGATGACATTGGTGCGAAGCACTAAATTTTGTACGAAGCACTAATATAAAGCAGGAAAGCAATCATTCACATTCATTCAATGTAAAGATGCAGCATTCACACATTTATTCAATGTAGAGACGAAACATTCACATATACGCTAATATGAAAGGGAAATTTTAAAAAGATTTTGAACGCGGCCTAATCCCTCTACTGTCCCCAGCAGAGTCGCCACCTGTCGACGTTGGGAAAAATCTGGTTCGAGTTGGACCCGAATCTTTCTCTTCCTAAATTCTACCCTTATTTTATCTTTTTTTGTGAAAAAGGTTTTGAAGGATTTTTTAGGAAAAAGCCAACATGTACCATGTCGACGATTTGATCGTTTTATAGAGTCGCCAGTTAGTATATTTGAAATGGTTGTACCTACTCAACCGAGTTTTGTTTGAAAGGAGGCCCAATTGTTGAACACTGTTGAAACTGAATCTTTAAAACCGAAGTGCTAAGTTCGGGGGACTTGGTTAAGTGTGGGGAAGGTGTTAGGCACCCCACAACTCTCGTGAAAACACGGTACCACATATTTTCAATATTTCCCTTTCAAATATGAAATGTGTGTGTGAATGTCGGAAGAAATTGGGCCTATGTTTTGATTTAAAATTATGGACATGCTTCATTGAACCTACATACGAAGGTTTTGATTTGATTTACAAAAGTCTCTTTTTAGACAAGATTGTTAAGGTGCTGTTTTGAAAGCAGGTTTTCAAACCCTTACGCTCACGTAGGAATTGAAGCATATGGATACTTCTATTTTTTTTATCTTTTCAGCCTTTTGGATCAATTTAAATGGTGATTGTTGGGTTGTGAAGCCTCCTCGACCACAAAATATATACAAATACCGGTCTTCTCATGGGCATGACAGCCATCGGAGTGACACTGACACGACAAACCATTATTTCACTATGTTAAGACCTTAAATTCGAATAACCGTTTTAAGGTCTTTTGGAAGTACATTTTAAAGAAAAATCGGTAGGGAACATTTGTAAACTGGATTTTGTCCATCGTGGGAATCAGATTCTGATCAGTTTGATCACAAATCCCATGATTCCTAGGCTCACAAAGGGATGCAAATAAAACATGCACAGCTCAAAATATGCACAAAAATGTATATTTACATTTAACCATCGCAAGAACCAAGGATTCATCAGTAAATCCTAGCATGCTCGTAGCCAAAGCATCTCGTTCCCACTAGATAGCGATCTAAGAGCCGCGCGATTGCTTCCTGAATGAATAAAACTAGAAAAATGCCAGATTTAAGTAAATCTCAGCCATTCTAGCTTTCCGGTTTCGTTTGGACCTATTTTGAACCGTTTAAAAGGTAGAGTTGGCGAGATTTAAAGAAATCTAGTTCGTCCGAAGAGATGTCAGTGCCGATTCATATCAAATGAATATTTAAAGCAGTAATTTAATCACAATGAATAAAAGATATATATATATATATATATATATATATATATATATATATATATATATATATACGAAAGCGATAAAGGGCGATGAGTTTTCACTCCGATGCCCGGACTGGAATGTAAATATATATATATATATATATATATATATATATATATATATATATATATATATATATATATATTTATAAAAGCTGTAAAAAGCCACGGAGTTATCCAGGCCTGACAGAATGAAAATATATATAAAAGCAATAAAGGGCGACGGATGTCAAATCTTATGCCCAGACTGGAATGAATATATATATATATATATATATATATATATATATATATATATTTATAAAAGCTGTAAAAAGCCACGGGATGATCCAGGCTTGACAGAATGGAAATATATATATATATATATATATATATATATATATATATATATATATATATATATATATATATATATATATATATAAAAGCTGTAAAAGAGCCACGAAATTGTCCAGGCTCGGTAGAAAGTATATATATAACTGTAAAGGGCGACGGACATTCTATCCTTTCCCCGGACATAAATGTAAGTATATATATATATATATATATTTATAAAAGCAGTAAAAAGGCCACAGAATAATCCAGGCCAAATTGAAATATAAAAAGTTAATATATACAGTTAGTATATATATATATTAAAGCATTAAAAAGGCCATGAAATGGAAATCCAGGCCCAAATAAGTAAGAAAAATTTATATATTTATATATAGTTATATATTTAAAAGCGATAAACTGCCACGAATTTGACATTCGGGCTTGACAGAATTGAAAAGTTAGTATATATATAGTTAAATATATACATAAAAAGCCAAACCGGGACTGGGAAGATAACCCAGTCTGGCGAAGTTGCTTTAAACGTAGATATATATATGTAGAAGCTGTTAAAAGTGACGGATCGACGATTTGAGCTATGGAAATGCCAAAAAAATGCGTAAATGTACTAAAATGTACGAAAACGTAAGCAAAAATGGCCACAGAACTGAGTTCCGGATAATCAAAAAACAAAACTTAACGTGCAAGTGTATAAATGCGCAATGAAGTAATATGAAGTTCCTGATCGTAAAAATACTCACAATGGACTGCTACAAGGGCTTTTTGCCACTTGGTAGGCTTCAAACGTCCGTTTTCACCGGTTAATTTTTTGTATGTGGTAGTATATGAGTATACCTACGTGTTAGAATAATAAAATTTGGGTTTGGAGTATAAGAGTGGGACTGAGAAACGAAACGGGCAGAGTTCCAAAGCATTTTTCTATATAAAATGAGATGGGGGTGCACTCATATATATAGACCAAATGGAAGTGGCCCTAACAAAGGCAGTCGCGGGTCTACCTGTGGCTCCATATAACAGGGCCCATGTGGCGGGTCCAGTCGTCTTAAAGTACGTGCACTCCGAGCAACGCGAGGTCAGATTCAAAACTTTTTAACTTTTGATCAAAGCGTCCGTTTAAGGCGTGCTATACCATTCCGAAAAGCCCTCCCCAAGATTATCGCAATGACATTGGAGTAAACCTTTTTCGAGTCCAAAAGACGGGTTCATAACCAGGTCTTTGATTCCTCGTAGTTTGTCCATTGACCTATCTTGCGCTGTTTCCACTTGGGATCACCGCTATGGTTCTTTCTGACCTTGATGGCATCAATTTCAGCTTTAGTTTGACCGAATCGGCTTAAAGTTGGCAAGATGACCATTTTGCCCCTCTCGGGGTTGCCTTTAGTGCTGACATGGCCTTCGACTGACTTCTCGGGGTTGTCTCCGAGGTTTGGATCCCAACCGATTTTGTTTGTCCTCAGGGTTGTCTCTGAGGCTGACTTGGTCCTTCCAAGTTTATCTCTGGAGATGATGTCAGGCTTTGGGGTTGTCTTCGAAGTTGATTTAACCTCCCGGGTTGTGATCGGGGCTGACTTATACCTCCCGGGATGTGACCGGGGTTGACTTATACCTCCTGGGTTATAACCGGGGCTGACCTGTATCTCTCAGGATATGATCGGGGTTGACCTGTTCCTCCCGGGTTATGATTGGGGCTGACCTGTACCTTTTGGGACGTGATAGGGGTTGACCTGTACCTCTTGGGTTGTGGTCGGGGCTGACCTGTACCTCCTGAGTTGTAACCTGGGCTGACCTGTACCTCCCGGGATGTGACTGGCGCTAACCTGTACCTCTCTGGATGTGACCAGGGCTGTCTTGTACCTTCCAGGATATGACCTGGGCTGACCTGTACCTCCTGGGTTATGACTGGGGCTATCCTGTACGTCCCGGGTTGTGACCGGGGTTGACTTATACCTTCCGTGTTGTGATCGGGGCCGACCTGTACCACCCGAGATGTGACCGAAGCTGACCTGTACCTCCTGAGATGTGACCAGGGCTGTGTTAACATCCCGATATTGAGACCGGGGTTGACCTGGCATCCTGGTATTGAGACCAGGATTGAGTTGACTATTTTTCCCTCATACGTGGTTAGTTAAAGGAATGCCAAATTTTGAGTGTCTACAACAGGACTGAAGAAAATTTCAAGTGTCTACACCTAGGAAACTAGATCAACCTTCGGAGACAACCCTAAAACATCAAATCATCCTAGAGACAACCCTAGGAGACCAAGTCATCCTCGGAGACAACCCTGAGGAAGAACAGTGTCGGCTGGGATCAAACCTTGGAGACAACCCCAATAAAACAATCAAAAACCTTGCCAATACGGGAGACAACCCCTGGAAGGGCAAAATGGTTATTTTACCAACTTAAAGCCAAATCAAGATAAAATCAAGCCAAATTAATGCAATGAAGGTAAGAAAGAGCCATAACATCAATCCCGAGTGAAAACAACACAATATAGCTCAACGGACAAACTACAAAAAAACAAAGATCTGGCTATAAACTAATCTTCCTTGATTCGGAAAAGTTTAAGTCCCATGTCATTGTGTTGCTCTTGGAAATGGCTTTCCGAAAAGGTATAGCATGCCTCAAACAGATGCCAGGATCAAAAGTTATTAAGATTCGAAGCATATTCAGCGTTGGTCGGAGTGCACGTACTTCGAGATATTGGGACCCACAAGAGTGGGCCCCACTCGGGGAGCCGCAGGTAGACTAGCTGCTACAGCGAGTGGACCCCCCCACCTTTACAAAATAAGAAGAAAAACACAGAGAAACTCCGCCCATTTCGACCCTAAGCCCTACTTCTAGCACTCCAAACTCAAATTTTATTCTTCCAATACGTTTGCATACGTATATTCCACAACATATCAAAAATTAACCGGTGGAAACGGAGATTTGAAGCCCTCCGAGTGGCAAAGAGCCCGTATAGCAGTCCATTATAAGTTTTTTTACGATCAGGAACTATTTCCTACTTTATTACGTATATGTGAACGTGCATATAAAGTTTCATCTTCTGTTTTTGCCTAGATTTTAAATCCGTGACCGTTTTAGCTTACTTTTTAGTATATATATATATATATATATATATATGTTTTTCTTTGTTTGCACAGCCTGTATTGCTAATTCATGGCTTTTACCGCTTTTATATATATATAACTATATATATATATATATATTTGTACTATTTCGTTTGGCCTGAATCGCTGATTCGTGGCCTTTTTTAGCTTTATTATATATATAACTGACTATATATATACTAACTTTCAATTCAGTCGGGCCTAGATTGCTAATTCGTGGCCCTTTTACTGCTTATATATATATATATGTATATAACTATATATATAATTTTTCTGACTTCATTTGGCCTGGATTGCAAATTCATGGACTTTTTACAGCTTTTATAAACATATATATATATATATATATATATATATATATATATATATTTACTTTTCAGTCTAGCCTGGATTGCAAATTCGTGGCTTTTTACAACTTTTATATATATATATATATATATATATATATTTACATTTTAGTTGAGCTTGGATTAGAAATTTGTGGCTCTTTACTGCTTTTATACATATATATATATATATATATATATATATATATATTTACATTTCTTCGTCGGGCCTAGCTTGGAAATCCGTGGCTCTTTATCGGTTATATATATATATATATATTTTCACATTTCTTCGTCTTTGGAAATCCGTGGCCTCTTACAACTTTATATATATATATATATATATAAGTATATATATATATATATAAGTATATATATATATATATATATATATATATATTCTTTATTCAATGTGATTAAATATTTTCTTTAAATCTTCATTTGATATGAATATGCACTGATGTAAATACTGTGGATTAGATTTATCTAAACTAGCCATTTCTAACTTTTAAACGGTTCAAAATCGGTCAAACCAGAATCGAGAAGCTAGAATGGCTAAGATTTATTTAAATCTAGTTTTTCTAGCTTTGTAAATATAAAGCGACTACGTGACCCTAGATTTATATCTAGCGAAAACAGGAAGCTTTGGCTACTCGCACGCAAGGATTTAACTGATGAATCCTTTGTTTTGCAACATCTAGAGTATAGTTTGTATTTTCTGTGAATATCTGTGCTGTGCAGGTCTTCTTGATTATTTTTTGTGAGCCTAGGAATCGTGGGATTCATGATCAAACACATGGATCAGAATTTGATTCCCACGATGGACAACTTTTTATTGTAAACATATCCTGCCAGTTTTTCTGTAAAATGTACAGCCGAGAGACCTTAAAACGGTTATCCGGATTTAAGGTCTCAATCATAGTGGAATATGGTTTGTAGTGCTAGAATCACTTCGATGGTTGTCATGCCCATAAGAAGACCATCACTTGTATATACATTCTGTGGTCGAGGATGCTTCGCATCCTGACAATAAACATCCAAATCAAGCCAAAGGCTGAATAGAATAAAATGGATGTATCAATATGCTTCAATTTCTATACTAGCGAAAGGGTTTGAAAACCACATTTCAAAACGCCATTTTCATATCTTGTCTAAAAATAGACTTTTCAAACAAATCAAACCCTTCGTATATAGGTCCAACAAAGCATGGCACTACTTTCAAATTAATCAAACGTAGGCTCAATTACTTTCAGCATACACACACTTTCAAATTAAAAAGGGAAATATTGAAAAGATGCGGTAACCGTGTTTCATGGAAGTCGAGGGGTGCCTAACACCTTCCCCCCGCTTAACAAAGCCCCCGAACTTTAAGAATTTCGATTTTCAAGGCCATATTTTGACAGTGTCCAGTAATTGGGCCTACTTGCAAAAAATAAACAAAATTCGGTTGAGTTGGTACAACCATTTCAAATCTACCAACTGGCGACTCTGTAAACCTTTCAAAATCGTCGACATGATACATGTTGACATTTTCCTAAAAATTTCACCCTTCATAAAATAGATAAGACAAACAAGGGTAGAAAAATAACAAAATTTAGGGAGACGAAGATCTGTCCAAAGAGAAGATTTTTTCGACGTCGACAAGTAGGATTATAGAATATTTACCCTAAACATACTTTAGGATGTCCCACAAATCTGTACTTGTCAAATCTTTTCCCAAGCTTATCCTTTTGAAACCTTTCACATAAGCTAGACAACCCCTTATCTTCACATACTTAAGATTAGGAATCCTCCCTGTCCATAACTCTTATGAAGTCTTGGGGACGGATTTTGAGTTTACCTTAGTTTGTAGATATGTAGCCGTTTCTAGGGCATTACCCCAGAAGGATGCTGGAATGTTGGTAAAATCATTATGGACCGCACCATATCCATCAAGGTATGATTTTTTCTTTTAGATACACCGATCAATTATTGTGTATCAGGAAGCGTCCATTGTGAAAAAACTATTTAAGATGATCTTAAAACTTATTGCACAAGTATTTATTCCTCGATCCAATCAAAGAATCATAATACATTGCCAATTAGTTTTACTTCTGAATTCTTTGAACCTTTCAAATGATTCATACTTGTATTTACCAAAATAAAAATATTCGACTCTTTGAATGATCATCTCCTTTTCTTTTAGTAGTTTGTTCAATATATAAAATTATTTTCATGTAAGTTAAGTATGTAAATGATAAGTAGGTTTTATACCTACTTATTGGATACTAACTTGCTATAACTATTGTTTAATCTCAGTTGTTTAAGCTGCTTTTCATGCATTTCTTTCCATTTTGTAGGATTCATGTTCGAGAACTCGTTCGGTGGCATCTTTTGTCAAAAGGGTGGCAAGTTGGCATGATATGAATGGAACTTGGTGTGTGGGAGCAAAAGAGTGAAAGCATGGTGGAAATGGAAGCAAAAGTGATCAATGAGTGTATGAAATAAAGCAACAAGCAGACAGTAGTAGATTGCAGAACTGCTAGACAGCGCAGCTGTGCCCCATTATGCCTTGCGCACGCGCAGCTGTGCCCAACCCAAGCACTGATTGCCCTAGTGCGCAGCTGCGCCCAGAACACGAACAAATTTGGTGCAGCTGCGCCAATAACTGAAGCCAAAAGTCTGACTTTTCACTTAAAAGGACAAATTAAATTCTTACTTGAAGAGGGGGTCATTGGAAGTTAGGGCAAGGATATTAGGACGTTTTTATTGCCTTTTTAAATATATAGGAACATAGAGAGAGCCTTATGTATATTCTTCTCTCTACTTTGAATCTATCTTAGTTTTTATTTCAATTTCTAGATTAGCTTAGATTAGGGCTAGATTTTGGGGATTGAAGCAATTGCACAACATTAAGGTTCAGATTTGAAGAGGGGATATCATATTTGCATTTCTCATTCCTTAGCTTCTCTTTATTTTCATCTTTGGCTTTCAATGTATGAACAATTTTGGATGATGGATTTTGATTCTACTATGAACTAATTTTTATTTTAGGATTATAATGGATCTTAGTGTTTAATTCAGATTGCTATGCTTCCTTATTGAGATTTAATTGATTATGTATGGATTATCTAATATGGTTTATTCTTATTGCTTAATTGCATGATCACCAATTACTGGGATAACTCATATGAAATTGAGAAATGAATTATGAGTTCAGATTTAACCATATTGGCTTGTGTTTATGATTCTACATGGTGTTAGATTCCATAATTCGAGCTTTGGATAGAGATATACCGAAGCACCACTCGTAGTCATTTGAAAATTTGTACTTATACCTTTATTGATTTTAAGTCTCATAGAGATATAATGAGTTAATTAATTTGGGTGTTCACATTCATTCTATCAATTGTGGATTTAATGTGATATAGGTATGGTACATCGAGAGATGGCCATATTTTTCTTTCGTGTTCTAGACTAACAATCCCAAGTAAATAATTGGGCTTAACAGGAAGTGTATCAACTTGAGTGACACATTAAGTGAAATTATAATCTCATATCTCCCATATCTGATTTAATTACTTGTTAGTTAGTTGTCTTTTGATATTCAACACTTCTAGATAAATCACAATTTGCTCATATGTTTAAGTAGACCGAAATAATTATAAAATTGGTGTGATAGATTAAAATGCAATTACTATTCTCCGTGGGATCGATGCTTTACTTCTTCTATATTACTTGTTGACCACATGCACTTGCGTGTATGTATTGATTTGTCATATATACAAACAAGCCAACAAGTTTTTGGCGCCGTTGCCGGGGAGTATAAATTATTTTTCGTACTTTCGTTATCAGTTTAAATTAGATTGGTCTTAGTTAAACAAATCTTTCTTATCTTATTTCTTTTTATATTTTTCTTTTGTTTCAGGTACTCTTGAATAGTGTATGCAAACTCGGTCTAAGAAGCCTGATTTGTAACCTTACAAGAACAACATTAATAGAAGGGTTCAGCGATTGAGTAAGGGTACTACGGACATTCAAGAGGAAATTAAAACACCGGTAATCATGGCAGAAGAAGAGCAAAAAGCATTGAAAGATTATACAATGCCGCGGATAAATGAATTGCAATCAAGTATCACAAGGCCAACAATAGCAGCCAATTCCTTCGAAATTAAACCGGGGACAATTCAAATGGTGAAAAACTTGATGCAGTTTGGGGAAATGGCTAATATGACCCGAATGGGCATTTGATGTGTTTTATAGAGATTTGTGACACATTCAAGTTTAATGGGGTATCAGATGATGCGGTGAGACTTAGACTTTTTCCATTCACATTGAGAGGCAAAGCAAAGAGTTGGCTTCACTCATTACCACCGGGGTCCATTACTACTTGGCAAGACTTAGCACAGAAATTTTTGGAAAAATTATTCTCGCTTGCAAAGACTGCCAAGATGAGAAATGACATTTCTACCTTTGAGCAATAACATGGTGAGTCACTGCATGAAGCGTGGAAGAAATACAAAGAATTTCTAAGATGATTCCCTCACCATGGATTACCCCAATGGATGAAAATAAATACATTTTACAATAGGTTAAGGAGTCACACTCGGACTAGCATTGATGCAGCTTCTGGAAGGGCATTCATGGCTAAGAATTATAAAGAGGCATATGAGTTGCTAGAGACCATGGCCGCGAACAATTACCAATGGCCAACTTCTAGATTGAATCAGCAGAAAGTAGTCGGAGTATTAGAAGTGGATGCAATCACAGCTCTACCAGCTCAGTTGGCAGCAATGTTAAAGACGATTTATTCCATTGCTGAGACAAAACTTTAGCAAGTAGCCTATGTTTGTGAGCTATGTGTAGGAGCACATCCCACAGAGCAATGTGCCATCAACCCTGAAGCAGTACATTTTGTGGGTGGCTACCAGATACAACCAAATCCATACCAAAACACTTACAATCCTGGTGCTAGAAACCACCCTAACTTCTCATGGAGCAACAACCAAAACCATCAACAAGTTCACGAACACATTATCCTATGGAATTCTAAAACTAACAACAACATTCAGCAGCACCTCCATAACCTGAAAGAAACCTAGATTTGGAAGAGCTCATGATGAAGTACATGGCTAACAATGATGTTATGCTAAAGAGCCAAGCGGCGGCTATCAAAAATTTGGAGAATCAAGTGGACCAAATGGCTAGCATGTTGACAAATAGACCATAAGGATCTCTCCTCAGTAACAAAAAAGCTAACCCAAAGAGAGAAGGGAAAGAGCAATGCCAAGCTATCACCCTTAGAAGTGGGAAACAAATCCTGACAGACGGCGCAGCTGCGCCTAAAATACAAAGGGAGACAGCGCAGCTGCGCTGTTCCCCAGTTTTGAATAATGCAGAAAACTTTAAGGAAAATGATGGGAATGTAGAACCTGAGCCGGAAAAGAGAAAACATCATAGAAAACCCATATTACTCCACCACGAACATATCCACCAGTTCCTTATCCACAAAGACTTCAAAAGCAGAAATTGGATAAATAATTTGCCAAATTCCTCGAGGTATTCAAGAAGTTACAAATTAATATACCATTTGCAGAGGCTTTAGAACAGATGCCAAGCTATGCAAAATTTATAAAGGGAATTCTGTCAAGAAAGAAGAAGTTAGAAGATTTTAAGAGAGTAGCTTTGACTGAAAAGTGCAGTGCAGTACTGCAGAGAAAGCTAACTCCTGTAGACAGTCAAAATTTTGCTTTCTTTATACTAACCTTGCAAAAGACCAAAAGCGTAATTTTAATTCAGTGACAACCCCGAGGTAGGGAAAAATCATCTGGTCACCCCGGAGGCAACCTTGTGGATGATTCAAAGGGCCAATGACGTCCGAACATAACGCGAACCGAACGAGGGTTGCCAAGCTGAGACAGTGTGCACCGGAAGCCACCTCAATAAACCTCGAACTGCGTACCATCAAAGATAAGCCAGTTAACTATAGTCTGGAACTGAAAGATAGCTTTCAGCTACCAGCATTATCTTCCAGGACCCCGATTCAGTCAGACTCGATCTTATTCCCGCCGTATTCTACAGAGACTTTCTGAAAGTTCGGTCTGCGAAGGTCGACTTTCTCCGAACCGGGACCGAAGGAACACACTTTGAGATAACGGGACCCACGGGGCCCAACCGCATCTATACATGCGGCTAGTCGCATGTATATATGTGACTGGCTTTGACAGATTAATAGAGCAAATATCAGCTCATTTTGAAAAAAAGAGAGAGTTTTAGAGAGAGAAAATCATTTTTAGAGAGAGAACCCCTTGGGTTCGACCTATATACATCAACTTTAAGTTATTTTAGCTTGTTTAGCATCTACTTGGAGTCCCGAGAGTGTTCTAAGTTGATCCCGGGTGATAAAACGCTTGTTCACGCGTCCCCTAAGGTGAAAAAAATGCTCTTTTTAGCTACATTCTTTGTAAATTTTGTTCAATATACTTGATTGATGTTATATATTGTTCAAATATAGTTAAACTTGTTGTTTTCTAAGTATATTATGTGATAGTTGGTCGATATTGTGTTTTTACCTGTTATATTGTGCATATCTTGTTGTAAATCAAGTCCGGAGGCTAGATCTACCTAGATATAAGCCGAATCTAGCCTTTTGAGTGGTTATTAAGCATGAAGCTTTAACCCGTATGCTAAATCAGTTTATATCCATGGTAGATCTACGTATTTAATGCTTTTAATCGGTCCCGGTTACCCCATATAGCCCTAGATTTATATCTAGAGGCGAAAGGGGTACGAAATTACTTGAAACAGTGATTTCAACTGATGAAATCATCTAATATCAAAGCATAGGACATTGTATATATGTATTCCCGCATAAATAATGTGAGCCTAGGAATCCCGGTGTTGTGATCCCCTTTTAAATACTGACTTGATTCTCATGGTGGACCGATTTTTGTGATGCAATGTTTAAATAAGGCAAATATCATTGTATATGTAATATTTGGATCTTGAAGACGAGCTCGAGGGATTAGTCCTGAGAAGTCGGATTCAAAATCCCATGATAGTGAAAACTTTAATTGTCGGTGCTCGGATTCATCGAGATGGCTTACATGTCTGATGATGATCCGACCCTTTTGACGCTTTTAACATACATATCATCAAAATGATTTTTGAGAAAACCACAAAGAGCTTTCAATAATAATAAAATGGGTCAGGAATAAACATTAGATTATAAATGAAAGTATCAAAAGTCCTCGATTACTATTCGGGCAAAGAATTTGATAATCTTGTGTTTTCCCAAAATATCATATAAAATGTATATTTTGTCTAAAAATAAACTTTTGCTAAATCAAACCCTTCGTATATAGGTGCAAAAGTGGAACGACACTACTTCCAAATAACTCACGACAAGGCTTAGAATAAAACTTTTGAAATAAAACACACGCGCACACACACACACACACTTATATTTTATGTATATAAAATCAATAAAAGATGCGGTACCGTATTTTCATGGGAGTCGAGTGGTGCCTAACACCTTCCCCCCGCTTAACCTAGCCCCCGAATTCCACGAATCTCGGATTTCGGACCGATCTTTCGGAGTCACATATTGGACTATATTGCGAAAACTATTAAAACTCGGATGAGTTGGTAAATCCATTTAAACCATACCAACTGGCGACTCTGTCTCATTCGGTCCAATCATAATATAATAAATTCAATCTTTTCAAAGTCGTCGACACTTATGTCGGTACCGCTTTCCTAAAACCTTACCCTTTAATAAAATCCAAAGACATAGCGAATCGAAAAGGGAAAAAACCAACAAACACAAACTTAGGAAAGACGGAGCACATTCAAAAGAATTTTCCCGGCGTCGACAGTTGGCGACTCCGCTGGGGATTAAAGAGGGCTTAGGACGCATTCAATCTTTTTAATTTTTATTTTGCATGTGCATCTTGTGTGAATGATCTTTGTGTGTGATAATTGTCTCAATCTTTAAGCATTTTTTTGTATTAGTGCCTCATACAATATATTAGTGCTTCGTACAATGTTATTATAATTGCATACGGTGAGGATGTGAATGTATATGAATGTATGTTGTGTTGTACCTCCATTAGGAGGCAATCCCGTCAGTTGTTTATTACTAGACTCCTCTAGGTGTTTCCAATGTGAGGCTCAAGAAAAGCACCACTCAGATCCGCTCTAATTAAAAAATGGATGTTTTCATCAAGTAAATTGCGAAGATTTGGGAACCAATTTCAAACAGCCCGTGAGAGTAACCCTAAGATAGGTCAGCCTTTGATAAACCAAACGCGGGGTGGGCCTCTTCATGCCCTATTTAATCTTCCGTATATATAAATGACAATCATTTTGAAACTGTCATCTGTACATCTTTCTTATCCTGTCATCAAGTCGACTAACCCTTTGTTTCGCAGGAAAAGATTAAAAAACCATTAAACTGATGCATATCATATCTCGCATCTCTGTCCACCAATATCCAGTCTAAACTAGATGTCGATTTTGTGCAGATTGGTCCTAGAAATCGATTCCAAGTCAAGAAGGCCCGTTCACCACCAGTCAAGATGGCTGAAGGAAGTTCATCTGAACCCATCCCTATATCTCGAGAGGAATTTAAGAAACAGATTGCCAACATCACGACCCTATTGAGAGAACAGTGCAAAGTATCTCAGGAACCTAAGCATAAGAGTCCCTCTATGCAAGGAGATATGAAAATACCAGAAAAGGATGGTGATACCCTGATGTCCACACCTATCTCTCCCCTCGATGTTAAAGTATCCAAGGAGGCCCTGATCCAGAAGATGACATAGGAAATTGTAGACCTTCGAGAAGACAAAGAAACTAGAGATATCAGGAAGAAGGTTAGGCAAATAGAGGACGCCATCCGGTCTATGAAAGGGATAGGATTCCACGAGAGCGTGAATTATTAGGATCTGTGTAATTTCCCAAAAGCGAGATACTCGGATAAATTTCAAATCCCAGAGTTGGAGAAATTCAATGGATTGGGGGATCCCTATACTCACTTAAAAGTCTACATGTCTGAACTGGGAACCTACGCTGCGGACGAGAACCTCAGAATGCAGCTATTCCAGAAAAGCCTTACCGATAAAGCCCGAACATGGTATGCTCGAATAGATAATTCCAAAGTTTGAGGTTGGGAAGATTTGGGCCAAGCTTTCCTCAACCAGTATAGTTTCCAATCCTAAATGGCACCTGATCGCTATTAAGTTACCAAAGTTAAGAAACTGAGTAATGAGTCGTTCAGAGAATATGCACAGCGGTGGAGACAAATGGCAACCCAAGTTAACCCACCAATGGATGAAAGTGAGATGGTGATAACTTTCATTGACATACAAGAAGCCTCTTTCTATGAGAGAGTCCTCGCCGGGTTAGGCAAATCCTTCTTCGAAATGATCAAACATAGAGAAATGGCAGAAATGGGTTTAAAGTCTGGCAAAATTAAAGATCTCACAGCCTTGGAAGCCGTAGAAGAGCACATACAGTCGGGAAACTATGCGAGCGCCCCCAAAAGAGTATCTAAAAGGAAGGAAGAAGATGTCTTTTTGATATTGCAAGTACATGCTGCCAATAAGAACCCTAGTCCACTTATCCAGAAGCAGAACTCTCATAATGTGAAATCCCAAAATCCTATAACATTGAAGGTTGGGGAGAACAAGCGAAGAAGGACATTCACTCCTTTAGGGGACTCTTTGGAGAATATATTGGCACTATTGATCGCCCAGAAGAAAATCGTTGAGCTAGCTCCACCTTCTGATCAAAATGGAAGGCAATTTGATCCCAGTAAGAAATGCGTTTACCATTCCAACTCACCAGGGCATGATACTCAGGAATGTTAGACTTTAAAACACAAGATTCAGAACTTGATTGAAAATGGGGATGTCGACGATTTAAAAGTTTATAGAGTCACTAGTTGGTAGATTTGAAATGGTTGTACCAACTCAACCTAGTTTTATTTAGAAGTTGGCCTAATTACTGGACACTGTTGAAACTTGATCTTGAAATCGAGATTCTAAAGTTCGGGGGCTTGGTTAAGTAGGGGGAAGGTGTTAGGAACCCCCCAACTCCCGTGAAATACGGTACCACATCTTTTCAATATTTTCCTTTTAAATTGCAATGTGTGTGTCTGCTGGAAGTAATTGAGCCTACATTTGATTTATTTGAAAGTACTGTCGTGCTTCGTTGAACCTATATACGAAGGGTTTGATTTGATTTGCAAATGTCCTTTTTAGATAAGATATGAAAATGATATTTTGATACGCTCACGTAGGAATTGAAGCAGATCGATACGTCCATTTTTATTCTTTTCAGCCTTTGGCTCGATTTAAATTGTGATTGTCGGGCTGCGAGGCATCCTCGACCACAAAATATATACAAGTACCGGTCTTCTAATGGGCATAACAGCCATCGGAGTGACTCTGGCATGACAAACCATATTTTATTATGTTTGAGTCCTTAAATCCGGATAACCGTTTTAAGGTCTTTCGGATGTACATTTTTTACAGAAAAATTGGCAAGATACATTTGTAATGTGGAGTTTGTCGATCGTGGGGATCAGATTCTGATCAGTTTGATCATGAATCCCACGATTCCTAGGCTCACAAAGAAAGGCCATGAAAACCTGTACAGAATAGATACTCACAAAGAATGTATATTTACATCTAGACGTCGCAAAATAAAGGATTCATCAGTCAAATCCTTTCATGCGCGTAACTAAAGTTTCTCGTTCCCACTAGAAAGGGATCAAAGGGTCGCGAGGTTGCTTTAATATTTAACAAAACTAGAAAGAAAGCTAGATTTAAATAAATCTTAGCCATTCTACCTTCTGGGTTCCGGTTGGACCTATTTTGAACCGTTTGAAAGGCCAGATTTAGAAAAATCTAATTCACCAAATTTATATTAAAACAAATTCATATCAAATGAATAATTGAAACAGGTATTTAATCACAATGAATAAAGAAATATAGATATATATATATATATATAATTATATATATACGAATGCTATAAAGGGCAATTGATTTCCAATCCCAGGACCAGACAGAAATGTAAATATATATATATATATATATATATATATATAAGCTATAAATAGCGACGAATTTCTAATCCCAGGCCCGGACAGAAATGTAAATATATATATATATATATATATATATATTTAAAAAATTGTAAAAGAGCCACGAATTAATCCAGGAAAACAGAATGTAAATATATATATATATATACATATATATATTTTTAAAAGTTGTAAAAGAGCCATGGAGTAATCCAGGCTTGACAAAAAAGTAAAAGGGTCACGAATTTGTAATCCAGGCCCAACGGAATTAAAAGTTAGTATATATATAGTCAAATATACATATAATAAAGCTAAAAAGGCCACGAATCAGCGATCCAGGCCGAACAAGTTAGTACGTATATATATATACATAAAAGCGAGTAAAAGCCACAGATCGATGATCCAGGCTGTGCAAACGAAGAAAAACGTATATATATACTAATATATACTAAAAAGTTAGCTAAAACGGCCACGTAACTGAGTTTTGGGCAAAATCAGAAGACGAAACTTGATATGCACGTTCACATACACGTAATAAAGAACGAGTTCTGATCGTAAAAATACTTATAATGGACTGCTATACGGGCTTTTTGCCACTTAGTAGGCTTCAAATGGACGTTTCCGCCTGTTAATTTTTGATATTTCATAGAATATATGTATACAAACGTATTGGAAGAATAAAATTGAAGTTTGGAGTACAAGAAGTAGGGCTAAGGGACGAAATGGGCGTAGTTTCAGAGCATTTTCCTATTTTTTTTTCTTTTTTGGCAAGAGGGTCTTATATTTAAAGTCCCGATGGTTGCAGGTGTAAACGCGACAGCTGCGGGTCTACCTGCGGTTTCCCAAGTGGGGCCCACTTTAGTGGGTCCCGTCATCTCAAAGTACGTGCACTCTAAGCAACGTGATGTCAGGTTCAAACCTTCATAACTTTTGATCAGAGCATCCGTTTGAGGCATGCTATACCTTTCCAGAAAGCCCTCTCCGAGAGCGACACAATGACATAAGACTTAACTTTTTTTGAATCCAAGAAGATGGGTTTATAACTAGATCTTCATTTTTTATAATTTGTCCGTTGAGCTGTATTGTGATGTTTTCACTCTGGATCAATGTTATGGCTCTTTTTGACCTTCATTGCATCAATTTGGCTTGATCTTGCCAATCACCAGATTGGCTTCAAGTTTGTAAAATGATCATTTTGCCCTTCTAGGGGTTGTCTCCTGTGTTGGCATAGTTTTTGACTGTTTTCACGGGGTTGGCTCCGAGGTTTGAACCCAGTCAATTCTGTTAGCCCTCAGGGTTATCTCCGAGGTTGACTTGGTCTCCCAGGGTTATTTATTGGGATGATGTGATGCTTTGAGGTTGTCTCTAAAGTTGACTTGGCTTCCTAGGGTTGTCTCTGGGGTGATTGCATCTCCCGGGTTGTGACCGGGGCTTGACTTGACATCCCGGTGTTATCGCTGTGGCAGAATTGGAGCACTCGCTGTTGTTTTTGGGGTTTCTTTACCTCCCAGGTTGTGACCGGGGCTTGACTTGGCATCCCGGTGTTGTCGCCGGGGCTGAATTGGATCTGTCGGTGTTGTCACTGGGTTCTTGTACCTCCCGAGTTGTGACCGGGGCTTGACTTGGAATCCCGGTGTTGTCGTTGGGGCTGAATTTGATCTCTCAATGTTGTCGTCGGGGTTCCAGTATGTCCCGGGTTATGATCGGGGCTTGACTTGACATCCCGGTGTTGTCGCCGGAGCTGAATTGGATCTCTCGGTGTCGTCGCCGAGGTTCTTGTACTTCCAGGGTTGTGACCGGGGCTTGACTTGACATCTCGGTGTTGTCGCATGGGCTAAATAAGATCTCTCGGTGTTATCGCCGGGGTTGAGATTTGTTTTGAACTTCCAGGGTCGTTTCCAGAAGGTAAAAGATGGTTTTACCCTCCTGCAGGGTTAGTAACAGGAATAAAAAATTTTGAGTGTCTACAGACGCCCCTCTTTATTATGTTTATGCAATGCAACAGAATGAACAAGATAAAGATTGATAGACACTGGAAATATGACATATGCAAATGTAATGTAGTGCATGGTGTGATATGTTATGAATGTTATATACCTTCATGGTGTTGGGGTTATCACTGACTGTTTATGCCATTTTCTGCTGGGATAACGTCATCCGTGATAGCCCTTGGTGCATACTCTTGCCGTTTACTCGAACGGTAACTTGCAAATTTTCTGACCATCACGAAATCTTTCTCGATGCTACACTAGTTTGAAGCCAATGGTTTACCATGTCAGTCGATAATTATCTGTGGGGAAGATTTTCTCTTGGCTGATGCCATTGGACATTTTTGAACTCAATGTTAGGGTTGTCACCAACGTCTCATATCTCCAAATTAGCTTTTTAACTTTTCCTCCGCTGGGGAATATTCTCTTTTGCTGAGTTACCTCATTGGGGATTCCTGATGCCTACCTTGAAGATAGCTTCCACCGGTTTACATCATCGGATTTTTCTCGATGCTACGTTAGAGTTGTCGACAATGGTTTAAATTGTTGTTCGGTCGATGCCTACCCGAATGGTAGTTTACCACGGTCTATTGATCTTGACTTGATTCCTACTCGAACGGTAGATTGAAGAGTTTGACCATCATCGAACTTCCTCGGTGCCTATTCGAACGGTAGTTTGTAACGGTTGGTTGAATCATCAATCCTTCTCGGTGCTTCTGCTGGGGATCTGTATAACAGATTCCATCATCTATCCTCTACGGGGATAAAATTATATAATATTTTCATCACCGGCTCATTCCCGATGCTCAGCTGAAGTTGTCACCAACGGCTTTCCACGTCAGACCATATGACCTTCGTTGAAGTAGCCTTCACCAGCTTCATCACCGGATCGTTCCCGATGCTTCATTGGGGTTATCGCCAACAGATGGAACGTCATTCATTCTGAACCACTTTGAATCAATTCTCAATGGCCTCACCACCAGATCATTCCTGATGCTTCGTTGGGGTTGTCGCCAACGGCTGATAGTGTCAGACCCTCTAACCTTCGCTGAAGTAGCCTTCAACAGCTTCACCACCCGATCGTTCCCGATGCTTCACTGGGGTTATCGCCAACGGTTGATATGTCAGACTCTCTGACCTTCACAGAAGTAGCCTTCAACGGCACCACCAGATCATTCCCGATTCTTCGCTGGGATTGTTGCCAAAGACTGATAGTGTCAGACCCTCTGACCTTCGCTTTAGTAGCCCTCAGCGGATTCACCATCGGATCATTCCCAATGCTTCGCTGGGGTTATCGCCAACGGCTGATATGTCAGGCTCTCTGACCTTCACTGAAGTAGCCTTCAACGGCTTCACATTCGAATAATTCCTGATGCTTCACTGGGACTATTGCCAATGGCTGATAGTGTCAGACCCTCTGACCTACACTGAAGTAGCCTTCAACGGCTTCACCACCGGATCATTCCCGATGCTTCGCTGGGGTTATCGCCAACGGCTGATAGTGTCAGACCCTCTGTCCTTCGCTGATGTAGCCTTCAACGGCTTCACCATCGAATTGTTCATGATGCTTCGCTGGGGTTGTCGCCAACGGCTGATAGTGTTAGACCCTCTGACCTTTGCTGAAATAGCCTTCAACAGCTTCACCACCGAATCGTTCTCGATGCTTCGCTGGGGTTATCGACAACGGCTGATATGTCAGACGCTCTAACCTTCGCAGAAGTAGCCTTCAAAGTCTTCACCACCGGATCATTCTCGATGCTTCGCTGGGGTTGTCACCAACGGCTGATAGTGTCAGACCGTCTGACCTTCGCTGAAGTAGCCTTCAACGGCTTCACCACCGGATCGTTCTCGATGCTCTAGCAGAGGCAGTTTTTAGCAATTTTTCATAGTTTTTTTAGCAATTTTCATTAGTTTTTATCATTGGCTCCTAAATATCACTTCAGGGTCATAACCAATGGCTTACATGAAGTTCTGTCCTTTGTCAGGAACTCGCCGCTTGTACGCAGGATTTCAGGCCAATCCGCTCGATCGCGTAGCAATAGTTTTTTCAGATTTGACTTTTTAGCTTCTGTAAACTTTGTTTCCACTCTAACTGAACCGAACTGGAGTATGTGGGCCCCATTTTAGGGAGCCACAAGTATGGGTACGGCAGCCGCAGGTGGGGCTACTCCTTCCTGCGATTTATAACTTGGCTCCCGTGGCTTTTTAAATTCATTTTTAAACTTGAACTCTAAAGGAAATCCGATTTTCTTCTTCAGATCTATGGAGTTCGGGCAGCTTTTTTTAGATTTTGTCACTGTACAAACGTTCTGTACATCTCTGGTAACGTTTACATCCTTTCTTTTCCAGTTTTGGCTGTTAGAATGTTATATATCATATAGTATGCTTTTAAACATAATGTATGGAATAAGCGTGCCTATATGACTTGATAAAAATTTTCACACTTAGTAAATATGCATATTTTATCCCGCTGAACGTTCTAATGTAAAAAAATTTGAATTCTGAGACAGTCAATTGATGCCTTTTTGATCAGTTTACTCATCTTTTTTGAGGCCAAGTGAGCCTCGATTTAGAACTAAAAATGTCTATGGTAATTTATCTGCCATGGGGAGTTTAATTTTTATTTTTTTTCATAAATATGAATTATTTCTATTTTTGGGAAAGTGTGCTACTGAATGGCCGCCTAGTCATGCCTGTGTGCATGCGGACAGTCCATTTTACAAAGGAGACTCTGGCAAAAAAATTTCAAAAGCCTGAGCATTTAATAAACATTTAATTTTGACTCTACTGGGGATTTTGGTTAATTCATGCATGCTTTAGGACTTTAAAATGCATAAAGTAAAGATTTAATTAAATAAGTTACAGGTTTAAGGCTTACCTCACCCTTTCTGAGGTGATTTGGAGACTTTGTCCAGGTTATGGAGCCAGACAAACCCGGTGGTTCTAGCAGGGTCACTTCAGGAGTTAGACGGAGGAGAGTCTCTGATGTTCCTAAGTCACGTTCAGCTCGGTCGCCTCGCCGGTTAGTTGAGTTTGTGATTCGTCCTATCCGAGCTGAGCCGCCGGTTGATGTGGATGATGAGGATGTCCCATTCGTTGATCCTGCTTCAGCTCATGCTCCATGTAGGGAGCTTCCAACCATTGTGGTGCCAATGAAGGAGCTTTTTAGGTGATTTGAGATGCCATCCATCGATCTACCTTCATGCCAACGACGTGATTGAAGTATTCTCTTTTGGATTTTTTATCTTTCTTTTTTTGCCATTTTCATGGCACAGGTTTGATCTGGATGGCTATTTGATGCAGGTACCCGGCTTTACGCAGCCTAGGGGGAACTCGTTCAATGTCCACTCCTTGTACCATACTCTGCATCTGGAGTATCGGGCCATTGTCGACACCTGGGGGGTTCAAGGCCTTCTTTTATATTCCTCCCCGTCGTTGCCCTTGGGGTTATCTGAGGGCTTTGTCTTAGCGCTGGTTCCACCAGACCTAATCGCTTCATTTGTTGGACTGCGAGGTGATGATGACGCCTATGAACTGGAGGTTCATCACCGGGATAGAGTTTGCAGGTGAGCCAGTGCCGGTTATGGCTGACATTTCACCCACTGCCGTTCGGTCCCTCTTAGGAGTTCCTACGATGGCCGTCAAGGTCCCTTCAGCATAGATGCCTAGAGTAGAGCTTTGACTCAGCCTCTGCTAGATGATCAGAGGGTTAGAGATCGCATCCTGCGACAACTGTTTTTAGTGATCATCAGGGGTTGTTTCTTTGCAGACAACTCCTCGATGGTGTCTTTTGCCCTGATCAGCGCTACTCGATACGTGGAGCACCTCAGTAATTTTTATTGGGGTACCTACACCTTTGCCTATTTTCTCCGAGGGATGCGCATGCGCTCAGAGGGCGTGACAGAGGCTTGACTAGGTTTTTACCCCTTCCAACTGGTGAGTATATTTCTCTCGCACCTTTTGATTTCCCCATTTGTGTTTGTCAGTCTTTATCATTGAGGACTTTTCATATTTGCATGACCAGTTTTGGGCATATGAGAGGCTTCCATGCCTACGCCCAGCTACTACTTTGGGCCTAGAGACCTACCCAAGGGGACGACATTGGCATCATTCCACATTGATGGAGGTCCCTGTAGCCGAGGGATTCACCCACTCCCGGCTGCAACTAGAGCTATTGACGACCTAGTCTATCTTGTGGGTCCCCTATACCTCAGACTTTTTGACAGTCGAATTTGAGGACGACTTTTCCATTGGCCAAAAATTTTCATTGTCCACTCGCCGATTTCCATTTTTGACAAAGGGAGGTTCGGAGCTCAATTTAGGAGAGCGTGCTATTCGGAGCACCACGAGAGATATCCGCATTCCCTTTGTTCCTCCTGATTGGCCACTAGCTCAGCCACTTACAGACATTCCACTGGTGGGCGTAGATGGCTTCACCTTGTCAGAGGGTCCTTACAGCTAGGAGACATTTCACAGCAGGTGGAGTCCACATACCATTGGGGCTTAGACTTGTGCTTCCCAGTTTATGGCAGACATGGTGCCAGGGTCGGTGATGATGACAGACTGGATAACTTGTCTCTAAGAGCCTACTCATCTGGACCAGATTAAAGGACTGATCCAGTAGTTGGAGAGGGCTTATTTCTGATAGTAGTGTGCATACAAGCCAATCATGTATGATGATAAAGCACGTACTTTGTAAACAATCTTATTTATTTATTAAAAAAATATTCATTTATTAAAGGCATTTAATTATCTACATGGCGCGGTTTTTATAATATGTAAATAACCCATAGTTTTAAGCAATGCTTTAAGAATCATGATGATGATCATGCTAATGAGATCTAAATTCTTAGAAAGCTCTAAAACTAAAATAGTTCCCAATCGTGGGATTACTAAAAAGGGGATTAGTAAATCCGGATAGATTGGAGCATATGTTGCTTGCTCATTGGATGAGGATGATTGATCTCATGATCATTTGTGTGGAGACACTAAAGCAAGTATGTAGGTTCTTATTGGAGAATAAGTTCACTGAACGTGACTCGCTATAGAATACCTAATGGAGTTTTACTTGCCTGTCAATAGGAATTCCTAATGTGATAGTAGTACAAGTGATCCTTGGACTTGAGATCATCATAGTATCTTGTATGTAATGAATTATACTTTGACTTATTCCTTAAAGTCCTTTAGGGTATATAAAAGGGTATGTTTGGGTATAATGAGTTACATATGGATATAATGAATGATCAATAAAGAATCTACCACCTCTAGTAAAAGAGGAGATATGTCCTATGTGATTCGTTAAATGACAACCCAGGAATCCTTGGCCAAGGTAAAATGAAATTAGAAAGGAGTTTCTAATTTGCATTATTTGGAGTTGTGCATTTTCTAATCGAAATACATATAATTAAATAAAATAAGACTTGACAGTAAATTCATGTCTTATATTTAATTGGGACATTGTATGGTGGAAGGATTGAATTGTATGGTAACTATTTACTCACAGGTTCTTTTATGATTAATGTTGAAATCTATATTATCTTGAAAGTCGTTGATCGCTAGGGAGGCTTATCCCTATTGTAGAATAAATATTATTTATTTAAATAGATTATTAGTTTAATTTATTTATTTAAATAAGATTAGAATTTTTCTAATTGATTTATTCACAACCGGTTTAATATAGAGAACTTAAAGGGTCACACCATAAAAGGAAGAATAATTATTTAAGAAGGTAATGGCATAATCGTAATAATGCATTAAGTGTAATTAATTTAATCTATAGTGATAGAATAAATTAAATTGCTTAATGTTTATTATTTAATATTTTAGAAATATTAAATATAAATTAATAAGAGGAGTCTTATTAATATTGTTACAATTATTATTATTTTAATTTCTAAAGGAGTTTAGTAATTAATTTAATATTAGTACTCTCATTTATTCCTAATAAGATTAGGAGACAAATTAATTAAATGAATTTAATTAATTATTCCCCATGTGGTGGGAAGTCTAAATTAATTAAAAGAGTTTAATTAATAAAAAGAAATCCCATGTCTAATAGGATTAGAAGGGTTACCAATATCTATATAAGAGGAGTCTTATAATAGATATCAGTTGAGGCAATTTCAATTGTTAGAGAGTACTCCTGTTCTATAGAGGATAGAAAACTAAGCCAACCACCCTCCTTATTGATAATTCATCTTCCTTAGTGGATCACCTCTATAGGCCAAACACTTAGGTGGCTAACGTTGATCAAAGGAAGGAATCTAACCCGGAAATTCAAGGAGATCACGAAGAACAAGGAGTTGAACTATTACCTGTGGAAGCTTCGTTCTACAAGGGTATGATTCCATAACTTCTTATTTATCGTTTTAAATTAATAATTTGCATAAATGATGATCCGGGTAATGGTTTTGTAGAAATTTTTTTAAACTCTGATATACCATGCTTTCGCTAATTTTTGCAATTTGATTGCGTCACGATTTCGTACAAACCCAACAGTGGCATCAGAGCCAAACCTTTATGCAATTATTAATTTATTTTTGATTTCATATACATATGGGTATGTATTTAAAATAATTTATTGGGCATAATTTTATTGTATAAATTTTTTTTTTTTTAGAAAAAAAAATGACGTTTTTTTTTTGGACGAATCACATTTTTTTTTGGGGTGCTAATTTTGAATTCTGCAAATAAAAGGTGTTGTCTCTTTCTTACTCTAAAAAGAAGGTGACCCATCAGGAAATGACTCTTTTAATAAACCTGCAGGACTCTTTTAATAAAAGAAGGTGACTTCTTTTTTAAAAAAATAAATATGAATTTATATTATATATATATATATATATATATATATATATATATATATATATAACCTGATTCGTTAAATAAATATATATAATATATACGGTAATATCAAATATATATATATATGATATATATATATATATATGATATATATATATATGATATATTTATATATATATATATGATATATTTATATATTATATTCTAAATAATTTTATAATTAAAATAAAGAGTTTATTTTAATCTTAAAATTGGATTTCATGCAATTTAAAATTGCCCATTAAATAATACTCATATATATATGGAATATTTTAATTCATGAGATAAATATTTATTTATTGATATATATGGTGATATGTATGATAATAAATAGGGATTGATTATGGACTATTTGACCAATGTGACTGGATTTTATTTTAGTTGAATGCTTGAATGAATGGGTTTTATTAAATGGGGTCTGTGTACCTCGTCTTCTCTAATTTTTTTTCTTGATGTAAAATTCTATCTCCCTCCTATGTACTTTCCCTTGACTGCTGATCAAGGTTTCTATTTAAATTAAATAGTTTAATGTAATAGAAATAGTTAGAATTATCTTGAAGAAATTGGAGACCAAGGAGCAAGGAGCGCGTGAAGACCCGTTTGTATGGAGCCTGGGTTTAAATGTAATAGTTATATTTAAATTTAAATTCTTGCACTCCTAGGTTTGACCTTTTGGTTCACTTGGTGGCTCTAGTGAACCAAACTAGAATAAAAGTCCGTAATCAATCCGGGTATAATATAGTATTCTATATTGCATGCTAAATATTATATATATTATATTTTATGCAAACATGCTTCGCATGTTTAATTAAATGACGCGTATTTTATATATATATATATATGTGTGTGTGTGTGTGCATGCGCGCTAAACAAGATGAGACAAATAATAACAAACCCCTCAAAGAAATAATATTAAGTCCGAAGCGTTCAAATGATATTTGGAATATCGAACGTCGCCTTCTAGCATGATAAATTAATACAGTATTAAATATTTAATATGAGCTTGTTGTGTTATCCACAAGGCGAGTATTGCATATTTAAGATGTTAATTAATCACATTTGATGCTTATCAAGAAAATTGAACGATCTAGTCTTTTTGTGCTATCCACAAGGACGAACATTTTTCTTTTTTGAATTTATGGAAGTGCTAGGCTGTACTTAACTTAAATCATTTTAGTTCGGATGTGCACACACTTGACCATTATGATTTAAGAGGCAAAATAAAAGGAGTTATATAGTGATGTAATTGACAAAAGTTGTCTACCTATTTATTTGTATATCGCTTGTTGTGCTATCCACAAGGTTATATACATTTGAAATGGGATCCTTATTCTCACTAGCAAATCTTTAATTAGGTGTTGCCGAACTATATAAGTGAGGGTAATATAGTTTGATAAAAATAGTGGGAGATACCAATTTAAAATAAAAACCTAAGTTTATTTTGGTATGCAAAATTAATAAAATGAATGTTTGCTAAAATGTTGTTTTTCACATGCAGAATTTTAAAAATGTCAAAATCACTAATTTCACTGCGAAGCATACTTGATGCTAATAAGCTTACCGGGCCGAATTATACGGACTGACTAAGAAATCTGAGAATAGTTCTCACTGCTGAAAAGATTTCTTATGTCCTAAACTCACCTGTCCTTGGAACTGTTCTAGAAACAGCCTCTGAGGAAGAGATTGCCACCATTGTAAAGTGGCAAGATGATGCATCTGTGGCTCAATGCATCATGCTCGCATCCATGAATAACGAGCTTCAGCGTCAGCACGAAAACATGGATGCTCCTACTATGTTGATTCACCTCAAGGAGTTGTATGGTGAACAAAGTAGGACTGCTAGATATGAGATATCTAAGGAGCTCTTCCGATTTCGGATGACCAAGGGCAAAGTGAACATAAAGGAAATAAAAAATCTGATCCAGCTAGCAAAGGAATGTGCTTCCATTGCAACGAGCCGGGTCATTGGAAGAGGAACTGCAAGAAGTTTCTGGCAAAGAAGAAGCTTGGAGAAGCTTCGACTTCCAATCAAGGTTTGTTCATGATTGAAATTAATTTTTCAAAAAGTCAAAATTCTACTTGGGTATTGGATACCGGCTGTGGTTCTCACATATGCAATAATGTGAAGGGACTGGTCAGAAGTAGAAAGCTGAACAATGATGAGGTGATCCTACGAGTGGGGAATGGAGCAAAGGTTGCTGCATTAGCTGTAGGAACTTATTGTTTAGCAATGCCTTCGGGCAAGTCCATTTATCTTAATAATTATTATAATGTTCCGAATATTATTAAAAACATTATTTCAATTTCTGTATTGGATATGGAAGGATTTAACGTTGTTATAAAGAACAATAGTTGTTCTATTTATAAAGACGATGTTTTATATGGTGTTGGAAATTTGCGAAATGGACTTTATACACTTGACTTACAAGAAAATAATTTTCAAATTGAACAAACTAAGAAAAGGAAAAGAGATGATATTAATTATACCTACATGTGGCACTGTAGACTCAGTCATATCAATCAAACAAGATTATCCAAGTTGCATAAAGATGGACTCCTTGAGTTATCTGATTATGAATCATATCCAACTTGTGAATCTTGTCTCATAGGTAAAATGACTAAATCTCCTTTTAGTGGAAAAGGTGAAAGAGTTACAGAGTTGTTGGCATTGATTCACACAGACGTTAGTGGACCTATGACAACAAGTGCACGGGGTGGGTATTCTTATTTTATTACTTTCACTGATGATCACTCAAGATTTGGATATACGTATTTAATGAAATACAAGTCAGAATCATTTGAAAAGTTCAAAGAGTCCAAAAGTGAAGTAGAGAAACAAACGGGCAAGAGTATAAAGATACTTCGATCAGATCGAGGTGGAGAATACTTAAGCGGTGAGTTTCTCAATTGTCTCAAAGAAAATGGTATAATCTCACAATGGATTCCTCCAGGTACACCACAGTTAAATGGAGTATCTGAAAGGAGAAATCGAACACTGTTGGACATGGTTCGATCCATGATGAGTTTTACAGACCTTCCAATTTCTTTCTGGGGATATGCCCTAGAAACGGCTGTATACCTACTTAACAAGGTACCTACCAAATCTGCCCCAAAGACTCCATATGAGATGTGGAAGGGGAGAAAACCAAATCTTAAGCATGTTAAGACTTGGGGTTGCCCAGCTTATGTCAAAAAGTTTGAAAATGATAAGCTACAGACTAAATTCGATAAGTGTAGATTTGTGGGATACCCTAAAGAAACTTTAGGGTATTATTTCTATCATCCAACTGATCAAAAGGTGTTTGTTGCGAAACATGTTGCTTTCTTGGAAAAGGAGTTTATCCATGAAGGGGCCAGTGGGAGTAAGATATATCTTGAAGAAGTTCAAGAAACACAAATTACCACGGATCAAAGTCAGGTACCTGACCAAGTAGAAGAACCTACTATACCACACCCTGTTCGTAAATTTGGAAGAGTACCGATGATACCTGAGAGGTATGGATTCGTTATAGAGGATGACGATGAGGTACACATCATGAATGATGATGATCCATTGAATTACGAACAGGCTATGAGTAATAAAGACTTAGGAAAATGGCTTGAAGCTATGAAATCCGAAATGGACTCCATGTATGAAAACAAAGTATGGACTTTGGTTTCACCACCTGAAGGAATTAAGCCTATTGGGTGTAAATGGGTCTTTAAAAGAAAGACTGGAGCGGACGGCAAGGTAGAGACCTATAAGGCCCGACTAGTTGCAAAAGGTTTCAAACAAAGACAAGGAGTTGACTATGATGAAACCTTTTCACCTGTAGCTATGCTCAAGTCCTTTCGAATTTTGCTTGCGATTGCAGCTTATAACGACTATGAGATCTGGCAGATGGACGTGAAAACGGCCTTCCTCAATGGGAAACTTGAGGAGGATGTGTATATGACACAGCCAGAGGAATTTATTTCAAAGGTTGTAACAAATCAAGTCTGTAAGCTGCAACGATCCATTTACGGATTGAAGCAAGCTTCTCGTAGATGGAACATTCGTTTTGATGAGACAATTAAAGAGTTTGATTTTATCAAAAACGACGATGAACCATGTGTGTACAAGAAGGTTAGTGGGAGCGCAGTTTCATTCCTTGTATTATATGTTGATGATATATTACTGATAGAGAATGACATTCCTATGCTACAATCGATTAAAATCTGATTATCTAAACACTTCTCCATGCAGGACTTGGGAGAAGCATCCTATATTTTGGGGATAAAGATCTATAGAGATAGATCTAAAAGGATGCTTGGTTTATCCCAAGGAACGTACATTGATGCAATGCTAAAGAGATTTAGCATGGAAGATTCCAAAAGAGGTCTCATACCGATGAGCCATGGAATACATCTCTCAAAGAAACAGGCCCCAAAGACACCTGAGGAGAGAGCCCGTATGAGTAAGATCCCTTATGCTTCTGCAATAGGATCTATCATGTACGGTATGATATGTACTAGACCGGATGTTGCTCATGCACTTAGTGTAACGAGCAGATACTAGTCGAATCCAGGAGAAGAGCACTTGAAGGCAGTGAAGAATATCCTAAAATACTTGAGAAGGACTAAGGATATTTTTCTTGTCTACGGTGGGTCTGAATTAAAACTCGAGGGCTTCATAGACTCAAGTTTTAAAATGGACCAAGATGACAGTAAATCTGTTTTGGGGTATGTTTTTACCTTGAACGGAGGTGCAGTGAGTTGGAAGAGTTCCAAGCAGCAAACAGTTGCTGATTCAGTGACAGATGCAGAGTATATAGCTGCAAGTGAAGCAGCAAAGGAAGCTGTTTGGATGAAGAAGTTCATAACTGAACTTGGTATGGTTCCTAGCAGTGGAGAAGCAGTTCCCGTTTACTGTGACAACACAGGAGCAGTTGCACAGGCTAAGGAACCAAGGTCTCATCAAAAATCTAAACACGTGTTGCGGCGATTTCACTTGATCAGGGAGATCATTGAAAGAGGAGACGTCACCTTGGAGCGTGTAGACTCTCAAGACAACATTGCAGATCCATTTACTAAAGCTTTAACACAACAGCAGTTTGATCGTCACTTAGAGAAGATGGGTATGAGATACCTTGGCGATTGGCTTTAGTGCAAGTGGGAGATTGATAGTAGTGTGCATACAAGCCAATCATGTATGATGATAAAGCACGTACTTTGTAAACAATCTTATTTATTTATTAATAAAATATTCATTTATTAAAGGCATTTAATTATCTACATGGTGCTATTTTTATAATATGTAAATAACCCATAGTTTTAAGCAATGCTTTTAGAATCATGATAATGATCATGCTAATGAGATCTAAATTCTTAGAAAGCTCTAAAACTAAAATAGTTCCCAATCGTGGGATTACTAAAAAGGGGATTAGTAAATCCGGATAGATTGGTACATATGTTGCTTGCTCATTGGATGAGGATGATTGATCTCATGATCATTTGTGTGGAGACACTAAAGCAAGTATGTAGGTGCTTATTGGAGAATAAGTTCACTGAACGTGACTCGCTATGGAATACCTAATGGAGTTTTACTCGCCTATCAATAGAAATTCCTAATGTGATAGTAGTACAAGTGATCCTTGGACTTGAGATCATCATAGTATCTTGTATGTAATGAATTATACTTTGACTTATTCCTTAAAGACCTTTAGGGTATATAAAAGGGTATGCTTGGGTATAATGAGTTACATATGGAGATAATGAATGATCAATAAAGAATCTACCACCTCTAGTAAAAGAGGAGATATGTCCTATGTGATTCGTTAAATGACAACCCAGGAATCTTGGCCAAGGTAAAATGAAATTAGAAAGGAGTTTCTAATTTGCATTATTTGGAGTTGTGCATTTTCTAATCGAAATACATATAATTAAATAAAATAAGACTTGACAGTAAATTCATGTCTTATATTTAATTGGGACATTGTATGGTGGAAGGATTGAATTGTATGGTAACTATTTACTCACAGGTTCTTTTATGATTAATGTTGAAATCTATATTATCTTGAAAGTCGTTGATCGCTAGGGAGGCTTATCCCTATTGTAGAATAAATATTATTTATTTAAATAGATTATTAGTTTAATTTATTTATTTAAATAAGATTAGAATTGTTCTAATTGATTTATTCACAACCGGTTTAATATAGAGAACCTAAAGTGTCACACCATAAAAGGAAGAATAATTATTTAAGAAGGTAATGGCATAATCGTAATAATGCATTAAGTGTAATTAATTTAATCTATAGTGATAAAATAGATTAAATAGCTTAATGTTTATTATTTAATATTTTGGAAATATTAAATATAAATTAATAAGAGGAGTCTTATTAATATTATTACAATTATTATTATTTTAATTTCTAAAGGAGTTTAGTAATTAATTTAATATTAGTACTCTCATTTATTCCTAATAAGATTAGGAGACAAATTAATTAAATGAATTTAATTAATTATTCCCCATGTGGTGGGAAGCCTAAATTAATTAAAAGAGTTTAATTAATAAAAAGAAATCCCATGTCTAATAGGATTAGAAGGGTTGACCAATATCTATATAAGAGGAGTCTTATAATAGATATCAGTTGAGGCAATTCCAATTGTTGGAGAGTACTCCTTTTCTATAGAGGATAGAAAACTAAGCCAACCACCCTCCTTCTTGATAATTCATCTTCCTTGGTGGATCACCTCTAGAGGCCAAACACTTGGGTGGCTAACGTTGATCAAAGGAAGGAATCTAACCCAGAAATTCAAGGAGATCACGAAGAACAAGGAGTTGAACTAGTACATGTGGAAGCTTCGTTCTACAAGGGTATGATTCCATAACTTCTTATTTATCATTTTAAATTAATATTTTGCATAAAGGATGATCCGGGTAATGGTTTTGTAGAAATTTTTTTAAACTTTGATATACCATGCTTCCGCTAATTTTTGCAATTTGATTGCGTCACGATTTCGTACAAACCCAACAATTTCTTCATTAGGAACCTTGGCCGGTATCCATTCGAGGTAGATTCTTTTGATCCTTCTAGCTCTGGAGCTGGTCCCTCAGCAGGTCCATTTTCTA
This sequence comes from Panax stipuleanatus, assembly GCA_020205555.1. Classification (NCBI taxonomy): domain Eukaryota; kingdom Viridiplantae; phylum Streptophyta; class Magnoliopsida; order Apiales; family Araliaceae; genus Panax; species Panax stipuleanatus. The sequence continues at coordinate 65,950,902 of CM035116.1, forward strand.
GCAGTTATGCAGGTGCTGATCCTCTTTTGTATCGATCGACCATTCCCACTGGCCGAGATTCTGTTACTCAGGAGGAGCTGCATCAGGTAGATAGCCAGGAGGCAGATATTCTAGATCTCTTCGGATAGTTTTTCTTGCTATATCTTTTGATAGGCCTCTGTTAGATATTAAGCGGCTGTGCCCCATTTCTCACTATATCTTTTGATAGGCCTCTGTTAGTAGTTGGGCAGTTGTGCCCCATTTCCCTATACCTTTTATTTTGTATTTTATGAGTAGACAGAGATATTGCTTGCAGTAGATAGTTTATTCTAGATATACATGATATTTTTTTGCTAAATGATATGCATGATATTTTCTATCTATTACATCATTTTTATCATTGTCATTATGCATATATTATGTCATGGATATGCACTTAGATAGGTGAGTTTAGATTTGACCCTTGGATGGTCTTATGATACACTGATACAGATGCCGTCCTCCACAGTTAGCCGTATAAAGAATTCACCGCCGTCTTTGGTGGCAACTTCATTGCGGTCGTGGTATGACAGTCTGCCCCTCACAGCCAGAGGGATAGTAGACCAGATGCTAGGGCATTCTCTAGCCCTTCTAGCTTTCCAAGTTTTGTATGGATTTTTGGATGGCATCTTATCATGCTGGATACCTGAGCGGCAGGTTTTTCTGTTTTGGCCTTCATAAGTTGACTCCTACCTTAGAGGAGTATGAGTGCCTTACAATTTTGGCACTGGATCTGCCTTGCTCCCAGACAGCCATCAGTGACTCAAGGCGATCATTCATAGGTATGACAGGCCTAAGGCGGTGGGTCATTATTGAGGAGGTTACTGCCAGACATGTAGTGTCTATGGACTTTTTGATTGATCTATTTGGTAGGTTGGACAGCTACGATCGATACTCTGGGGATTTCATCATTCCGGCAGATGAGTGGAAATTTGCACGAGTGGATGTTCTGTTAATGTGCATCACTGCTTATTTGTACATGCCCCTGTATATAGACCACTTAGATACTGGCTTGATGGTAGTGGGTCCTGCCCTCAGACACGATTATACGATTCTCCCGATGATATTAGCCGAGACTCTGCGATCGGCTACATTTTGCAGTACCCATTCAGGGGGATTTTTCAGAGGACAGCGCCGTTCTGCTGTATGCATGGTTCATGACGCATTTGAGTCCAATTGGCACATTCAGACACCATGGGTACTGCTTTACCCATGAGATAGCCATGTCCTACTCCTTCCAGCTAGCGGAGTGTTCAGATGCTGCATCATGGTCGGCCTTTCTGTCGGAGATCGAGTATCCCTTTTCGATCTTGCCATGCTTAGGGCTTAGCTCCCCTTACAACTTCATCACTCATGCAGTTGGCATGGACTATTTTCCCCTAGCGGGTTTGAGAGGGGTGACCACCTACCATCCGCTGGCAGTTATGGGTCAGTTCGATCAGTTTTAGAGCCTCCACCATTTTGAGGGAGCTATGGATCAGCGGATATCAGCTTCATCTTAGTCGTCAGCTGACCTGATCAGGATTTACGAGTGTTGGACTCACAAGGAGAGTACTGAGTTCTCTACGAGCCATCCAGATCGTTCTCCATAGTATTCGACATGGTTGAATTCTGACATTGCATTGGCTGCGACTGTCCAATCAGCTACGAGTATTAATTAAGATGAAGAGGAGTCTATGGAGGATCTTGATTCTCCCACGGAGGATGTTCTATTTATCGGCTTGACTATTGATTTAGTTAGTGATCCTCCGAGCGTTCCTGCCAAGACAGATCCAGCTATTGCTGATTCATTAACTCGGATGACTTTCGAGAGAGATCAGGCTAGGGCGTTGATGTTGATAGCCCTTTCTAGTAGGGATATTGCCTTTATTTCTAGAGACGAGGCTCGAGCTACTCGGGATCCAGCATTGGTTGAGAGAGATAAGGCTCGATCTACCCGCGATGCTGCTCTTGAGGAGAGAGATGAGGTCCGATCTATCCAAGATGCAGCTTTTGAGGAGATTGAGGAGGCCTTAGTTGCCTGGGATGCCGCTTGTGTAGAGAGGGATGAGGCCATAGATATTTGGGATATATATATATATATTACGGTCAGTACGACACTCAGATCTTATACCCATAGCCTGGTTGCAGATAAGAGCACTTTCATAGATGGTAACAGAAGCACTATGCAGATGGCTGTGGATGTTATTGCTCGTATGGAGACTGAGGGTATTGAGCTTGCAGCTACTCCTCCATCTTCAGAGAGGGATGCCATATTGGCACTGCTATCCTTCTTGTGCACGGGTTCATAGACTAGCTTTTTTTTTCTTGCACATACTAGATCAGCCATTTTTATCATGTACAGGATACCATGTATATATAAACAGTATTATATATCAGAGAAACATATTTTGATTCACTTCCCTGTTGGATATGTATTGTAATTGTTGAGTGATTACCACTTCTTTCATGACTGGCTGTTGTTGATGTATCATAAGCTTCTCCTTGATGGATGGACAGTTTGATGTCGAAGAATATCTCAGCAGGGCCTGTTGACCAGGAAGACTTGATAAGATTTGGGTTTTATAGGACTTTGGTGTTTTGGGACTGGTTCTTATTGGGTTTTTTTTCATTGAAGGTCACGTCGCACCATGAATGGCTACCTACGTAGTCCCGGGTGGATGGAGATCAGGTCATTCGTAGTTCAAATTTTACGTGAGAGGTTTGAGTTATGTCTCTTTTGAGTTTGGTTTGACGGGTTTGTTGAACTTTTTGTTTGGTTTGGAGGGTTTTTTGAAATTTTTGTTTGGTTTGACCGCACCAGGGATGGCTGCTTACGTACTCCCGGGTGAAGGGAGATCAGGTTTTTCGTAGTTTAAACTTTTTTGAAAACCCAAACTGATTGGATCTGATTCGCAGGACCAGGATGATGGCTGGCAGATGTTTTAGAAATAATACCTTTTCAGGGTGTTTGAGTTGACAAGTTGGGGAAATTCGTTCCCGTCCATTTCCTGCAATCTGATAGCTCCTCCTGTCAACATTTCTTTGACGATGAAAGGGCCTTCCTAATTTGGGGCGAACTTTCCTTTGGCTTCATCTTGGTTGACAAAAACTTTCTTTAATACCAGATCATTCTCGTTGAATTGCTCAATTTAGACTTTCTTGTTGTAAGACCGAGCAATCCTTTGCTAATATAATTGCCCGTGGAAAATGGCTGTAGCCCTCTTTTCATCTATTAGGGACAACAGGTGGTACCGCTCTTGCAACCACTGATCTTCTTCCAGCTGAGCGTCTATTAACACTCGCAAGGACTCCATTTCTAATTCTTTGGGAAGTATTGCTTCCATGCCATAGACCAATAAATAGGGGGTAGCCCCAGTAGAAGTACGCATTGACATTCGGTATCCTAATAGAGTTGGAGGTAACAGGTCAGGCCATCCTTTGTGATTGGCGAATATTTTTTGTATGATCTTCTTAATATTCTTTTTGGCTGCTTCGACATCACCATTCATCTTGGGCAGATAGATGACGGAATTGAGATGCTTGATATGGAACTTTCTGCATAAATCTCTCATCATCTGATTGTTTAGGTTCTTTGCGTTTTTTGAGAAGATCACCTCCGGTTGTTCGTATCGACAGACGACATTATTTCTGATGAAACCAATGATTACCTCCTTGCTGACTTTGGGAAAAAAGGCAGCTTCAACCCACTTGGTGAAATAATAGATCGTGGTGAAGATGAATCGATGTCCGTTGCTGGATTTGGGTTCTATCGGCCCAATCACATCCATTCCCCACATAGAGAAAGGCCATGGCGAACTCATATTGTGTAGCTAATTTGGAGAAGTGTGAATAACATTTTCGTGGACTTGGCATTGGTAGCATCTCCTGACGTGATTATCACAGTTAGCTTTGAGAGAGATCCAGTAATGCCCTGTTCTTAATATCTTCTTGGCCAGCAGATGACCGCTCATGTGTGGACTACAGACTCCACCGTGGACTTCATCTATCAATCTCTGGGCTTTCTCTTTATCGAGGCATCTTAAAAGGCCTATTCTGATATCCCTTTTATAGAGTGCATCTCAGCTCAGATAGAACTTTATAGCAATTTTGTGAATTCGCTTCTTTCCTACTTGCCTAGCCCCAGCGGGTGTAGATCTATCTCAGAGATATTCCTCGATGTCTTGATACTAAGGCTGTTTTATAGGATGTATTTCATCTGATACTTCTCCAATATAATTCCCATATGTCTGGGCCTTTTGGTTTATGAATTTGATGTTGGGAATTCCCCTCCTACCCGATACATTGATTAGTGAAGCCAATGTTGCCAATGCATCCGCAAAGTCGTTCCTACCTCGAGGGCTGTGGATGAAGGTTATCTCTTCAAAATCTATGGATATGTTGATGACCTGCCAGTGATAGGGTAGTAAATATAATTCTTTGGAGTGATACGCCCCGGTGGTTTGTCTGGTAACAAACTCAGAATCTCGAAGGACTAATAGACGCCGGATACCCATGGATTGGGCTAGTTTCAACCCCATTATACAGCCTTCATACTCAGCTGTGTTGTTGGTGTTGACAAACTGTAACTTAGTAGCCACAAGATACTGTTCTCCTGTATCAGGGACAAGGACTGCCCCAGCTCCAGCACCTTCCATGTTCATTGCTCCATTGAAATACATTTTCCAAGATTGGACTGTATTCTCCTGAGGTATTTGTTGAATTGCCATGATTCCATCATCCGGGAAATAAGTTTCCAAAGGCTCAAAACCTCCGGACGGTGCTTAGGCTAGTTGATCTGTAATTCCCTGACCTTTGATGGACTTATGAGTCACATAGACAATGTCGAATTATTGAAGTATCAACTGCCACTTGGATAATCGACAATTCAACATTGGCTTGTTGAATACGTACTTCAGTGGATTAATTCAGGATATGAGATAGGTCATGTGCACATGCAGATAATGTTGTAACCTCATGGCGGCCTATGCTAACGCACACCATGTCTTCTCAATCAGTGTGTACTTCTGCTCGCCGCTGCTAAATCTTTTGCTGATGTAGTAGATAGCTCTCTCCTTGCTATTATCATCTTTCTGTCCCAACATACAGCCCATTGCGTTGGCATTGATGGACAAGTACATAAACAAGGGAACTTCATCCCTCGGGGGTACAAAGACAGGTTCTTCGATTAGCTGCTTTTTGATGGTAAGGAAAGCTTTTTGACAATCCTCATTCCATTTCGTGGAGGAATTCTTCCTTAGTATCTTGAAGATGGGTTCACAAGTTACCGTGAGCTGAGAAATGAACCTGCTTATGAAATTGATTCTTCCTAGAAACCCCCGTATTTCCTTCTCTGTTCGGGGCACTGACATCTTCGTGATGGCTTTAATCTTGGCAGGATTCAGTTCAATGCCTCTATTTCTTACTAGGAATCCCAACAACTTGTCCGATTTGACGCCAAAAGCACATTTGGCTGGATTTAGCTTGAGGTTGTACTTACGCCACCTGGTTAGAAGCTTTCTGAGATGGTTGATGTGATCGTCGTCCTTCCGGGATTTGACGATGATGTCATCCACACAAACCTCTATCTCCTTGTGCATCATGTCATGAAACAGGACCATCATGGCTTGCTGATATGTGGCACCAACATTGATAAGGCCGAAGGATAATCATCTATAGCAGAAGGTTCCCCAGGGAGTGATGAAGGCTGTTTTCTCCCTGTCTTCTTCAGCGACCATGATTTGATCGTAACTAGCAAAGCAATTCACAAAAGAATATATGTCGTACTGTGTCGTATTGTCTATCAGGATATGGATGAAAGGTACCGGGAAATTATCTTTGAGACAAGCTTTGTTCAAATCCCGGTAACCCACACATACTCGTACCTTCCCTCCGGACCTAGGCACAGGGACTACGTTTGACAACCACTCCGGGTATGTTGATACCATGATGATGCCGGCTTTGAATTGTTTGACAACCTCTTCTTTGACTTTCAGAATTGATTCGGGTTTCAATCGCCTGAGCTTCTGTTTGACTGGCTTGAATCCATCTTTGATGGGGAGTCGATGGATGACAATGTCAGTAGACAAGCCAATCATGTCTTCATGTGACCATGCAAACACATCCTAGAACTATGTTAAGAGTTCAATCAGGTCGGATTTTTGGTCTTGGGTGAGGTCTAGGCCTATTTGGATTTCTTTGAGGTTTTTTGAGGTCGATATTGACAGTAGTGGTTTGATCAAGGTTTGGTTTGGGTTTGTCTTCGACCCATTCTTTGATCTCCTTGAGCACCTCACAGTCATTTATTTCTTTTGGATCAATTTCCATCAAGCCGAAGTTCAGTTCTTCATCAAAGTGGTAGTCACTGTGAAAGTTTGGCATCTCATCAGCAGTGACAAACAAATCTAATTCTGGAGTCCTAAAAATAAAATGCTTTCACTTTAATATATGAAACTACTTAAACATACAAAGCATTTAGCAAAAGCATGAAAAAAGTTACTACTATAGCTGTGAACAAAAATAAGCAGCAAATGAAACCATGTTCCAGGGCAGATGGACTTTCTGCCCTTTTACCCTTTTTAAATGAGGCAAGGGACGCTGCTCCAATTGTCCAATGTCAGGTCCTCATGAATAGGGTGGACAAAGGATTTGTAATCGCCTGCTTCATCTCTAATGACGACTGATACATCCTTTATATTAGGGCCGAGGTTCTTCTTTGAACTGCCACCCTTCCCCTTCTTGATGCGAGGGATTTGGATATGATTTTCTTCATCACTATCTGGGATATCATCATTCATACCTTCGTAGTGCATCAGAAAATACATGTTAGCAAATGGGTCTCGTCCTTTATACAGGAACTTTTTTTCTTTCCTTTTTGCTCTCCCCATCTGGCTTTGGGGCATTTCTCTCACTAATTGGTATGACTGAAGGAAACAACATGGCTGACACAACATCATGAATCTTCCTCACGGGCTTCACAAACCCAACATCAGTGAGATTTGGCAGTAAAATAGTGGAAGCATAAACTTTTGGATGCTTGTGTGGGTTCCGGTGGTTTGACCCGTATGAATAGCCCAATCCGGCTTTCCCTGACTGGCTCAGGATTTGTACTAGACTCTTAATACCTTGCTGATTTTTCCTTAACCCTTCTCCAGGGCGAAAACCCAAAGATACCATCTCTTGACCCACTGTCATTACTTCGGAAGAGACTTTTTATTTCAAAGCTGGTGCCCCAATAGGTAGGTATTGAGTATTCCTGACCTCCAGAGCCTGGAAACTAGCAGGTTCAATCCCCTAATCTAGACTGATCACCGACATGTCTCCCTGTATGCCAACAGGGTATTCTGGCTCGGTATTTACCGTTATTAGGTTGCCATCAATAATGTACTTGAGCTGCTGATGGAGGGTGGATGGAACTGCTCCTGCCATGTGGATACATGACCTTCCCAACAACAAATTATATTCGGTGATAATGTTGAGTAACTGGAAGGATACATAGAAAGTATGGGGACCAATCTTAATTGGAAGCTCATTCTCTCTCACAGCTTCTCGGCGGGACCCATCGAAAGCCCGGATAATTACATGACTGGTACGGATCCGATTTGAGTAAATCTTCATCCTTTCCAAGGTGTCGTAAGGATAGATGTTGAGAGGTGACCCTCCATCTATCAGCAGCACTTCCAATCACACACCCTGTTGACATCACTGCTATGTGTAGTGACTTGCTGTTGAAAATATGCTCTATCACATGTCAGAACTTCTCAATATCCACCGTCTTTGGTAAATGGGCTTCCTCTAGTACTTTCACCAGAATGTTGCGATGATCCTCCAAGGATAAGACCAGTTCTAGGATGGACATCTATTTGGGTGCCTCTTTCAAGCTTTGCACCACATTGATCTCGTTATGCCCCATTTTTCTGAGGAATTCTTCAACTTTTTCTTCAGCTACTTTCCCTTTAGCTTTGATGACTAAATTGATCACTTGCTGAGGCAAGTACAATGGATTCTCCTTTGATACAATGGTAATGTTGTTTGAGGTTGAACCTTCATCCTTCCCATAGTTCTGTGGGACTCTCTTTAGGCTGACTACCGGATACTGCGGTCTGAAGGGTAATATTAAAGTTTCAGGCGCAGCCACCTTCACAGGATTCTATACTTCATGGACCCCTTTCCCTTGCAGTATCAGGGGTGCGATGGCTATATCCCTCTCACAAGAAATAACAACCACTGTCTCCAAGTTCCATGCCATGGGAATAAAGAGTGCTTCATCGTCGAGATAACCACAATCCTGATTACCCTTTATCAGTTCACCACTTTCAATCAGATTCTGAATCAGGTGACGAAGTCCCAAACAATTCTCGGTATCACGATCGGGAGCATTGGAATGATACTGACAGATCCTGTCAGGCTTGAATTTCCTGGATCGAGGTTCACCGGGGGTAACAAATGCGTAATCCATCCCCTCATTGATCAACATTTGGAGGATTTCCTTCATTGGCTGGTTCAAATTAGTGAAATTCCTCTAGAATGCAAATTCCCTATCATCTTAGAACTTCTCTTCCTTGGACACCTTGTCGGCCTAGGGGTTATGCTCATAAAACCGGTAATGATCCCTCATACCAATGGGACTAATTTCTGGTGTATGAGGACTTGCTTCATGTTGGTTGGTTTGGTTTATCAACTGTTTGGTTATCTAATGTTGATACACGACCAAATCTGGTAACTGTCTAATCTATTCCTTAATAGACTTGATCTCATATTCTATCAGGAACTGCCTCTTTGAGAACTCCCAACTGTCTGAGCTATTGGTGCTTGATTAAGTTGACTCTCTGACATACCGGAGGTTTTTGGATCCTTCTCCATTCTTTGTGCTAATCATATTAACACCTTCCTCTTTGTGTTGAGGGAGGGGATTATCCTGCTTATGAGGTTGCTCGGGTTTGGTTACCACAATCTCCCCTTGTCTATCAAATCTTGGATTTTGTGCTCAAGAGACCAACAGTCTTGTGTATCGTGGCCTGGGGATCCAGAATGGTATGCACACTTTTTACTTGGGTCGAAACTTCGTCCACCGGTACTGGTTGGTGGAAGGTGTTGAACAATCTTCTTCTGTGTTGTCAATAATTTCAGCATATTTTCTAATGAATCCCATAAGGGGGTGAACGTTCTTTGACGTCTGGCCTCCGCAATTTTCTGAAATGAAGGATTAGAAGGTTGGGCTGGAGCTTGAAAAGGGGAATAATTCCTCCTTTGAATGGGCATGCTGCTCGAATCGCCCCTCTGATTCTGTCCTTGCAATACTAAGGACATTTCTTCTTCTTTCTTCTTGTGGGCTCTATGGGGATTATTCCCATAACTCCTAGATTGGATATGCTCGACAACAGCTTCCAAGGCGGTCAGATCTTTTATCTTCCAAGACTTTAGCCCCATTTCAGCCATTTCTCCATGTTTGATCATCTCCAAGAATGGTTTTTCTATGCCTTCTAGGACCCTCTCATAATACGGAGGAGCTTATTGGATGTCGATAAAGGTCATGACTATCTCAGACTCAGTTATAGGCGGGGTGACTTGTGCTGCCACCCGTCTCCATCTTTGAGCATACTCTCTGAATGTCTTAGTGTTTTGCTTTTGATTTTAGTAATTTGATATCTATCTGGAGCCATCTAGGACTGAAAGCTGTATTGATTGAGGAAGGCATGTGCTAACTCTTCCTAGCTATGAATTTTGGAATTATCCAGACGGGCATACTAGACTTTATCCTCTCCAGTTAGACTCTTCTGGAACAATTGCATTCTGAGCGTCTCGCCCTTGGCATAGGATCCAAGTTCTCCGATGAATACCTTTAAATGGGTGTAAGGATCTCCTAATCCATCATATTTCTCAAAATCAGGGACTTCAAATTTTTTTGGATAACGAGCCCCTAGGAATATACATAAGTATGAATATTTGACACTTCCAATTGCCCAGTCTTTTTGATGGACCGGATGGTTTCTTCCATCTGTTGGACCTTCTTCAGAATATCACCAGCTTCCTGCTCTTTATTGAGGTTGATGATTTCAGGGGTTTTGTTGGTCATATCCTGGTTCTGGGGTTTAGGAATCTGAGTGTCTTTTTTTCCAACTTCTTGACTACCACTAGGTGTAGATGGTTCTGTATAACCTTGTGCTTATTTCCCTTGAAGACCTCTGCTTTGTTATTTCAAGAAAATAGTCAATTCGGCTATCTGGTTTTTTAATCCTTCAAACTCCTCCGTAGAAACAAAGGTGGATTCAGGTTGAGCACTTGAAGCCATATCTGAAGAAGGGCTTAGTGCTTTCTTAGATTTTAACCTGGTGATGGGACCAATTTTTCCCTACAACAAACGCAGGTTTGTTAATTTTGATGCATATATATCAAAAGAATGCATGTAATGATATGTTTACCTTTTTAAGGTTTTTTAATCTTATCCTGTAAAACAAATGTCAATTGTTTTTGATGGCAGGATATCATGACAGGATTTACAAGACATTTACGTTGGAGTTAAAAAATTGACATTGAATTGATGGGGGAAGGTATGAAGAAGCTTCCCTTCGGATTTGGTTAATTAGAGGATGACCTATCTTAGGCTACTTTTGCGGCTTTTTGGCATGAAGGTTCCCAGATCTTCTCAATCTACTAGAGGGGAAGTTAATTTGATCTTTTAATTAGAGTGGATCTGAGTGTTGCCTTTCCTGAGCCTCGCAGAATTAGTCTCCTTTGAGTTCAGTAATCAAACATCGACGGGTTTGCTTCCTGGTGGAGGAATCACAAAATATACATTCACATACATCGCGTCTCATCGTATGAAATGATGACATTGTGCGAAGCATTAATATAAAGCAGTAAAGCATTCATTCACATCCATTAAATGTAAAACGCAACATCCACACATACGCAGATAGAAAAGGGAAATTTTGAAATGATTTGAGCGCGACCTAAGTCCTCTACTGTCCCCAGCAGAGTCGCCACCTGTCGATGTCGGGGAAAAATCTTGTCGCTTTGGATATGATCTTTCTCTCTTCCTAAGTCTTGTTGTTTTCTACCCTTATCTGTTTTATGAAAGGGTGAAGTTTTTTAGAAAAAGGCCAACATGTATCATGTCGATGATTTGAAAGTTTACAGAGTCGCTAGTTGGTAGATTTGAAATGGTTGTACCAACTCAACCGAGTTTTGTTTGCAAGTAGGCCAAATTACTGCACACTGTCGAAACTTGATCTTGAAACCGATATTCTAAAGTTTGGGTGCTTGGTTAAGTGGGGGGAAGGTGTTAGGCACCCCCCCAGCTCTCGTGAAACACGGTACCGCATCTTTTCAATATTTCCCTTTTAAATTACAATGTGTGTGTGTATGCTGGAAGTAATTGAGCCTACATTTGATTTATTTGAAAGTACTGTCGTGCTTCATTGAACCTATATATGAAGGGTTTGATTTGATTTGCAAAAGTCCATTTTAGACCAGATATGATGATATTTTGAAAGAAGGTTTTCAAACCCTTACGCTCACACGTAGGAATTGAAGCATATCGATACTTCTATTTTTATTCTTTTCAGCCTTTGGCTCGATTTAAATGGAGATTATCGGGCTGCGAGGCATCCTCGATCACAAAATATATACAAGTGCCGGTCTTCTCATGGGCATAACAGCCATTAGAGTGGCTCTGGCACGACAAACCATATTTCATTATGTTTGAGACCTTAAATTCGGATAACAGTTTTAAGGTCTTTTGGATGTACATATTTTACAGAAAAACTGACAGGGTATGTGGAGTTTGTCCATCGTGGGAATCAGATTCTGATCTGTTTGATCATGAATCCCACGATTCATAGGTTCACAAAGAAAGGCCATGAAAACCTGCACAGCACAGATACTCACAAAGAATGTATATTTACATTTAGATGTCACAAAACAAAGGATTCATCAGTCAAATCCTTGCATGCGCTTAACCAAAGCTTCTCGTTCCCACTAGATAGGGATCTAAGGGTCGCGAGGTTGTTTTAATATTTAACAAAACTAGAAAGAAAGCTAGATTTAAATAAATCTTAGTCATTCTAGCTTCCCGATTTCGGTTGGACCTATTTTGAACCGTTTGAAAGGTTGAAAAAGCCAGATTTAGATAAATCTAATTCACTAAATTTATATTAAAACAAATTCATATCAAATGAATAATTGAAACAGATATTTAATCACAATGAATAAAGAAATATATATATACGAAAGCTGTAAAGGGCGACGAATTTCAAATCCCAGGCCCGGACAGAAATGTAAATATATATATATATATATATATATATATATATATAAAAGCTGTAAAAGGCGACGAATTTCCAATCCCAGGCCCGGACAAAAAAGTAAATATATGTATATAGAGTCCGGATTAGGTCCGGGAGTCCGGACCTTCTTAAAATGTGGACTTTTTTTTTTGGTTTTTTTTAAACAACTAATAAAAAATGTATAGTAATTTATGGAACTACAAATATTTCATAAACAGGTCTGTACAGACTGTACAGACCTGTTTTGTTATATGTATCCAAATCACACCCAAAACACTGTATTATGAAATATTTCCAGTTCCATAAATTACTATACATTTTTTATTAGTTGTTTTTTAAAAAAAAGCCAAAAAAAAAATATTATAGGGTCCGTATTTTATCAGGTCCGAAAGTCCGGACCTGATCCTTATACTATATATATATATATATATATATATATATATATATATATATATATATATATATATATATATATATATATATATATATATATATTTATAAAAGCTGTAAAAGAGCCACGAATTAATCCAGACTCGACAGAATGTAAATATATATATATATATATATATAAATATATTTATAAAAGCTGTAAAAGAGCCACAGAGTAATTCAGGCTTAACAGAAAAGTAAATATATATATATATATATATATATATATATATATATATTTATATATATATAAAAGCGGTACAGAGCCACGAATTTCTCCAGGCTCAACTGAATGTAAATATATATATATATATAGCAAAGCTGTAAAGAGCCACGAAATGATCCATGCTCGATAGAATGTAAATATATATATATATATATATATATATAGTACAAAGGCCACAGATTTCCAATTCAGGCCAAACTGAAATATGAATGTTAATATATAAAATTAGTATATATATATATATATATATATATATTAAAGTAATAAAGGCCACGAATTAGCAATCAAGGCCAAACGAAGTCAGAAAAATTTATATATATATAGTTATATATATATAAGTAGTAAAAGGGCCATGAATTTGTAATCCAGGCCCAACGAAATTAAAAGTTAGTATATATATAGTCAAATATATATATAATAAAGCTGAAAAGGCCATGAATCAGAGATCCAGGCGGAACAAGTTAGTACGTATACATATATATATATATATATATATATACATAAAAGCGAGTAAAAGCCATGGATCTACGATCCAGGCTGTGCAAACGAAGAACAACGTATATATATACTAATATATACTAAAATGTTAGCTAAAACGGCCACGTAACTGAGTTCCGAGAAAAATTAGAAGACAAAACTTCATATGCACGCTCACATATACGTAATAAATTAGAAAACGTGTTCTGGTCGTAAAAATACTTACAATGGACTGCTACACGGGCTTTTTGCCACTTAGTAGGCTTCAAATGAACGTTTCCACCGGTTAATTTTTGTTATGTCGTAGAATATACGTATACAAACGTATTGGAAGAATAAAATTGAAGTTTGGAGTACAAGAAGTAGGGCTAAGGGACGAAATGGGCGTAGTTTCAGAGTGTTTTCCTTATGTTTTCTTCTTTTTTTAGCATGGGGGTCTTATATTTAAAGACCTGATGATTGCAGGTGTAACCGCGGCCGCCGCGGGTCTACCTACTGCTCCCCAAGTGGGGCCCACTACCGTGGGTCCTGTTATCTCGAAGTACGTGCACTCTCAGCAATGCGATGTTAGGTTTGAACCTTCATAACTTTTGATTAGAGCGTCCGTTTGAGGCATGCTATACCTTTCTGAAAAGCCCTCTCGGAGAGCGACACAATGACATGGGACTTAAACTTTTTTGAATCAAAGAAGATGGATTTATAACTGGATCTTTGTTTTTTCGCAGTTTATCCGTTGAGCTATATTGTGCTGTTTTCACTCTGGAATAATGTTATGGCTCTTTCTAACATTCATTGCATCACTTTGGCTTGATCTTGACCAGATTGGCTTCAAGTTGGTAAAATAACCGTTTTGCCCTTCCAGGGGTTATCTCTTGTGTTGGCACGATTTTTGACTGTTTTCTCGAGGTTGGCTCCGAGGTTTGAACCCAGTCAATTCTGTTCATCCTCAGGGTTGTCTCCGAGGTTGACTTGGTCTCCCAGGGTTATCTCTGAGGATGATATGATGCTTCGGGGTTGTCTCCAAAGTTGACTTGGCTTCCTAGGGTTGTCTCTGGGTGACTGCATCTCTCGGGTTATGACCAGGGCTTGACTTGACATCCAGGTGTTATCGCCGAGGCTGAATTGGATCTCCCGGTGTTGTCGTTGGGGTTCTTGTACCTCTTGAGTTTTGACCAGGGCTTAACTTGGCATCCCGTTGTTGTCGCCGGGGCTGAATTGGATCTCTCGGTGTTGTCGCCGGGGATCCTGTACCACCCGAGTTATGATCAGGGCTTGACTTGGCATCCCAATGTTGTTGTCGGGGCTGAATTGGATCTCCCAATGTCATCACCGGGGTTGCTGTACCTTCTAGGTTGTGATCGGGGCTTGATTTGACATCCCAGTGTTGTCACCGTGGCTGAATTGGATCTCCCAGTATCGTTGCCGGGGTTCCTGTACCTCTCAAGTTGTGATCAAGGCTTGACTTGACATCCCGGTGTTGTCGCCAGGGCTAAATTAGATCTCCTGGTGTTGTCGTCGGGGTTGAGATTTATTTTGAACTTCCAGGGTCGTCTTTGAAAGGTAAAAGGCCCTCCTGCAGAGTTAATAACAGGATTGCAAAATTTTGAGTGTCTACAGGGGAGATTGTAGTCAAAGCGCTAGAGCAGCCGAATGTCAACAACAACCCTTTGCCTTAGCATAATGCAAAATGAATCAATATGATCAGTGCAGGAGGCAGGGAAAACCGAAAGTACTTGAGGAAGCTGAGGAAAGCACCCTCTGCGAATGACCCTACAATTTGGGGATACCCCGAAGAGAAGTATGGGGTGGAGCAAGACTTGGCCTCAATTAAGGCGCGAGTCGATCAATTGGCAGATCTGGTCGTATACTAACATCAGTTGACCCGAAAGCTAATAGGCCAAGTCCTACCAAAGCCAACCGACACTATATCCATCCAGGATGTCCCAATCTCAAGAATGGATCAAATTCATTGTTAAGAGCAGAACAAATGGACAGAAAAGATGGCTAAGGAAGCTAGAATTCAACACCGATGAGAATTTGTAGCCAACTAAAAATTCTCTCCCTTGGGGCAGTTCAGGGAGGAAATTCTGTGCACCTTTATCGAGGAAGGAAAGATCAAAAAAAATTTTCCACCCCTGGATCCGCGATAAAAGTGTTTTGATCCTTCTAGATCCTGCCTCTATCATTTGAATGCCCTTGGACATGCCACTGAGGAATGTTTGGCCCTACGACACTTAATTCAGAATCTGATCGAATCAGGAGAGCTAGAATTAATGAATAAAACTGAGATCTTCTTTGGGGAAGAGATAATCTACCCTTGAGGGGCAAGGAATTTGGAGGGAATGGTAGCTGTTATCCATTATATAGAAGGAGCGTCTGGCGGACCCATAACCATAAAAGGATTATCTGGGTAGGGAAACAAGACTACTCTCGAGATACCGGCACCAAAACCACTAATGTTGGCTCTTTGGCCGCAACTCCCAATTTTTAACCTAAAGAAGGTACCATAGAATTATGGAGAAGGCATAAAATTGACACCCGATTGTACAGCTATCGTACCTAGGGAGAATCCACTTTACCTTCCGTGGCGTTTATTGAAACCAGCAACCATGATGTTGGGGAAGGTATCAACGGGAAAGATCGCAGAATTCCTCCATAAAATGGGGCACATCAAAGCAAGGACGATGAAGCAATTGGAAGTGGACCACATCAAATCTCCATTCTGGATTTAGTATTGGCTTCTGACGACCATCATCAAATTCTAATCCAAGTATTGGAGGAGGCACACCTCCCCAAGACCATTGATACTGAAAAATTCCAGCACCTGATCAGCCATATATTGGACAGTAGCGTGATATCATTTACCGATGATGATATACCGGCCGAGGGAACTGGGCATCGAAAACCATTACATATCGTTGTCGTATCATCTGGATACGTGGTAGGAGTCGTACTAATTGATGGTAGATTATCCTTGAACATCTGTACACATGGTACTCTGGATAGGATGAAGATCAACCCGAATCAGATTCGGGAAAGCCATGTAGTGGTACGAGCATTCGACGAATCTAGAAGGGATACAGTTGGGGAAATTGAACTTTATGTAGAGATTGGCCCATTCACCTTCAATATACCTTTCCAAATCCTAAAAATGATAACCAGATATAATCTGTTGCTGGGACGACCATAGATCCACATGGCTGGGGTTTTTACTTTAACTCATCATCAACAATTAAAATGCATCGTCAATGGCAATCTGGTCACTGTTAGTATAGAACCTGATTATCCTATCCATAATCTAGGAGATATGCCCCTAACCAGTGTGAATGAGGATATTGAGCCTGCCAATTTTCAAGTCTTTGAAGTAAGCAATCCACGATACCACTTTGTGGGTGCACCAGCATTAACTCCATGGATATCTCCAGAAGTGATGGAAGTTGTCCAAGAGATGCTTTCCAGAGGACATCGACTAGGTCAAGGGTTGGGTTGAAATGACCAAGGAATCAAGAACCCAATCCACATACCCACGCAGTTAGGAAGGGTTGGATTAGGATACTCTAGTGAATCCAAACATCGTAACCCTCACAAGCACATGCCAGTTAACCATTTGATTCATCTCAAGCCAAACCTCAGTGAAGCCGGATTTAAGGAGCCGTTGAAGAAGGTCCCTGCTATTATCTCAATCAATTAGAATGGATATAAGGAGATTAGTGATGAAGAGCCTCTTAAGGATGCTGCCTGGATGGCCAAAGATAGGAAATTTCTAGAAGAGATTCAGTTGTAATTTATGAGCAGCTTTTACCTTCCTAAAGATGACTTGAAGAAATCCAATGGGGCAGACCTGTCGAATGATCAACCAATCCTCCCGGTCCTTAACTGGGGAAGTGTGAACATCAAGAAGGAGGATCCAGGGACCAGTTCCAAATTAATTATGGTCATCTTGGAAGACGCCGACAACTCCAACAACGCATTTATCTCAGCTATCCCCTAAGATTTAACTACCAGTAATTGAACGGTCACCCCTCAAATCGTCCGAAAAGGGTAAAACAAGAAAGTGATCCATTGACAGGGAGCTTTACCTTTATATACTTATGTCTATTTTTATTTTATCTATAACTTGTTATTGCCTATTGTCATATCAACTGTTGAATCCTTTTGTAATTGACAACCGTTTATAATTATTTAGCAATCAAGTTTTTTGTCTCAAGTTTCCAAATTTGAGTATTTCTAGCCATGTCCATGACTTGCAGAATTTGAGTAATGATTACGATTTTGGTACAGAATTAGACTTTGACTTGATGGGGATTGAGCAAGAGGAAGTGGATGATGACGAGGTTCCCGAGGAAATCAAAGCATGGGTCGAAGATAAACCTAAACCCAACATTGATCAAACTACCACCATAAATATCGGAACCCCTGACAATCCCCAAGAGATACAGATCGGAACCAACCTTCCCGCTAACTAAGGAAAAGAACTAATCAAACTCCTAACTCAATTCAAAGATGTTTTTGTGTGGTCTCATGAAGACATGATAGGTCTATCCACCGATATAGTTGTCCATCGACTGCCAATTAAGGAAGGGTTCAAATCGGTCAAGCAGAAATTAAGATGGTTGAAACCAGATTGGACCCTGAAGGTCAAAGAAGAAGTTATCAAATAATTCAAAGCGGGAATCATTATGGTATCCACATACCCTGAGTGGTTGTGCAACGTAGTCCCAGTGCCGAAATCTAGAGGGAAGGTGTGAGTATGTGTAGATTATCGAGATTTTAACAAGGCCAGCCTTAAAGATGACTTCCCAATGCCGTTCATCCACGTGTTAATTGACAATATGACACAGTTCGAAATGTATTCTTTCACCGAATGCTTTTCTGGATATCATCAGATTATGGTTGCTGAAGAAGACAGGGAAAAGACCGCCTTCATAACCCCCTGGGGAACATTCTGTTATTCGAAGACTAGCTTTTGGCCTTGCCAATACTGGTGCTACTTATCAGAGAGCCATGACGACCTTATTTCACGATATAATGCATAAAAAGATTGAAGTGTATGTGGATGACATCATCATAAAGTCTAGAAAGGCTGATGACCATTGCACCCACCTTCAGAAGTTGTTTGAACGACTCCGCAAATTCAATTTAAAGTTAAACCCAGCGAAATGTGATTTGGTGTGAAGTCCGGTAAACTTCTAGGATTTCTTGTAAGCAACCGGGGCATTGAGTTGGATCCTGCCAAGATCAAAGCCATCACGGAGATGCCTGAACCAAAGACCGAGAAGGAAATCTGAGGTTTCTTGGGAAGAATAAAATTCATCAGCCAGTTCATATCGCAGTTGACAGCAACCTGTGAACCCATTTTCAAATTATTAAGAAAGAACTCCTCGGGAAAACGAAATGAAGACTGCCGAAAAGCTTTTCGTACCATTCAAAAGTGGTTGATTGAAGCACCTATCTTGGTACCCCCAAGGGATGGAATTTTGTTATTCATCTATATCTCAGTCAATTCCAACGCTATGGGTTGCTTACTGAGGAAAAAGGATGATATAGGGAAAGAAAGGGTGATTTATTATCTCAATAAACATTTCAGCTGCGGAGAGCAGAAATACACCCTGATAGAAAGGACCTGTTGTGCATTAGCTTGGGCAGCCACGAGATTACAACATTACCTACACGGCTATACAACTTATCTCATCTCTAGGATGGATCCTTTGAAATACATCTTCAGCAAGTCTATGTTCAACTGCCGATTATCTAAGTGGCAGTTGATCCTCTAACAGTTCGACATCATCTATGTGACCAAAAGTCTATTAAAGGGCAAGGGATTGCAGATCACCTGTCGACCGCACCAGTACGAGGTTATGAACCTCTAGAAACCTATTTCCCGGAGGAGGAAGTGATAACTATTCAACTGACCAGTAAGGAGGATCAAGGTCAATTCTGGAAAATGTATTTTGACGGTGCATCTGTGAGTCCCCCAAATCTGGGTCCCTAGAACCTCGGACTTGATATGTTACGGTACTTCATCATCATACATATTGTATAAACTAATGCGAAACAAATAAACATAAATTATTTATTTCACATGATTCTATAACATTTCCCAAGGTCTATTAACCTTAATTGAATATATACCTTCAAAATTACAAAAGGTTTACATAAGATAACTAAACAGTTATTCGTGCATAACAATATATTATTGTACTTTGCTTTTGTCTCTGTCCTTCTTCAAGCCTTTGTCTTAATATGAAATTTAATATCATGATATAGCAAGAGTGAGCAACTACTTTGCTCAGCAAGTTTAAATTCAATGAAGATATATCACGATTGAAAGAAAGAATAAGCTTTTGAATTTTCAACAATAGAATAATTGTGAAAGAGCATAAATCAAAGTTTCAATAAATGAATGACTGAACTATTACTTTTTAACGTCAACAAGGACCATGAACAACTTTAACTGAACCTTAGGGTAATAAAGGTGATCAGCCTTTCGTACCTGATGAACATATGCAACATGCACAAAGTGCGAATTAATAATCAGTATAGATGTGGAATAATCAACAATAATTATCCACTAACATGCTTTGAGATAATAACTCGTGTTTGAGTTAAGGAAACTTGCCTGTACCGTTAATTACTGCCACGCAATCTAATTTAATCTCCTTATTGAAAAGACATATCAGTTATAAGATTGATCTTTCAATTAGCATAACATACTTTATACCATCATACTATTACTTTATAAGTAAACTATCTAACATTTAACCACATAGTCAAATATTAGATAACCTTAACACCATTCTTATTTACAAGTCTAAACCTAGCACACATCGAGTCTTTAATAGTATTCAATATATTATACTGAGTGGTTTCCCACAAACAACCAATAAATTAGCTTCCGTCTCGTCTACACTATTTTCACAACGAGTTAGATCGGTTGCTAATTCGTATATACCTTTGCTCCCTGAAGGAATCATTTAGCCCAGCTACTATACATCAACTATTACAGAATACGACTGTACTAATTTAGACTTAACACATACTCATTCGTTTATAAGTTCTCAATATAACTCGGTAAACTGTTTACTATTTCAGCAAACCATAATCAATTTCAACTTACCGAAGTCATTTTAGCAAACTAAAATCAAACCGTCTTTCCTTCCTAATCTTTTCAGTTTCCATTTCAGCAAGCTGAAACCAAACTGTTTCCTCTTCCTAATATTTCAGTTTCCATTTCAGCATCCTGAATTATTCATTTCAAGAAGTTGAAATACCCTTTTTACGAAAATAACAAATTAACTTATTATTTTCCTATCCTTTGGCCACACATATATACATATAATCTATACACAAAAATAATTTTTCTGAAATTTTTCAACACCTTTAAGTATTTTTCAAAAATTCATTTCTAATTAATTCCTTAAGAAATTAGCTACCTCATGCGTAACTCCAGAAATTCCCAACTCTTGGTGGGATCTTACACGTGTTAACGTGAGCTTCCAGTTTAAATTTCATGGCCATCGGAGTTATAGAACTCCGATTATAGCGATTTTTGTCAGAAAATTATAAATATTGAAATGGTCATAACTTGGTCAATTTAAGTCGGAATGAGCTCATTTTTGGATACAAGCTACTTTATCTCATATATTTTCATGTCCCAAAGGATTGGAATTTATTTCAAAAATTAAATGGATGAAACTGCCCTTGAAAAATAGTGGTAGCAGCTTTTTGGCCATTTTCAGATTTGGCGTCGTTTGCTAAATTCAGTCCACACAGAAATCTATAACTCTTTTTTTAGTGATTCCACTTAGAAAAGTTAGAAGACTTATAGATCTAACTCCAAAAATTTACCACACTCAAAAATCCAAAATACAATAGGAGATATGGTCGTTTCCATTTTATACTTCATTTTTACAAAAATCTGATTTTCATTTCTTGGTGATTTCTAGGAAGTCTTCCATATTCTCACATAATAACCAACATAACCCATCATCAATCACCATAATACCTATTAACACTTTATATACTCATGGATCTATCATGATCCATGATCTAATTCATCTTACGATCACCAATCACAAGATTAACACAATCAAGGCTAAGAAAAATTAAGTTTTCTAACTTTTGAAAAACCTAACTTCATTTCTTTCCTTTTGATCCATTTTCTAACACTTAATTAAATTAGATCCATACTTGAATCTATAAAAAACACATAGATTAAAGAGTTTATACTTCCATATCATAAACCCATTTTCATCAAATCACTAAAAGAAATTTAAAGCAAAGCTTAGAAATTATACCTTTGCTTTTCTTCTATGTAGAATTTTTCTCATTCTTCTCTCTCCTAGGGCTGTCGCCCCTCTCCCCTTTTCCCTTCATGCTCCCACCTAGCCTCTCTCTTGCTCTCTCTCTCTCTTCTATTTCTTTCTTTTCCTTCTCTCTTCCTCTTTCTCTTTCTTATCTTCTTTTCTTTTCTTTTTTTTAAACCGGCCACTTTGCCCTTCTAATCTCCAAATATCTTATCCTTCCTCTCTCTCTTATCATAATGGAGGTGTTTGCTTGCAAGAAAGGAATAAGGTGTTGGCCCCATAATTAAAATGACAACTAGCACACAAAAGTAAATCATCTACTAAAGTGAAAAGAAACATCACCCTTGCTCCTTCTCTTAACTGGCCAAGTGGCCTTCTCATTACCACAATATCATTAGATGTTGGTTGCAAGAAGGAATAAGTGTTGGTGGTTTACTAATTAAGTGACACCTATAAAGCAATTTACCCACTAAAGTAGCTTTTAATTATCACATTACTCTTGTTCCTCTCCCACAATTTTCGGCCACATGGCCTCTTATTCTCACACTTTTGTTTTTATTATATACTTGATTTAATGACCAATATATCCCTTCCTCAATTGGGCTTTAGCTTGGGCCATTAATTAATCCTTTTGGGCTTGCACTTTTTCTTAATTTGCTTACTAGTAAAATAAACTTGGGCTTCCTCCCATAATTAAATTATACCATTATTATACTTTCCCTATACATGTTTTATTGGGCTAGTTTAACAATTTAATTTCCCTAAAATCAATTTATCTAAAAGTTCAATGCTTAATAAAATAAGTGGGCTTGTTTAAAATTACTTACTCTTCTTAATTTATTTTCTCTTGAGCTAATACTCATTATTATTGATATTTACATATTCTTATCAATCAATAATTTTATTTCACTTACATAACCCAATTAGACTTGCCGTATTCAAGTTTATTGAGTATGTAATTAGGGTTTAACACTTTAGATCCATTTTTTGGATTATTTACAATACTTAGGTTATAAAATAGTAAATTTCTTAGGGTTAGTATATATTTTTATATACTAACATTATCCCATATTATAACCCCTTAGGTTATTTAATTATCATACCTAATATATATATTAGGTTACATAACTTTATTCTTAATTCTTTTTATTTATAAAATAAATGTATACACATTATATAATGTATATTTATTTAATTATATACATAGTTCACACAAATCATAACATATTCAACTCCTAACTCCGATTTTCACTTTTCTCCATAAAATTCAACTGTTGACTTTGACCAAAAAAGTCGACCCTTATACATTTTGTGTTTATTGTCTTTTCTGACTAAACTTAACGTTCTGGACGCAACTGAGCAGTCCGTGCCTCAAGATTCTATCTCTAACTCCAATTTTGAATTTTAACTTACTCTCTTTTTATTGCTAATCATATTAACTAATGACTTTATACTTATTCATCTTCTTATTTGCCAGTTAAGGCCAACATTCAAGTTAGGCTAATTACTAACATAGTTTTATCTTGATTCTTATATCCTTAACTTAATCCATCATTCCTCTTGCTACAATATATAGCACCATACTAAGTATATATATATTTCTATACATATACTCATCTTCGTTTAACCTCATAGCATCTCTTCATGTGAAATCTTATTTCCTTAAGAAAATTTCCACATGTATTAATATAACATTTCTTACACTATTCAGTTCACATCAAATTTATTGGTATCGTAATACCTTATCCTTAACATTCCTTTCAATACACATAACTTCATTTCTAGGGTTTAGAATTTTGTAACCCATATTTTCTCTATTCTCATTCAAATAGTAAACCATATAGGTTTTACTTAAAAATTTTAAATAAATCTTCAAACTCTCATCTAGGTTTTATTCTTTAACCTTTATTTTAATCATTTAAGATCTTATAAATTTTTGGATTGTCACATCATCTAACACTGAAGGCGCAGGAGCAGAAGCAGTTCTGGTGTCCATCACGGGAGATCAATACCCCGTGGCCACCAAGTTGTATTTTAACAATTCCAACAATACCGCATAATACGAAGGATGCATTGTGGGATTAAAACTGGCTCAGTCCTTGGGAGTTAAACGATTAGCTATGTTCGGAGATTCAGAACTAGTCATCAGACAGTCCACCGGGGCCTACACCACCAAGGAATTACATCTACTGCCTTACTACCATCAGCATATTCTCCGATTGACAGCAGAGTTTGAAGACATTGCCTTCATGCATATTCCCCAGAATCGAAATGATTTTGCCGACGCATTGGCTACCTTAGCTTCATTGGTAAACCTGTCAGTAAGGAAGGGAATGTCTGTCATCACTTTCACTGTACATAACACACCGTCATACGAAAATAGTGTAGGGGAGATATCGGATGAGATAGCACCTACTGGACCACCTTGGAACCACCACATTAAAGAATATTTGCGAGATCAATTGGCCCCTGAAGGAATCAGTCAAGCCGCGAAGAAGCGAATAAAGAAAATGGCCATAAATTTCTACTTAAGTGGGGATGCTCTCTACAAGAGAGACCCGGGCGTAGGCCTTCTGCGATGTCTAGACAGAGATCAGGCCCAGCGACTTATGAATGAAATACATGGTGGGGTTTGTGGAGCACATATGAGTGGACCCCTACTTGCCAAGAAAATTTTAAGGACGTGACAATATTGGATATCCCTCAAAGAGGATTGCGATGATCACATCAAGCATTGTTATCATTGCTAGATCCATGCCAACATTATTCATGCACCCCCGAATCAACTACACAGCATGACATCACCATGGCCCTTTTTCATGTGGGGAATGGATGTGATCGGACCTATTGAGCCTAAAGCCAGTAACGGTCACAGACTTATCCTCAGTATGATCGACTACTTTACCAAGTGGGTTGAAGCAGCTTCCTTCCCCAGGGTCACCAAGGAGGTTATCGTTGGTTTCATTAGAAATAACGTCATTTGTTGGTATGGACAACCCGAGGTTATCATATCGGACAACGCTAAAAAATTTGAATAATGAGATGATGAGGGAACTGTGCAGTAAGTTCAATATCAAACACCTCAATTCGGTTATTTATCGTCTAAAATGAACGGCGCAATCTAACCTTTTATGAAAGACCTGATCTCTCATCTATGGGAGTACGTAGGCAACCATTTATGGTGCGGTCTAACCTTCAAAATAATCTAAACACTTTCACCTTATATCCTCAAAAGCAAAATATTAACCTATACAAAACTAAAATATAACACAAACCCGCCTAATTAACGGCTCATGCGGAGAGGACCTAGCGACATCTCAGCATCACCTTGTCGAATTTGGTGCAAGTATGACGAGACCAGTTCTATGTCGACATAATAAATCATAAAGCGAGAATGGTAACGGTGTACAAGGCTAGCCAAGCTCAAACAAGGGAAGTGAACTGAAACATGTTTCTTTTTATATATACAACTGTTTAGAATAAAATAGTTGATTCTAACATGTGACAAAAGATAATGACAAAGTCTGTTCAGGAAAATAAAATAAGGCTATAAATCAGCGGTAAGACGAGTTAACATAGCCAGGTATTCAGTAGTCTCTGCAGTCTAAGTAGCATCCCTGAGCTCATGCTCCAGTACCTAGACGTGTCTCAGCAGCCGTACTGCCATGTGATAAACATCCTCCTGACAATGCACTACACCCTGTACATGACTAATGAGTCCATTTGCGAAAGTCTGGGCAGCATCTCTATTAACGAGGGCCTGGTCTCTGGAAACAAAAGTTGTGTCTCTCTCAGCGATAGCAGCATCTCAACCAGCTAAGGTGGTCAACATCATAGACCGAGCCTGATCCCTCTCAAAGGTCACCAGGTGAAGCTGTCTGTCCATCGCCTCCATGGAAATAAAGTATTAACTCAGGACAGTACTGACTAGAGAAGCTGTCAACTCTGCAAACAAAGCATCCTCAGTCAGGAGATAGAGGATCCTCCATGGGCTCCTCAACAGTAGTAGACCCACCATCATCCTTGGATAAAGATCCTATCACAACCTGGTCCGCTGCGTCTGGTGCTAAATCTGACTCTAGCCAAGCTGAGTACTCTGCAGATCGGCAGGATCGCAGTCTCTGAACTCCGCTGTCTACTGATGAGACCAAAATCCATAAACCCCGAGCTAGATCAGCCTCGGTAACTAAGCAG
Source organism: Panax stipuleanatus (assembly GCA_020205555.1). Lineage (NCBI taxonomy): Eukaryota > Viridiplantae > Streptophyta > Magnoliopsida > Apiales > Araliaceae > Panax > Panax stipuleanatus. The sequence continues at coordinate 65,976,818 of CM035116.1, forward strand.
ACGGGGAAGTGATAATCCTTAGTCCCCTCAAATGAATGGACCTCCTGATACTGATCAAACTAGCCCATCATGGCCAGAGGATGATAGGTCGTCACACGCCTCAAACCAGCCAATGGAAGGAAATCCAGGTTAGCTACATGGGTGGTGAAACTTAAAAAGGAGCAGTAACTAGAATACATAACTATCGCAAAAGGATCCTCCATGGCACCCAGGAATAAAGTCCAGGATGCCTCATCGATGCAGGAAGTCGGGCGGTATGAGTAGATCTACGACAAGCCATGTGCAAAGGAGAACCCGTGACAACGAAGCCGACCAATCAGTCTGAGGTGAGTCATGAACCAGATATAAAGAAGCATGGGGCTACCTCTGAACCCATGATCCCCAACAGTCCGATAGAAAGATCCTGCTATCAATATCTCTGCCAAGATAAGAGGAAGTATGGTGAAGTTATCTCTAAGAGCCCTAACAGCCATTGACATCCCAACATCTAGATGGCCAGCATAGAATGACATATATAGATATACTATGAGGCACATGACTATGGCGTCCACTCGGGCAGTGTGCCATCTCTCCTCTGAAATGGCAAAAATCTCCAAGATAAACGACGAAACTGTCAGTAGATGCAAAATGGCCTATTATGAAGTCAATAGAAATAATGTAGCTACCACCCACCTCTGCCAGTACGACTTCCCTCCTTAGTCCGATAACCGTCATGAACTGGTGGCGCATATGGCCTAATGCCATCCGAGCACACGACCCCTCCGTTGATAATCCAAAGATGCGACCGTACTCCTCCAGAGTGGGAGTCAACTCATCAGAGCCAAATCAAAAAATATGGCGCTCTGGAATACAGTAGCTGAGCATCCCATCAACAAACACCTCTGGAACCTGAAAGGATAACAGAGATAAGGAATGGCCCAGCATGCGACCGACTGCAATGCTGTCAGAATCTGGCAGACGGTTGTGCCAAACCCTCAAGCTGGTAGCTATCCGACTTGGTGGAAGGTGATCCAAGCAAGCAACAACAGAGGAAGCTATCTGTAAAACTGTGTCAAAAAGACCATACAGGGGTCAAGCTCTATCAATCATTTAAATATATATGAAGCATGCATCATAACAAGTGATAATATAGCATGTGCAACAAATAAATAGAAAACATCATACATAGATATCTTCCAAATACATAAGTTTTACATCATTGTCATCTCTGTGATATATATAAAAACTAAGAAATAAAAAGTACAGGATATTGGGGCACCAATGCCCAATGACTAATAAGGCTGCTGTAACTCAATGTCATACTCCTCTAGAAAGGCGCTAGTATCATCAAACTATTCAACCCGAGGCAAGTCATCGTGGGTGGGCGTCTCATGTACATCGAAGCAATGAGGCATACCCTGCGGATCTGGGCGATAAAGCATTTCCTGCATATCAGGGCGATAAGTAAAGGGATCACCTACATCCTGAGAGCCACCAGTGCCTGAGGGCCCAGCCCCAGGAAAACCCCCAGTGCCTAAGGGTCCAGCTTCGTGATCCTGACCAGCAAAGGTACTAGCCAATGAAGGGTCTTCGCCTAGATGATGACAGTACACCGACAACTGCTCCACCTGACATCTCAAATCAGCTATTTGAGTCTGATAAGAAGGCTCCTCGAAGCATGATAACCACTCCACCATCATCAGAGACCCCATAACCAAATCTCCCAGGAACTGGGTAGCCCGGGTCTGAGATCCTATCGTGTGTGGGCCCCACCAAGTGGAAAACTCATCGAAATTGATAGGACCCTCTGACAAATGAAACCCATCGTACCCAGCAGTGGGAATCGCTGCAGCTGGCTGAGATAGAGGCCAGAATCGCTGAGCTGGAGGAAGAAAAGGAAGGTGAATATCCCCAATAATACATCTAAAAGCATGCTCCCCGAGGTAGAGCTCCCAGCCTCCATCAAATAGGAATGGAATCCAGTAAGTAGCCAGATAATACTCTGTCCCTATCAGTAGACCATCCTCAAATCCCTCAGACATGTGCTTCGCAGAGTAAGAGACCCACACTATGTCAAAAGCCGTCAATGTCTCCAGCTGAAGACGGGCATGGGTGAAGCCCTCCGCAATTGGGACCTCCGATAAAGTAGACTGATGCCATCAACGTCCACGAGGAAAAGTGTCCATGCCCATAACAGAGATAGGGAGAAGACAAGGAAGCCTCTTATAAGCCCAGAACTGTTAATTTAAAGAATCCAACATTAGTCATGGGAAATAATAAACTAATCAAAATTCAGACAAGTGAAATTCAGTCAAAATGACTCACCAGAAGAAACGGGTAGAATCAAACCCAGGCGTTGGTGACTCCATCAGATCGCAATCACATCTCGTGGAGAAAGAGAGCAATTGTAAAAGATCCCAAATTATAGTCCCCAATGTGGTCTACATCTCGAACAGCCCCTACCAGGCTAAAGGGAAAAGTGGAGGAGTTGTTCGCAATGAAATAATCCCTCATAATGGTCAGGAACAGATGCCGCAAGATACAATCTATCCCTCAAATCTGCAAGTAACGACTGCTGTAGAGTGCCTCGAGCAGCATCGACGCTTAGGCATCTCGACCGAATACTGCTAGACTTGAAGGCCCGCTCCTGAGAAAAAAACCCTAAAAGGGTGTACACAGTAGTCGGAGTGATACCCATCTCCAAGGGCACTCTGTCCCCAGTAAACTCCAAGCCTGTGATATATCTCTAGCCCATGGGTGTCATCACAACCTCGTAATCCAGCAGATGGAGGGATTGACTCTGATAAAACCATCGCTCTGATAAAGCTCATAAATAGCCCCAGGGGTAGCGACGGGGAGCAATGGTGAAGAAAGCCTCGAATCCCCAAGAATCCACTACAACCCTGTACTCGGATGAAGTGAATGATATAAAGAGTATATGCTAAACCAATTACCCCTGGGCTGGGTAAACTCTGAAACTTGCACGACCTTGAGGTTAAGAAAATCGGTTGATGACAGAAAAGAGAAATTAAGACAAATTAATGTAAAGAACATATACCTCGTTCACCTGCTAGTGAATAGAGGGATGGCGGCTCAGATCCGTACCCAGCAAATCAGGAACGTCTACCTGAATGCCAGGAAGAAATCGTGGATTTGTTGCGGGCTGAGGCAGAACCTCAGGCTTAAGGATGTCCTCTTCGTCCAAATGAGGGTGGTCCTCACCTAGAGGACGCAGAACTGGCTCCGTCAAATGCTGAACCTGTCTACTAATCCGTGGAGTAGGAACGTCAGAGGGAGGTATCCGTCGGCGAACTCCAGCTAAAACCCGGCGGGATGAAGAACGGCTAGGTCCCGCATAATCCATACCTAAACAATGAGTTCATAGGAATCAAAGCAAAGTCAGGTATCTTCCTGCCCTTTTTAAATTTTGAATTTAATCCCTGGAATATAATTTAGGTCATCACATCATGCATGTCCTATATGTGCCATTGTATGTGTACATCATTTTCAACTCGCATCCTAGCATATCTACACATGTATTTAGGTCCCTGACATCTAACTCATAAAATTTTTTGCCAGAGTTTCCCCTATAAATTGGACTATCCACATGCCCGAAGCATGCATTAAGCCACCCTATGAGGGTATACCATCACAGCCAAGTAATTAAATAATAATTTAAACTATTTTTCTAACACATAGCTATAATGCATGTCTAGATTAACTGATAAATGATAATATATCGCATCCATATGGTCTATAAGATGATACGTACGCATGCATTACATTATAAACATTTCCATTAAGCTATCTATGCATACATGTTAGATATAATACATTTAATGAAATAAATACGATTTTTCACCGATGAAAACACGAAAAAATGGAGTTTATACATTACCCTTAGTACGTAGAAGAGATGTATGGTGACGGATCGCTCCAAATCAAGCCAGAATAGGATAGATTTGAGATGAGGCTCGGATTTTTCAGAAAGAATGCAAGAAAACTCAAGTCAAATGAATGAAAATTAGCCTTCCCGAGGATATAAGCCAGATCACGAACAACCTCAGCCATACATGCTCCAGTCGTATGTATAGGTATGGCTTCCCTAGATGGGTCCCATGACCCCCCGGTTGGTAAAGTGCAGTCCGAAACGTGTTATTTTGGGTTCAGAATGGTCACATTACTTAAAATGGTACCCTTCTGGGTCAGTTTTAGACCCCGAAAACCCTAAACACCCTTCGAAAAGGCAAAAATTTGTTAAAGATCATAAATCCCAACGTTGAATGTCGGATGACTATAAAGTCAATTAAAATCAATACTACATCTTAAAATCCACCATCATCAATTCCGGTGTAGGTATCGGCACAACCCCGATGATGTAATCCGGTGGCAACAAACCAGTGAAGGCGTTGGCATAACCCCGATGATGTAATCCGTTGTCTATAAACCATTGAAGGCATCGGCTCGACCTCCGATGATGTAATTCGTTAGCAAAAAAACCAATGAAGGCGTTGACAGAACCTCGATGATGTAATACATTGGCAAAAAACCAGTGAAGGCATCGGCTCGACCCCGATGATGTAATCCATTGGCAACAAACCAGTAAAGGCATTGGCTCGACCCTCGATGATGTAATCCAATGGTAACAAACCAGTGAAGGCGCCAACATAACCCCAATGATGTAATCCATTGGCCACAAACCAGTGAAGGCATCGGCTCGAGCCCCGGTGATGTAATCCGTTGGCAACAAACCAGTGAAGGCATCGACTCGACCTTTGATGATGTAATCCGTTGGCAACAAACTAGTGAAGGCATCTACTTGACCCCCAATGATGTAATCCGTTGGCTACAACCTAATGAAGGCATCGACACAACCCCGATGGTGAAAGCCGTTGACTACAACCCAACACAGACGGAGGCTAACCCCCAATGAGGAAATCCGTTGAATACAACCCAACGCAGACGGAGACATAACCCCCGATGAGGTAATCCGTTGACTACAACTCAAACACAGGTCAGCTCAGCCCCGATAAAGTAATTCTTTAGCTACAACCCAATGAGGGCGTCTGCTTAAGCTCAACGATGTAATCCTTAAGACTTTATCATAATCTCACATATTATTACATCTGTTATACATGACATTGCATCATCGAATATACCTTGTCATGCATTCTCTGTGTCTAGCAATCTTTGTCGTGTTCATTCCATTACATTGCATAAACATGACAAAGAAAGGCATCTGTAGACACTCAAAATTTTGTTTTCTTTATACTAACCTTGCAGAAGGGAAAAAACATAATTTTACTTTGTAGGCAACCTCGAGGTAGGGCAAAAGCATATGGTCATTCGGAGGCAACCCTGTGGGTGATTCAAAGGGCCAATGACGTCCGAACATGACGCGAACTGAACGAGGATAGCCAAGCTGAGACAGTGTCCGCCAGAAGCCACCTCAACAAACCTCGAACTGCATGCCATCAAAGATAAGCCAGTTAACTGTAGTCTGGAACCAGTTAACTTTGCGACGGCGGGACCTGCAAGGCCCAGCCACATCTATACATGCGGCTAGCCGCATGTATATATGCGGCTGACTCTGGCAGATTAATAGAGCAATATCAGCTCATTTAGAAAAAAAGAGAGAGTTTTTGTGACGCCCCCAAATTCTAAGACCGCCACTTGGTCTCTCGAATTCGGTTCATCACGTGCTCATGGTAATACATCACAATAATAATAACTAAATATTGCACAATCACAGCGGAAATTCTATTCTAGAATAATTTACAATGATTTATTATAATTATTCCCCCAAGTCTCGCAACCTACAGTACTTAATAGATAACATAATAATATCAATAAATGACTTATTACATAATCTAACTTAAGCTTAAACATAATCAAATCCAGTCTTACTACATTATCTTAATACAACATTAAAATATTAAAACATAAAAGAGACAAGCTAGTTGGTAGCCTTGCCCTTGCCCTTATCAATGCCCGAAGGTTCGCCATGCTCTGCCTTAACTGAAATGTTTTAGGAAAAAGCAAGAATGAGCACAAATTGCTCAGCAAGTAATATACAACAAGGGTAAATGATATAATTCTCAATTCTCGAAAGGGTATAGGAAAGTTTGATAGTTCAAGGATAGCAAGAATATCAACAGTTCTCAATAACAGTCACTAAGGACAGAATAATATCAATATGATTCAATAATAAATCAATTCAAGATTTCAAGATAACTGAATACTGAGCAGTCACTAAGGACTATGAACTTCCATAGGATTTGACAGTAATAAACTGAAAATCCAACAAAAACAGATACAACAGGTGATCAGCCTAAAGTACCCTCGTTATGCATAACAATCAATCATACTCAAGTGCGCGCGTCGGTTCTCCGACAGTTATAGTTTGTTCTTCTCAGTCATATATAAGATCCCGCACCAATCAATTGGTTTTGGGTCGTTTTTCAATAATATAAGTCTAGCCGAATCAAATGGCATAGACACTTTCACAATATTCATTAACAACACTAAGTTCAACATGAATAATAGCTTTAATGAAATAAGAGTTCAAGTATGCTAATTCAATTCAAACGATTAAGTAGGAAACTAGTTCGCAATATACAAAGATAGAATATTCGTATCCAAAGAGATAAGGTTTAGATACTCGCTTACGATATCCGTTAAATAAAGTAGTGCAAGGTTTTAGGATACTTGCCTTATGCGTAGTTTATTCACGTAAAGCTAGCCAACACTTTCGAATCCTATATATAATGTATTACATGCATAAGATTTTCATTAGTTAACACATCCGTTACACAACTTATTACTCAATATACATATATGTTACTATCTTAGTCACATGTCATACTTATACTCATATGGTATAAAATCAGATCACGAATCAAGTACATAGTTATAATATAAATGATATTATACCAACTCATCATGTTCAAGTAGCTATGATTCTTTGACCCATGGGCTTCCATTATATAAGTTAAACATTATCTTGTTACTTAATCATCGCCTATGCACATATATCAGTAGGGTGTAAACCATTTCTAGCAATGTAGGCATCATATAAGCTATCTGTCCAAAATCAGATTGTCAAACTGCATGGCTTCTGATTCCAGGCCGGCGCAGCTGCGCCATGGCTAAGCCTAGGTACAGCGCAGCTGCGCAGCCCTCTGGCCAAGCCAAGGCTGAGCTGTGCCTTATGGTTTCTGTCCGGTCATGCAAGCCAACAACACCACATAGCATATAAACATATTAAAAGATACTTTTATGTTTGTACAACCTTTCCTCGTTTCAATTATATGTGATATAGATTCTAAGTCAATACTTTCAATGACTAAAAGTCATTCAAGGACACGAACTCATAAGGTCTAACATGCTCGCTTTTTAAACACTTAAAATGTTCACATAACTTGTAGTAAACATGTTCATGAGTTTTCATATCACATATATGCAACTATCATTATCATTAGTTTGAAAGCATACTTTATTTACGCAAATTTGGTTTCATTACAAGTAACATAGTAGGTAAACATGAATGATACCTTAGCAAGTCTACAAGTTCTATCAAACATGTTCATAAGTATCGAAGTTCAAATCTCAATGTAACATGCCAACGTTCACGTTTAACACTTATACTTTAATTAATAAAGTTTGCTAATACGTTCTAACACGTTCATGCTATATTATGAAATTTATATACGTAAGTTAATGTGTCCGATATGTATGTCAAGGCCATAGAAACATATTCGAAAATCAGAATATATATATGATCTTTATATGTCAAGGTTTGCCTTTAAAACTTATATTTTCGTTAGAAATGAGCACTAGTTAGGTTCACATGTCCATATTATATCATGGAACCAATATAGACAAGCTAACATGCACTTCATGTGTTTCTAAGTCATACTATTATGTTCGCAAGGTCAGAATATCAACATGGCATGTACATATATCAAAGTTCATTTATAAACTCTAAGTTTGCTTCAACACTATAAGTCTTCACCAATCATGCATAAAACATGTTTGCGCTATCTCCACGTACTCATATAGGCATGCTACTTATGTTCTTAAACTTGTTCTAAAGTGTTATTATAAGTTAGCATGTAACAGTCTGGATCAAAAGCAGAATCTGGAATCAGTGACCGGCGCAGCTGCGCAGTGCCCCAGTTCAAAACTGGCGCAGCTGCGCAGGGCCTAATCCACCAAAACGCAAGCCTAGCACTGGCGCAGCTGCGCAGCACCCTAGTATAACCAGGGCGCAGCTGCGCCGTTACCTGTACAGAGCTAGAAGCTCCTGGTTCGGCAGACAGCAACCCAATTCATAAAATTCATTCACGAAAACAATCACATTGTATTCCAACATGCTTATAAGTCTATTATAACAACTAAACAAGCTTTCTATAATCCATGTGGCATGTTTTGCACCCATAATCAAGAAATGAAATTTTGACAGTAAACAGAAATGGAGTTTTGACAGAAATGAAAATGAAGACAGGGAATGGAATTATACCTTCGAAGCACGAATTAAACTTGCTAATGCTGCTATAGGATTCTCTACTAACACTGATATATAAGGCTCTCACTCAACACTCTAGCAATTTTCAGCAATTGATATGTGAAGAAGAAGAGTTCCTATTTGTAGAGAAATCCTTACACAGGCAATGAGATTATACCACAAATCAAACCAACGTAAATTTGAATTGTATAGAGGTTAATGGAGAGTTGGTGATTAGTTGGTGGAACTCATTATCAATACCACTCCCTTGTTCATTATGATAGCTAGAATGTGCTGAGTTTGAGGATATAGGAGTAGGATAGCTTCATGTGTATTCACGTGAAGAGCAAATGGGACACTTAAAATGAGACAATTGATTTAACTTCTCAGCATTTGCAAATACTACACTTGTATACACACACCATATACTTATGTTATATATTATATGTACTCTTAGGTTATAATTTAAATCACAATGTACTTCACATAATGTAATAAGTGTAATTTACACACATATAATCCATGTACGTTTATCTTACTGATATAATACAATCGGATACTACCACATTACATTATATCATATATTATTAAATTGTATTAATCAACAATTATTTATAATATATCCATGATACATTATTTTACTGTATACACACTCACCTTGTCACATAGGCATTATCATGTATTCCTAACATATAGTTTTAATATAACATAATCACTTATGCTTCATGTAATATATGGTTTCTATGTGTAATATATTCGCATTGCATTATATAACATAGTTTATGTATATACATGCATGGTCACACTTAAGTGTCTCTCTACACTATATAATATAGTTGTATTCCATATACTTTATATATTCAAGTATTGCACATTTGTACATATCAATTAATATAATCTTATTATATTAATCACTCACTTATTTGTTTTATTATTCATAATGTCACATAAATAGACTATTTATCTCGTTGATTAATTAACAATAATATTAATTAATTTATTCCTCATTGATTATTAATTACACCAAATTAATAATCATAGGATTAATTATCACATTAACAAATATAAATCTCAGCACAATTATAAACAAGTGGTTTATTATTATTATATTTCTTGCAATAATAATAATCACATATTATTAATCAACCACAGTTAATATCTCACAACAATCAATTAATATCCTCTAATAACAATTAACAATTAATATAGATTAATTGTTCACTTAAAAATTATTCGTCAATTAATATAATTATTAATATTTCCCATCACTGTGCCACACTAGGCTCTCAACGAGTTTATCACAAACTCTACATTTTTCTCAATTGTCATAAATATTCAATTTAATATAATTGAATTTATCATTCTCATAATACAAAATTCAAATAAATTCTCATTTCCATTAATATATTTATTTAATAATATATGGAAATTCTCGGGTATTACATCCTCCCCCCCTTATAAAAATTCCGTCCCGGAATTGCTACAAGGTTACACAAATAAATGGGGATAATCCCTCATTATCCTACCTTCTAATTCCCACGTTGCCTCCTCGACATCGTGGTTACGCCAAAGTACCTTTACAGACGAAATAACTTTATTTCTCAAAGTTTGTTCTTTCCTATCTAATATCTGGACAGGAATTTCTTCATACGCCAAGTTCTTCTCCACTTGAATGGGCTCGTAAGAAATTATGTGCTTGTAGTCAGCCTTGTACGGTCGCAACACGGAAATGTGAAACACGTTGTGGATGTGCTCCAGTTCGGGTGGCAACGCAATTTTGTATGCCACTTCGCCCACTCGCTTCAGTATCTCGAACGGTCCTATGAATCTTGGACTCAATTTTCCTTTCTTGCCGAAACGGATTTTTCCCTTCCATGGAGATACTTTCAAGAATACAAAACTGCCGACTTTGAAGTCTCGGTCCTGCCGATGCAAATCTGCGTATTTCTTCTGGCGATCTTGAGCTGCTAATAATCTGGCTCTTATCACTGTCACCACGTCTGCGGTTTGTTGAACTAATTCTGGTCCGAGTATTCGTCGTTCTCCGACTTCGTCCCAACATAATGGCGTTCTGCATTTTCTCCCGTAAAGAGCTTCATACGGTGGCATGCCGATACTCGCATGGTAACTATTATTATACGCAAATTCGACTAAGGGTAGGTGGTCGTCCCAATTTCCCTTAAAATCCATCACGCAAGTCCTAAGCATGTCCTCCAACGTTTGTATTGTTCGCTCACTTTGTCCGTCTGTTTGAGGATGATAAGCTGTACTCAACCTCAACTGCGTTCCCATTCTTTCTTGCAAGCTCTTCCAAAAATTGGACGTGAAGCGCGGATCTCGATCAGAGACAATTGACACCGGCACTCCATGTCGTGAAATAATTTCTTTTACATATAGGCTTGCTAATTGGTTCAAATTGTAGCGGATCTTGATTGGTAGAAAGTGTGCGGTCTTCGTTAGTCGATCCACGATAACCCAAATAGCATCATAACCTTTCTGTGTAACTGGAAGTCCTACCACGAAGTCCATGGTAATATGCTCCCATTTCCATTCTGGTATTTCTAACGGTTGTAGTAAACCACTTGGCCGCTGATGCTCTGCTTTAACGCGTTGGCAAGTCAAGCATCTACTGACGCACTCCGCGACTTCCCGTTTCAAATTGGGCCACCAAAAATGTTGCCTTAGATCTTGGTACATCTTTGTGCCTCCTGGATGAACGGAATATGTCGTATTATGTGCCTCAAGCAAAATCTCTTCCCTCAACTCGGTTACCGCTGGTACCCACACTCTCCCTTCAAATCTCAAAATACCGTCTTTATCCATTCGAAATTTTTCTTCCTCATTTTCTGTGATCCTCTTTCGGATTTTCTCACACTCTTCATCCTTTTCTTGAGCTTCCTTTACTCTATCCAACAACGTCGGACAAGCTTCCATTACAATTAACTTCTCACCAGACTTTTCTGGTCCTTTCACTTCTATCTCCAATTTCTCCATTTCTCTTATCAATTCCTCCTGAGTCGTCAAATTAAACAACTTCTCCCTTCCTTTCCTGCTCAGAGCGTCGGCAACCACATTTGCCTTTCCCGGGTGATAAAGAATATCGCAGTCATAGTCTTTGATTAATTCTAACCACCTTCTCTGCCGCATGTTTAACTCCTTCTGTGTGAAGATATATTTCAGACTCTTGTGGTCCGTGTATATCTCACATTTTTCTCCGTATAGATAATGTCTCCATATCTTTAACGCAAAAACTACTGCCGCTAACTCTAAGTCGTGAGTAGGGTATCGTTTTTCGTAATCCTTTAATTGTCGTGATGCATATGCAATGACCTTGCCGTGCTGCATAAGCACACAGCCAAGTCCCTTGTGCGATGCATCACTATACACCACAAAATTTCCCGCATCATCTGGTAATGATAACACAGGTGCTTCGCTCAATCTCCTTTTCAGTTCTTGAAAACTTTCTTCGCATTTGTCGGTCCATACAAATTTCACCGTCTTTCTAGTCAAATTGGTCAACGGGGTTGCTATCTTAGAAAAATCTTGGATAAATCTCCGATAGTACCCAGCTAACCCTAAGAAGCTTCTCACCTCTGTCGGTGTTTTCGGTTGTTCCCAATTACTTACTGCTTCAACCTTCGCAGGGTCTACAGAGATTCCATTCTTATCCACCACGTGGCCTAAGAATTGAACCTTCTCCATCCAAAATTCGCACTTAGAAAATTTTGCATACATCTTCTCCTTCCTTAGTGCCTCCAAAATAATCTTTAGATGTTCGGCGTGTTCTTCCTCTGTCTTTGAGTAGATCAAAATGTCGTCGATAAAAACCACTACAAATTTATCCAAGTATGGCTTGAAAACTCGGTTCATCAAGTCCATAAATGCTGCCGGAGCATTAGTCAATCCGAATGACATTACCAAAAACTCGTAGTGTCCATAACGGGTTCGAAACGCAGTCTTTGGTATGTCCTCATCCCTCACTTTCAGTTGATGATATCCTGTTCGTAGGTCGATCTTCGAGAAACACTTTGCTCCCTTCAGTTGATCAAACAAGTCGTCTATCCTCGGTAGCGGATATCGGTTCTTGATCGTTACTCTGTTCAATTCTCGATAATCGATACAGAGTCTCATCGATCCGTCCTTCTTCTTAACGAATAGCACTGGTGCTCCCCAAGGAGAAACACTCGGTCGAATGTAACCCTTATCCAACAACTCTTGCAATTGTATCATCAATTCCTTCATTTCTACTGGCGCCATACGATATGGAGCTTTTGAAATCGGTGCCGTTCCCGGTGCTAAGTCTATTACGAATTCGATTTCTCTGTCTGGCGGAAGACCAGGCAGATCGTCCGGAAACACGTCTTGAAATTCATTAACTACGTATATATCCTTAATTTCTACTCCCTTTTTCCGAGTATCAACGATGTAAGCTAAATATCCTACACATCCTTTCCTTAACAATTTCTTGGCCTGCATCATCGTAACGCAACACGATTGTTTAAGCGATGAGCTACCATAAAACACTACCTTAGACTTACTCGGAGTCTGAAGGTTCACACATTTGTTCTGACAGTCAATTATCGCCGCATGGTTATACAACCAATCCATTCCTAGTATCACATCAAATTCTCCCAATCTAATAGGAATCAAGTCTACGCTCAGTTCATGTTTACTAATATTTGCGTGACAATTTCGATAAACGTATTCTACAGGGATCACTTCCTTATTAGCAACTTCTATGACCAAAGGATTTTCTAATCGTTCACGGGGTGTACTAAGTCTACTAGCAAATTCTTCAGATACAAAAGAACAGGTGGCACCCGAATCAAATAATACATAAGCATTTATATCATTGATTGGGATTATACCTGACACCACGTCCTTCGCAGCCACTGCGTCTTGGACGGTCATGTTAAAGGTTCTGGCGGTTGGGCGGTTGGATTGTGCCGGTCCACCGATCATCAGCTTGTTGCCTCCTTGCTGATTACTACCCCCCCCACTTCCCTTCTTTGGGCAGTCCTTAATTCGGTGCTCCGTCGAGCCACACGCAAAGCATCCTTGTATCTTTTTCGGTTTCAAACAGTTGGGCGAGATGTGCCCTTCCTGTCCGCAGTTGTAGCAAGTGCCACGTCCCTTCCAGCACTCGCCCTGGTGATTCTTCCCACACTTCGGGCATCCTTCAGCCCTCTTCTTGAAACCTCCACGAAAATTCCCTGATTGATTATTATTGTTGTTTTTGTTGTTGTTGTTGTTCTCCCACTTTCTCTTTCCCAAGTTGCTTCCTCCGCTACTGCTTCCTCCCGTACGATTCTCTCCTCCAGTATTCTTTCCTTTCTTTTCTTTGTTATACAGACTTAAGGCCTCACTGCCGCCTTCCGCAATGATTGCCTTCTCCAGTAATGTTGCAAAGGAATCAATTTGAAGAACTGATACCTTATTGAACAGCCATGGCTTCAACCCTTGTTCAAAGCGTCTAGCCTTCCTCTCTTCATCACCAACTTGGTGCTCCGCAAATCGCGCTAGCTCGTTAAACCTAGCCGCGTACTGCGCCACCGTCATCTCACCTTGTTTTAACTCTAGGAATTTCACCTCCATCCTATTCTTCATACTCTTCGGAAAGTAATTCTCGAAGAACAGTGTCTTAAACTTATCCCAAGCTATTATCCCTTCTCCAGCTCTTTGTTGATTAGCCTCCCACCAGTAGTTCGCTTCTCCCCTCATCATGTACGTGGCAAACACCGTCTTCTGATCTTCGCCTACGCTAGCTATAATGAAAGCTTTTTCGATCTCTTTGATCCACGTTTGTGCGACGATTGGGTCGGTAGTTCCCTCGAACTCCGGGGGTCCTACACTCTTAAAGTCTTTAAAGGTTGTTACTGGCACAGTTTGAGGGTTCGGGCGAACGGGTTCATTGTTCCTTCCCCTTAAGGCTTCTCCTAACAAGTCTACCAGTTTCTGGATCGGGTCTACTTGTTCTCTCTCATTGTTAACAGATTCTTCGGGTGCTGTCAATCTACGTCTGGGCGGCATTATCTGCATCACAATTTTTCATTTTATTATTATTCAAGTATATCACTTAAGTATTTCTTTTAATACTAAAAGAATAAATTTATAACACGTTTCTAAAATCAACTCCATTTATATTCATATGCCATTTCATTTTCATTACATGATTTTCCTAGCATACTGCTATAAATGTTATCACATATATCCCCTAATATCACAAAAGACGGGGAATATACCAACCTACTACCATACTACCCCTCTAACAAAAAGCTAACTCGGGGTTTACATCATCATCCCACATCTTACACAAAAGATCGGGATTACAACATAGTATATACAATACATGAAGACACAACTAGTACCACCACTAGACTGACTAAGGAAATCTCATCCCATCATCCCGCGCTCCACTGCGCTCTTGTACTCCAACTGTGCTATATACGCAAACAGCTCTCGGCTCAAGGTATGTAGAGTCTGTCCCTGTTCTGCCGGGTAGTGGTACACACCATCAATCACCCTCTCAAAAGCTGAACGAAACACATACCCCATCTTGTTCATCTTTCTCTTCTTGCACCTGACCTCGTCCTCAAGGTCGTCGGCTCTCTCATTGGACGCTTCCCACTTCTCCTCGAAGTGTAACCTATCCATCACCTCCAACTCTAGCTGAGTACGGAGTGCCTCTTTCTCAGTCTTCTCACTCAGCTCCCTCTGCTCAACCTCTTCTAGCTTCTCTGCCAAATCTACATTCCTAGCCACTGACCTGTGAAATAGAGTCCCCATTTGGATCCCTGCCTCCCTACGGTAGGCAATCTCCACCTCTAACTCTTGCATAGCCAGCTTCCTCTGGTGGTCCTCGTCCCTCAGCTTCTGGAACTCAGACTCTCTCTCGTGGGCCTCTGCCTCCAGCTCCTGAACTCTACAGTCTAACTCTAGAATACGCTCCTCGTACTCGCCTAACATCTGTTCCTCTATAGTAGCCTCATCAGAGTCCTCTACTGGCTCATCCTCCATCGGCTCCTCCTCTGGATCAGTCTCTATCTCAATCTCGATCTCATCCTCATCATCAAACTCGGATGGTGCAACTGCCTGCACTGGCACAGCCTCTAGAGGTGCCTCGTATACTACATGTATATCTCTGGGCTCCTCCTCTGCTACTCTACTAGTTACACCTGTGTCTGTCATCCTACAATCACAAACACAAGGCAAACAAACAGCAACTCCATTAGAATGTTAAATAAAACATAAGTTCATTGTATAGAATGAAGTTACATTTCATAACAGACTAAGTCTCTCAAGGAAAACTCTACATGAGTTTTATCTCCTTCCTAACTTCTAAGTTCGCCTAAGTTATAGTCTAAGGACACTCGTTCCTAAGGTTTATAACTACAGCTTTGATACCAACCTGTGACGCCCCCAAATTCTAAGACCGCCACTTGGTCTCTCGAATTCGGTTCATCGCGTGCTCATGGTAATACATCACAATAATAATAACTAAATATTGCACAATCACAGCGGAAATTCTATTCTAGAATAATTTACAATGATTTATTATAATTATTCCCCCAAGTCTCGCAACCTACAGTACTTAATAGATAACATAATAATATCAATAAATGACTTATTACATAATCTAACTTAAGCTTAAACATAATCAAATCCAGTCTTACTACATTATCTTAATACAACATTAAAATATTAAAACATAAAAGAGACAAGCTAGTTGGTAGCCTTGCCCTTGCCCTTATCAATGCCCGAAGGTTCGCCATGCTCTGCCTTAACTGAAATGTTTTAGGAAAAAGCAAGAATGAGCACAAATTGCTCAGCAAGTAATATACAACAAGGGTAAATGATATAATTCTCAATTCTCGAAAGGGTATAGGAAAGTTTGATAGTTCAAGGATAGCAAGAATATCAACAGTTCTCAATAACAGTCACTAAGGACAGAATAATATCAATATGATTCAATAATAAATCAATTCAAGATTTCAAGATAACTGAATACTGAGCAGTCACTAAGGACTATGAACTTCCATAGGATTTGACAGTAATAAACTGAAAATCCAACAAAAACAGATACAACAGGTGATCAGCCTAAAGTACCCTCGTTATGCATAACAATCAATCATACTCAAGTGCGCGCGTCGGTTCTCCGACAGTTATAGTTTGTTCTTCTCAGTCATATATAAGATCCCGCACCAATCAATTGGTTTTGGGTCGTTTTTCAATAATATAAGTCTAGCCGAATCAAATGGCATAGACACTTTCACAATATTCATTAACAACACTAAGTTCAACATGAATAATAGCTTTAATGAAATAAGAGTTCAAGTATGCTAATTCAATTCAAACGATTAAGTAGGAAACTAGTTCGCAATATACAAAGATAGAATATTCGTATCCAAAGAGATAAGGTTTAGATACTCGCTTACGATATCCGTTAAATAAAGTAGTGCAAGGTTTTAGGATACTTGCCTTATGCGTAGTTTATTCACGTAAAGCTAGCCAACACTTTCGAATCCTATATATAATGTATTACATGCATAAGATTTTCATTAGTTAACACATCCGTTACACAACCTATTACTCAATATACATATATGTTACTATCTTAGTCACATGTCATACTTATACTCATATGGTATAAAATCAGATCACGAATCAAGTACATAGTTATAATATAAATGATATTATACCAACTCATCATGTTCAAGTAGCTATGATTCTTTGACCCATGGGCTTCCATTATATAAGTTAAACATTATCTTGTTACTTAATCATCGCCTATGCACATATATCAGTAGGGTGTAAACCATTTCTAGAAATGTAGGCATCATATAAGCTATCTGTCCAAAATCAGATTGTCAAACTGCATGGCTTCTGATTCCAGGCCGGCGCAGCTGCGCCATGGCTAAGCCTAGGTACAGCGCAGCTGCGCAGCCCTCTGGCCAAGCCAAGGCTGAGCTGTGCCTTATGGTTTCTGTCCGGTCATGCAAGCCAACAACACCACATAGCATATAAACATATTAAAAGATACTTTTATGTTTGTACAACCTTTCCTCGTTTCAATTATATGTGATATAGATTCTAAGTCAATACTTTCAATGACTAAAAGTCATTCAAGGACACGAACTCATAAGGTCTAACATGCTCGCTTTTTAAACACTTAAAATGTTCACATAACTTGTAGTAAACATGTTCATGAGTTTTCATATCACATATATGCAACTATCATTATCATTAGTTTGAAAGCATACTTTATTTACGCAAATTTGGTTTCATTACAAGTAACATAGTAGGTAAACATGAATGATACCTTAGCAAGTCTACAAGTTCTATCAAACATGTTCATAAGTATCGAAGTTCAAATCTCAATGTAACATGCCAACGTTCACGTTTAACACTTATACTTTAATTAATAAAGTTTGCTAATACGTTCTAACACGTTCATGCTATATTATGAAATTTATATACGTAAGTTAATGTGTCCGATATGTATGTCAAGGCCATAGAAACATATTCGAAAATCAGAATATATATATGATCTTTATATGTCAAGGTTTGCCTTTAAAACTTATATTTTCGTTAGAAATGAGCACTAGTTAGGTTCACATGTCCATATTATATCATGGAACCAATATAGACAAGCTAACATGCACTTCATGTGTTTCTAAGTCATACTATTATGTTCGCAAGGTCAGAATATCAACATGGCATGTACATATATCAAAGTTCATTTATAAACTCTAAGTTTGCTTCAACACTATAAGTCTTCACCAATCATGCATAAAACATGTTTGCGCTATCTCCACGTACTCATATAGGCATGCTACTTATGTTCTTAAACTTGTTCTAAAGTGTTATTATAAGTTAGCATGTAACAGTCTGGATCAAAAGCAGAATCTGGAATCAGTGACCGGCGCAGCTGCGCAGTGCCCCAGTTCAAAACTGGCGCAGCTGCGCAGGGCCTAATCCACCAAAACGCAAGCCTAGCACTGGCGCAGCTGCGCAGCACCCTAGTATAACCAGGGCGCAGCTGCGCCGTTACCTGTACAGAGCTAGAAGCTCCTGGTTCGGCAGACAGCAACCCAATTCATAAAATTCATTCACGAAAACAATCACATTGTATTCCAACATGCTTATAAGTCTATTATAACAACTAAACAAGCTTTCTATAATCCATGTGGCATGTTTTGCACCCATAATCAAGAAATGAAATTTTGACAGTAAACAGAAATGGAGTTTTGACAGAAATGAAAATGAAGACAGGGAATGGAATTATACCTTCGAAGCACGAATTAAACTTGCTAATGCTGCTATAGGATTCTCTACTAACACTGATATATAAGGCTCTCACTCAACACTCTAGCAATTTTCAGCAATTGATATGTGAAGAAGAAGAGTTCCTATTTGTAGAGAAATCCTTACACAGGCAATGAGATTATACCACAAATCAAACCAACGTAAATTTGAATTGTATAGAGGTTAATGGAGAGTTGGTGATTAGTTGGTGGAACTCATTATCAATACCACTCCCTTGTTCATTATGATAGCTAGAATGTGCTGAGTTTGAGGATATAGGAGTAGGATAGCTTCATGTGTATTCACGTGAAGAGCAAATGGGACACTTAAAATGAGACAATTGATTTAACTTCTCAGCATTTGCAAATACTACACTTGTATACACACACCATATACTTATGTTATATATTATATGTACTCTTAGGTTATAATTTAAATCACAATGTACTTCACATAATGTAATAAGTGTAATTTACACACATATAATCCATGTACGTTTATCTTACTGATATAATACAATCGGATACTACCACATTACATTATATCATATATTATTAAATTGTATTAATCAACAATTATTTATAATATATCCATGATACATTATTTTACTGTATACACACTCACCTTGTCACATAGGCATTATCATGTATTCCTAACATATAGTTTTAATATAACATAATCACTTATGCTTCATGTAATATATGGTTTCTATGTGTAATATATTCGCATTGCATTATATAACATAGTTTATGTATATACATGCATGGTCACACTTAAGTGTCTCTCTACACTATATAATATAGTTGTATTCCATATACTTTATATATTCAAGTATTGCACATTTGTACATATCAATTAATATAATCTTATTATATTAATCACTCACTTATTTGTTTTATTATTCATAATGTCACATAAATAGACTATTTATCTCGTTGATTAATTAACAATAATATTAATTAATTTATTCCTCATTGATTATTAATTACACCAAATTAATAATCATAGGATTAATTATCACATTAACAAATATAAATCTCAGCACAATTATAAACAAGTGGTTTATTATTATTATATTTCTTGCAATAATAATAATCACATATTATTAATCAACCACAGTTAATATCTCACAACAATCAATTAATATCCTCTAATAACAATTAACAATTAATATAGATTAATTGTTCACTTAAAAATTATTCGTCAATTAATATAATTATTAATATTTCCCATCACTGTGCCACACTAGGCTCTCAACGAGTTTATCACAAACTCTACATTTTTCTCAATTGTCATAAATATTCAATTTAATATAATTGAATTTATCATTCTCATAATACAAAATTCAAATAAATTCTCATTTCCATTAATATATTTATTTAATAATATATGGACATTCTCGGGTATTACAGTTTTAGAGAGAGAAAATCATTTTTAGAGAGAGAACCCCTCGGGTTGGACCTATATACATCAACTATAAGTAATTTTAGCTTGTTTAGCATCTACTTGGAGTCCCGAGAGTGTTCTATGTTGATCCCGGGTGATAAAACGTGTGTTCAGGCATCCCCTAAGGTGAAAAAATGCCCTTTTTAGCTACGTTCTTAGTAAATTTTGTTCAATATACTAGATTTATATTATATATTGTTTAAATAAAGTTAAACTTGTTGTTTTCTAAGTATATTGTATAATAGTTGGTAGATATTGCGTTTTTACTGGTTATATTGTGCATATCTTGTTGTAAATCAAGTCTGGAGGCTAGATTTACCTAGATCTAAGCCAAATCTAGCCTTTTGCGTGGTTATTAAGTATGAAGCTTTAACCCGTATGCTAGATCGATTTAGATCCATGGTAGATCTACGTATTTATTACTTTTAATCGATCCCGGTTACCCCGTATAGCCCTAGATTTATATATAGAGGCGAAAGGGGTCAGAAATGGCTTGAAACGGTGATTTCAACCAATGAAATCATCTAATATCAAAGCCTAGGACATTGTATATATGTATTCCCGCATAAATAATGTGAGCCTAGGAATCCTGCTGTTGAGATCCCTAATTGGATCCCGACTTGATTCCCACGATGGACCGGTTTTTATGATGTAATGTTTAAATCACGCAAATATCATTGCATATGTAATATTTGGATCTTGAATATGAGCTCGAGGGGTTAGTCCCGAGAAGTCGGATTCAAGATCTCGTGATAGT
Source organism: Panax stipuleanatus (assembly GCA_020205555.1). NCBI lineage: Eukaryota > Viridiplantae > Streptophyta > Magnoliopsida > Apiales > Araliaceae > Panax > Panax stipuleanatus. Next base: position 65,997,811 of record CM035116.1, read on the forward strand.
GAAAACTTTAATTGTGGGTGCTCAGATTCATCTAGATAGCTTACATGCCCGATGATGGGACCCTTTTGACGCTTTTTACATGCATATCTGATGAGTGGGATTTACACCCGCGAATCGGATACTTTATGGCTTAAATAGTTGCCTGATCTTCGCTTTGTTTATATATTTTTATATTATTTTAGTATTAGTATGCTTAACCGTTGTGTTGCAGGCTCTGCAGTACTTTTCTAGGCAAAATGGGCAATTTACATACACTGGCGCCGCAGCGTCAATGCTATACCTCCATCTCGCGCCGCAGCGCCACCTACCTATTCAGCCTGACGTCACCATGACGCTGCAGCGTCCCTGAGCCTTTATAAACTCGCGCTGCAGCGCGACCTCCGGTCTTTTGATTTTAACATGGCGCCGCAGCGCCATCCATAAGCCTATATCCCGCGCCGCAGCGCGACCTCCGGTGCCCAGACAGAGAAGGCTTGCTTTTGACCTAGAAAAAGAGGAGAACTGATATATATATAAAGAGGGGGCCTCTACGAGAAAAGGGGGGGAGAAGAGAGGGTAGAGCAAGAAAGGAAGGAAGCTTAGGATAGATTAGATCTCTTTTATATTTTCTCTCTCCATTTTTCTTAGTTAATGTATGTAAATATAGATTAGGTAGACTGGGGTAAAGTTGGGTTTTCCTTGGAGCAACAAGAGCAGTGAGCTACACGGATTGGAGAGCTTGAAAGGAGCTAAATGCTTGGAGACTGAAGAGCCTTGACAGAGTTGATTCTTATCCATTCATTTGCTCTAATTTTGTAATCCATAAATGTTGTCTGTATTGCTACTTATATTTTGTTCAATAGCTATGAACTAAGTATTGGCTTTAAGGTTATAATGGAACCCTTTGTTAGTTAAATTGACTGTCTTATCTCTTTGGTTGGCACCATATGGTTTGGTTTAATATATTCATGCTTAACGATTCTCACTAAGACATTAGTGATGATTTTGGTAATCTATATGATATCGAAAGAAGAATTGTAGATTTACACCTAAATATATTGGCATGTGATTATGGTTTCGACTGCATAAGTTGTGCGTAGAATAGACATATATCTGTGTGCCACATGTGACCTAATTGAGAACTTATGCTTTAATCCTTGTTAGGTTAATTCGCATAGATATGTGTAGGATTATCACCTAGCTTGGACGTTCCCTTCTATTCTATTCCCTATCGGGTGGATCTGGAGAGGTTACGTTTGTGCATACCTCGACAGAGGTGTATGAACACCTGTGTGTTCTCGGTCGACAAACTGTCGTGACCATTAAGACCAAAGAGAGAAGGGTAGGAAGTTTGATGAAGCATAGCACGCCAGGTGTTCGACGGAATGCCTGTGTGGGGTGAAGTTGTAACCTTAGCTTGTAATTCCTTCGATTACCATTCGTTATCCGTTTACTTGCTTTAATAATTAGTTATAACTAGTTTAACCACACTCTTATTAGTTTACTGTTCGAATAAGACTAAAGCGATACAAAGTTGGTATTTGGTAAATATTAGTGATAGTTCCTCGTGGGTACGACACTTTTCTTATCACTGTATTACTTGTTAGACCGCGTATACTTGCGCGTGTTTAGTGATCGGTTTTCCGACCAACAAGTTTTTGGCGCCGTTGCCGGGGAACTATTATTCTAATATTGTCCAATATTGATTTAAATCAATTTAGTCTTAATTTGAACGTGTATATATTTCTTTTATTTGTTTGATCTTCCGTTGTGTTTTTAAGTTTACAGGTTATGGACGATCAATATTATCAATGGCCTTATGAGAGGACTACACAACCAAGCTCGGAAGAAGGACTCGAGCAATTGCGAGATCAAATTGCAAATGTCTTGAGGTTTTCTGATAATCTTGATTGTCAGTCCACTCAGACCGCCTACTGTCAGGAACGAGCTGACATTGAACCGATTTCCTATCATCCAAACTGTCAGGGTTATCCAAACTCTTGGGACTATAGTCAAGAGCAATATCATGATCTGAATTACTCCTATCCGAATCAATTTGAATGTCCATCACCTCTGCAATATAAGGTGACATTCCAACCCAATGAGAGCTTTTCGGCAGACTTAATAGAAGAGAAAAGGCTTGAAGAGCTCCTCACCAACTTTATAGAAAGAAATGAGGTTCGAATGGCAAGCCAAGATGCCGCATTGCAAAGCCTCGAAAATCAATTGGGACAACTCGTCAATGCCATCATAAATCTACCACAGGGCAATCTACCGGTCATAACCAATCTCAACAGTGAAGCAGTAGAGCATTGCACGGTGGATACGCAAGGAGAAGGCGGGGAGTCTCACGAAGTTGTTGAGGGAGATGTCATAGCGCAAATTGTCCAACAGGTGGAGACTGAAGTTGGAGAGAAGAGGATAAAGAGTGGCTATATTGTCAAGACTAATCAACAACCGGATGCCACGCTCACGATTGTGGAAACCCTGGAGGACCCGCTAGTGCACAAAGAACGCTTTCAACTTGATGAAAAAGGCGAATTATTGGATAATTCCAGTGGTGAAAGATTCTTCGTGCCGATGGGTGACGAAAACGAGGATGATCAATCATCCATGTCCGCCACAAATTTAAAGGAATTGACAAATAGGCGGCATGAAATGGTCATTTTTGCTTATGAGCCGGATTGAGCGGCATCGGTATAGTCAAGCTGACGACTTTAAAACAAGCGCTTGGTGGGGAGGCAACCCCATCTCAGTATCAATTTTCTCTGTTTTCTTTACTTATGTCTAGTTTATATTGTGTCTTTTCTTTTTACCATGTAAACATTGTTGTCAATGCGTTTGTTTTTGTGATTATAGCAGGCAGCATGTTATTTAGTATGTTGCTAGTGTATATCTTAGTTAGAATTTAGTATATAGCATGTTGTTTACTTAGCATGATATCTGTGTAATATATGTTGTCTGATACATGGTTTTTGTGCAGGGAAAAACTCAGATACAAGGCTGGCGCCGCAGCGCCAGCATTTGCCTTGAACTTCACGCCGCAGCGCCATGCCATTTATTCAAAATCTCTGCTTCGCGCCGCAGCGCCAAGGAACAAAGGGGGACTCGCGCCGTAGCGCCAAAAGCAGGCAAAGCTACTGCCAAGTCGCGCCGCGGCGCCAATCAAAGAAGGAATACTCGCGCCGCAGCGCCGGTAGCGAATTTTTGTTTTTAAAAGCACAGCTGAAGCCGGCAGTTGTGCCCATTACCTCCCATTTCTCTCAAACCCAACCGTCCCTTTTCTCCACATCTACCATTACTGACTTCTCAATACTCCAGCAAATTCCTGCTCCACACCCACCAACATACAAATTAGCCCTAATTGATTGCACAACTAAGGACTATCAAGAGGACACCATAATCAAGCAAGGGTTTCCAACTCGAGGTAATTTTGGATTTCATTTATCAGAAACGTATTTGGATCGAATTGTTATCCATCTCTTGTTGTTTGTTTGGGTGATTTCCACTGACGGAAATCTGGTTAGAGCATTCACAAACAAAGGGCTTTCTAGTTGGGTTTTGAAAGCGCGCACAAGGTGTTTGATAAATTGACTGAGAGATAATTTGACTGTTTGGGATTGTTTGACATTGAAGTTGCATTGGGAATTATTCTAGCCTAAGTTTGGCGAAGTGTGGAATCGAGTCCTGCTTGTGTTCAAGCCAATTGCTGCAAATTCTGACATGGCTTCAAAAAGGCAACGCCTGAGCGTCGGCGGTTCCTCGTCCGCAGCACCAACGGCATGGGACAACACCAAATTTATTAACGAAGAGGCATGGAAACGATACAAAAGCTCCTTTGCCGCACGAAATTTAATTCCTGAACGGGGTTTGAGGCCTGACAAAACAAAGGATGGCGAGTTGTTAGCCATGATTGCGGGTCGCCAATGGGTGCACTTCACAAAACCACCCGAATCGGCCATTGTTTCTGTGGTTCGTGAGTTCTACGCTAATGCTAGTGCCGAGGGTCCTGCTGTTGTCCAAGTCAGGGGGCGGTCAGTGGCGTTTGGTAGCCAAGCCATCAATGCACTGTTCGCGACGCCCGGTTTCGAGGGTAAGGATTATATGGGGCCGGGACTCCGCATCTATGACCTCGAGGAGATTGTTAGGAGGCTCTGCAAGCCCGGGACTACATGGAAGACAAATGACTTCACGGGTGAGAGGACCAGTTTCCCACATGCTGCACTCAGTCGCTATGGGAAGGCATGGTTCAGTTTTATTTGTGCCAACATGATCCCGACTCGTCACCTGAGCAACGTGACTAAGGATAGAGCGATCCTATTATTTGCCATTGTCACGGGTCTGAACGTGGACATCGGAGTTCTCATCCATGAGTCCATCATAAAGGCAATCAAGAGCAATATATCTACGGGACTTCCACATCCATCCTTGATCACCCGGCTGTGCAAGAGGGCAGGTATCCATTGGGGGCCAGAAGAGATAGCCTTGCCACCCATGTCAGTCATTGACCATCAGACCATTTCACGCTTCGATGTGTGGGATGGGGCTATTTCTCATGCTAGAGGCGAAGGATTCGGGCCACCTACTGAGCCACCTCCTACAGCAGAGCCTTCGCAGCCACCAGACGCAGGCCCAGCTTCACAGGGACTACTGGCAGAAATCATGGCATCCCTCACTCTGCTACATCAGAACCAGGACGCTAATGCTCAGAGGCAGCAGAGGCACATAGCAGCGGTGGCCTTGAGGCAAGACATAGCGATGCAGTATCAGGCTGAGCTGGTCAACACGATGCAGAGCATATACACCGTGTATAGTGGCGAGGATTCGGAGTTCACGCCATTCCAGTTCCCAGAGCCTCCTGTCTTCCCACCATACCCTCCACCATCACCGCCCGCCGAAGCTGACGAGGACTCAGCTGCTGCCGAGTGACCAGACTTCAGGGAAGCTCTCTTGTTTAGAGTGACATATGTTTAGCAATGAGGGCATTGCTCACCTTAAGTTTGGGGGTGTTATGGTTTATTATCTGTTTTATTTCTGTCTATTGCCATGATAGGTTGTTATTTTAGTACTTTATTTAGGTTTTTATCAGGAGTGTAGTGCAGTCGTTTTGTACTGCGGTATTATGTTTTGGGTTTATTATGATGGATGCCATGAACAGTTTTTGGTTATTTATTAGCACTTTGTTTGTTTTTAGCATGTTTGTGGTTTATAGCCATCTTTTTGGGGCTTTTACAGATTTATATGCTTGTGCCATGTTAATGGCTTTATTACCCTATTTTGAGCTGCTTTTATGCGAGGGTGGTATATTTTTCGCTGATTTTTGATTGTGGCTAATGACAAGCGTCAAGTAATTATGCTTATCTCTTAGAATCGTGTCAAGCATGTATGAGCTAGGGGTTGTTCAATCGATAAGTTGAGACTGTTATTGATCCGTCCTTCTTAGCAAGCACCGACCAACTGTGCTAACTAGTTATTTTTTGAATTTAGTTCGCCTGTTTATTGCTTTGGGAGTATGTTCACTTTTATAAACTTTCATTTTTACAAGGTAATAAAAGACTTCGACGCATATACAGTTTTGGATCTTGGATTCTGGCATGTTGTATAATAAAAAAAAAAAAAAAAAAATTTGAAAAGGAGATTGAATATCGAAAGTCTTGCGGTGGGTCGAGATGGAGCGTAAAACGCACTCATCCATAAACGCAGGACCGATGTTGAGATGGAGCATAAAATGCACTCGTCATATAATCTTCAGATTTCTTAAAGTCTAATTTGGCTTATGTTGATTACGTGGCCTTTGCTGCTCGAGTGATTAGATTCATAGGGGTGTTTTACGCCTAGTGCCCTAAAGCCGTCTGGCTTGGGAGTCACTGATCAAAAGCTCATTTATGGGTAGCTCTGTCTAGCCTAAGGTAATTAAGGACTGTCCGAGTCAGATTTTTGTTGTCTTCATGCTAGAGCCTTTTGATCTTTTCCTATGATTGCATCCTAGTCTTAATGCTTGTTGATTGTTTAAGTTGCGTAGTGTGCATATTGTTTTTAGCAATTGACTGTGCGATCTTATTTGAGCAATGATTAGTTAGGATGGTTGGTCCCCACACACACACATAGAACGGATCGAATACAGTCTTATGCTTGAAGCTGAATGAACTCTTGCTAATATCTATGTTTGCCCTGTTCTCTGGGAATAGCTATGTTCGAGCTTAGAAGCCGTGATGCTAGTGCAGTTTTATTGTTCTTTTGCGTGTGTTTTACTGTGTGTTTGTGTTAGATAGTTTGCTCGAGGACAAGCAAAGACTTAAGTTTGGGGGTATTTGATGAGTGGGATTTACACCCGCGAATCGGATACTTTATGGCTTAAATAGTTGCCTGATCTTCGCTTTGTTTATATATTTTTATATTATGTTAGTATTAGTATGCTTAACCGTTGTGTTGCAGGCTCTGCAGTACTTTTCTAGGCAAAATGGGCAATTTACATACACTGGCGCCGCAGCGTCAATGCTATACCTCCATCTCGCGCCGCAGCGCCACCTACCTATTCAGCCTGACGTCACCATGACGCTGCAGCGTCCCTGAGCCTTTATAAACTCGCGCTGCAGCGCGACCTCCGGTCTTTTGATTTTAACATGGCGCCGCAGCGCCATCCATAAGCCTATATCCCGCGCCGCAGCGCGACCTCCGGTGCCCAGACAGAGAAGGCTTGCTTTTGACCTAGAAAAAGAGGAGAACTGATATATATATAAAGAGGGGGCCTCTACGAGAAAAGGGGGGGAGAAGAGAGGGTAGAGCAAGAAAGGAAGGAAGCTTAGGATAGATTAGATCTCTTTTATATTTTCTCTCTCCATTTTTCTTAGTTAATGTATGTAAATATAGATTAGGTAGACTAGGGTAAAGTTGGGTTTTCCTTGGAGCAACAAGAGCAGTGAGCTACACGGATTGGAGAGCTTGAAAGGAGCTAAATGCTTGGAGACTGAAGAGCCTTGACAGAGTTGATTCTTATCCATTCATTTGCTCTAATTTTGTAATCCATAAATGTTGTCTGTATTGCTACTTATATTTTGTTCAATAGCTATGAACTAAGTATTGGCTTTAAGGTTATAATGGAACCCTTTGTTAGTTAAATTGACTGTCTTATCTCTTTGGTTGGCACCATATGGTTTGGTTTAATATATTCATGCTTAACGATTCTCACTAAGACATTAGTGATGATTTTGGTAATCTATATGATATCGAAAGAAGAATTGTAGATTTACACCTAAATATATTGGCATGTGATTATGGGTTTCGACTGCATAAGTTGTGCGTAGAATAGACATATATCTGTGTGCCACATGTGACCTAATTGAGAACTTATGCTTTAATCCTTGTTAGGTTAATTCGCATAGATATGTGTAGGATTATCACCTAGCTTGGACGTTCCCTTCTATTCTATTCCCTATCGGGTGGATCTGGAGAGGTTACGTTTGTGCATACCTCGACAGAGGTGTATGAACACCTGTGTGTTCTCGGTCGACAAACTGTCGTGACCATTAAGACCAAAGAGAGAAGGGTAGGAAGTTTGATGAAGCATAGCACGCCAGGTGTTCGACGGAATGCCTGTGTGGGGTGAAGTTGTAACCTTAGCTTGTAATTCCTTCGATTACCATTCGTTATCCGTTTACTTGCTTTAATAATTAGTTATAACTAGTTTAACCACACTCTTATTAGTTTACTGTTCGAATAAGACTAAAGCGATACAAAGTTGGTATTTGGTAAATATTAGTGATAGTTCCTCGTGGGTACGACACTTTTCTTATCACTGTATTACTTGTTAGACCGCGTATACTTGCGCGTGTTTAGTGATCGGTTTTCCGACCAACAATATCATCAAAATAATTTTCGATAAAACCACAAAGAGCTTTCAATAATAATAAAGCAGGTCGGGAATAGACATTAGATCATAAATGGAAGTATCAAAAGTCCTCGATTACTATTCGGGCGAAGAATTTGAAAACCTTGTGTTTTCCCAAAATATCATATAAAATGTATATTTTGTCTAAAAATAAACTTTTTCTAAATCAAATCCTTCGTACATAGATGCAAAAGAGGAACGACACTACTTCCAAATAACTCACAATGAGGCTTAGAATAAAACTTTCCAAATAGAACACACACACAAACACACTCACATTTTATGCATAGGAAATCAATAAAAGATGTGGTACCGTGTTTTCACAGAAGTCGGGGGGTGCCTAACACCTTCCCCCCGCTTAACCTAGACCCCGAATTCCACGAGTCATGGGTTTCAGACCAATCTTTCGGAATCACATATTAGACCATATTGCAAAAATTATTAAAACTCGGATGAGTTGGTACATCCATTTAAACCATACCAACTGGCGACTCTGTCTCATTCGGTCCAATCATAATATAATAAATTAATTTTTTCAAAGTCGTCGACACTTATGTCGATACCGCTTTCCTAAAACCTTACCCTATAATAAAATCCAAAGACGTAGCGAAGCGAAAATGGAAAAAACCAACAAACACAAACTTAGGAAAGACGGAGCACATTCAAAAGAATTTTCCCAGCGTCGACACCTCCAAAATTGAAGGACCTTGGCAATTTTACCATACCTTGTACTATTGGTAGCTTGTCATTCAACAAGTGTTTGTGTGATTTGGGTGCAAGCATCAATCTCATGCCTTTATTGATATACACTCAGTTGGGACTTCCTGTACTTAAGCCAACAAACATATCTCTTCAGCTTGCAGATTAGTCTGTTACTTATCTGAGAGGAATTGTGGAGGACATTCTTGTGAAGATAGATAAGTTCATCTTCCCAGCCGATTTCATCATTCTAGACTACAAAGAGGACAAGGACATCCCCATTATACCTGGGAGGCCAGTTTTAGCTACTTGATGACCCTCATAGATGTTCAAAAGGGAGAATTGACTATGCAGGTCTAGGACCAAGAAGTTACATTCAACGTATTCAAGGCAATGAAATTCCTTTCAGATGAAGAAGAGTGCTTCCGAGTGGATGTAGTAGAAAAGGTTGTGGATGATAAGTTTCCAAGGGATGAATAAGGATCCGTTGGAGACTACACTGATGTGGGACATTGACATGGATGAGCCATAATTGATTGAATGTCTCCAGCTGTTAGATACACTACCAAGGGTGAACAAGTTCAAGGTACCTTTTGAGCCATTAGAAAATTCAGATAAGTCTTCAGATCGTTTGAGGTCATCCCTAGAGATACCTCCTACACTTGAGCTCAAACCACTACCTTCTCATCTCAGGTATGCATACTTCGGTGAATCAAATACTTTACCTGTTATTATTGCATATGCACTAACTATATTTCAGGAAAGTAAGCTGATTAGAGTCCTACGAGAGTTTAAGAATGCTATTGGATGGACAATTGCAGACATCAAAGGAATTAACCCCTCATTCTGCATGCACAAATTTTTTTTGAAGGATGACAACAAACCCATAGTGGAACAACAAAGAAGGATCAATCCTATCATGAAAGAGGTGGTCAAGAAAGAGATATTAAAATGGCTAGACGTTGGGATCATATAACCTATCTCAGATAGTTCATGGGTGAGCCCTGCGCAATGCGTGCCAAAGAAAGGAGGAATAATAGTGGTGAAAAATGAGAACAACAAATTGATACCAACACAGATAGTGACTAGTTGGAGAGTGTTCATGGACTACAGGAAGCTCAATAAAGCAACTAGAAAGGATTATTTTCCATTTCCATTCATTGACCAGATATTGGATAGACTTGCGGGACATGAGTACTACTGTCTGCTAGATGGATATTTTGGGTATAACTAAATTGTCATAGCTCTAGAGGACCAAGAGAAGACGATATTTACTTGCCCCTACGGTACCTTTGCATTCAGAAGGATGTCTTTTGGGCTCTGTAACGCTCTTGCTACATTTCAAAGATGCATGATGGTCATTTTCTCATACATGGTTGAGAAAAATGTTGAAGTTTTCATGGATAACTTCTTTGTGTTTGGAGACTCTTTTGAAAGCTGTCTTGAGAATTTGATCATGGTGCAAAGGCGTTCTGTGGAAACTAACCTTGTACTAAACCGGGAAAAGTGCCATTTCATGGTTCAGGAGGGAATTATACTTGGGCACAAAGTTTTAACAAAGGGATTGGAAGTTGATAAAGCCAAATTGGAGACCATTGAGAATTTTCCACGGCCTACATTAGTCAAGGGGGTTCGTAGTTTTTTGGAACATGCCGGGTTTTACAGAATATTCATTAAGGACTTCTCCAAGATTACAAAACCTTTGTGCAGTTTATTAGAGAAGGATGTCCTGTTTAGATTTGACGAGGATTGCTTGGAAGCCTTTGACCTACTAAAGAAGAAGCTAACATCAACACCAGTAATTGTGACACCTGATTGGTCTTTACCATTCGAGTTGATGTGCGATGCCAGTGATTATGCAGTAGGGGCTGTGTTAGGTTAGCGCAAGGAAAAGATCTTTCATGTCATTTATTATGATAGTAAGACTCTACCAGATGCTCAGTTAAACTACACTACCACTGAGAATGAGCTATTAGCAGTTGTATACGCTTTTGACAAGTTCAGGTCTTATCTCATTGGGACAAAAGTAGTGGTTTATACAGATCATGCTGCCATTAGATACCTGATATCCAAGAAAGATGCAAAGCCTAGATTAATTAGATGGATTCTTCTTCTCCAGGAGTTTGATTTGGAAATTAGAGACAAGAATGGTACAGAAAATTAAGTGGCTGACCATCTTTTTAGATTTGTAAGTCTAGAGCAAGATAAAAGGGACAAGGCAATGATCAATGAGTACTTCCCCGATGAACAGCTGTTTGTAGTGACTTCAAAAATTCAATGGTTTGCTGACTTTGTCAATTATCTATTAAGAAATGTACTTCCACCGGGTTTAACTAGTCAACAAAAGAAGAAGTTTTTTCATGAAGTGAATAGATACATATGGGATACGCCATTCTTGTTTAGGCAGTGTGCAGATCGTATAATTCATAGATGAATCCCATATAGTGAAACTGCTAGTATTTTGCATGCATGCCACTCTTCACTGTATGGAGGACACTATGAGAGTGAGAGGACTGCAACTAAAGTGCTCCAAACAGGGTTCTATTGGCCTACATTCTTCAGAGATGCCCATCAGTTTGTTAAAAATTATGATAGATGCCAAAGAGTGGGTAACATTTCCAAATGCCATGAGATGCCACGAAACTCAATTTTGGAAGTGGAAGTCTTTGATGTATTGGGGATAGACTTTATGGGGCCATTTCCATCTTCTTTCAGCAACCTTTACATTTTGTTGGCAGTTGACTACATCTCAAAATGAGTGGAAGCCAGTGCTTTACCAACTAATGATGCCAAGGTCATCTTAATTTTTTTTTAGAAAAATATCTTCACCCGATTCGGCACTCCAAGAGCAATAATCAGTGATAAAAGAAGCCACTTCTGTAAAAAAATACTTCACAACTTTATTATCTAAGTATTGGGTAAATCACAGGATTACTACAGCTTATCACCCCCAGACGAGTGGCCAAGCAGAAGTGTCCAATCGGGAAGTGAAGAGGATTTTAGAAAAGATTGTAAATCCATCTAGAAAGGATTGGTCTATGAAGCTTGATGATACACTTTGGGCATTTAAGACCGCATACAAGCCACCCATCAGTATGTCTCCTTATCAGTTGGTTTATGGCAAGGCTTGTCACCTTTCTGTGGAATTGGAGCACAAGGCATATACTAGGCCATCAGAAAGTTGAACTTTGATCTCTTAACTGCAGGTGAAAAGAGGCTTCTACTACTTAATGAACTTGATGAATTTTGTCTGCAGGCGTATGAGAACTCAAAATTATGTAAGGAAAATGTAAAAGGTGGCATGACCAGAAAATCATCGAAAGGAAGTTTGAACCAGGGAAAGCAGTCCTTTTATTCAACTCCAGACTTAGACTCTTCCAAGAAAAACTTAAGTCCCTATGGTCGGGGCCTTCTATGGTAAAAACTGTATACCCTCATGGCACAGTTGAGATAGTGGGCAATGATCATAATAAATCATTCAAGGTCAACGGTCAGGATTTGAAGCACTATTGGGGAGGCGAGTTCGATTGCCAAAAGTCCTCAATTGTCCTTTCCAATCCATGATGAACCAAGAGATAGTTGAGCTCAACGACTATAAACCAAGCTCTCGATGGGAGGCACCCCATTCACTCTTCTCTCTCCCCTGCTTAATTCTTACTCTATATCTAAATCCTTCTCCACCTATGCTTAATTCTTGACACTTTTATTATTAAGAGCAATTTTTGATAGATTTTAGTAGATTTTAATAGTGCATTTCAGTTCCGTGGCCGTATTTGTCAACTTTTGGTACATTTTAGTACTTGAACGCATTTTCTGACATTTTTACAACTCGGATTTACGATCCATCGCTTCCAGCACCTTTTATATACTTGCGTCTTCGTATTGAGAAACTTTGCTGGACTGGGTTATCTTCCCAGTCCGGGTTTGGCTTTTTTTGTATATATTTTACTGTATATGTACTAACTTTTCAATTCTGTCAAGCCTGGATGTCAAATCCGCAGTAGTTTACTGCTTATATATATATATATATATATATGCATATATAAGTAGCATTCACCACACTGGGTTATCTTCCCAGTCTTGGTTTGACTCTTTTTTGTCTATATATATATATATATATATATTTACATTCCAGTTCGGTCGGGATCATTCTGTGGCCTTTTTACTATTTTTGCACCATTCACCATACTGAGTTTAATTCCTAGTCCTGGTTTGACTACTTTTCTGTCTATATTTAACTATATATATATATATATATATATATATATATATATTTACATTCCAGTTCGGTCGGGATCATTCTATGGCCTTTTTATTTGTTTTTGCACTATTCACCATACTAGGTTATCTTCCCAGTCCTGGTTTGACTACTTTTTTGTATATATATATATATATATATATATATATATATATATATATATAATTACTTTCCAGTTTGGGCCTCGGAGTGAAAACCCACCGCCCTTTTTATGCTTTATATATATATTTCAATTCTATCAAAGCCTGGATCATTCCGTGGCTTTTAACAGATTATATATATATAATTCCAGTCCGGGCACCGGCGTTAAAACCCAGCGCCCTTTACAGCTTTCTTATATATATATATATGTTGCTTTACTCATTTTATTAAATTGTTGCTTTAAATATTCATTTTATATGAATCGGCACTAACAATTCTATGGGCAAACTTGATTTCTTTAAATCTTGCCAACTCTAGCTTTCAAACGGTTCTAAATAGGTCCAGATAGAACCGGGAAGCTAGAATGGTTAAGATTTATTTAAATCTAGCATTTTTCTAGTTTCAGTTACAAAATCTTCCTCGCGGCCCTTAGATCGCTATCTAGTGGGAACGAGATGCGTCGGCCAGGTGTGAACCAGGATTTACTTATGAATCCTTGGTTTTGGCGATATTTGGATATATTTCTGTATAAATTTGAGATGTGCAGGTTTATTGGCCTCCCTATGTGAGCCTAGGAATTGTGGATTCATGATCAAACTGATTAGAATCTGATTCCCACGATGGACAAACTCCACTTTACAAATGTACCCTGCCAGTTTTTCTGTAAAAATGTACATGCAAAAGACCTTAAAATGGTTATCCGGATTTAAGGTCTGAACATAGTGAAAATATGGTTTGTCGTGTCAGAGTCCCTCCGATGTCTATCATGCCCATGAGGAGACCGACACTTGTATATATGTTGTGGTCGACGACAATCACCATTTAAATTGAGCCTTAAGGCTGAAAAGATAAAACTAAAGTATCGATATGCTTCAATTCCTATGTTAGCGTAAGGGTTTGTAAACCTTCTTTCAAAACATCATTTTAATAATCTTTTCGAAAAAAGAAGCTTTTGCAAATCAAATCAAACACTTTTGCAAATCAAATCAAAGTTGTTTTGCAAACCAAATCAAACTCTTCGTATATAGGTTCAAAGATGCATAGACAAGTTTTTAAACAAACACAGGCCCAACTTTCTTCCAGTATTCACACATACATTGCAGATTTAAAAGGGAAATATTAAAAAGATGCGGTACCGTGTTTACATAGGAGTTATGGGTTGCCTAACACCTTCCCCACACTTAAGCAAGCCCCCGAACTCAAAACATTATTTTCAAAGATCAAGTTTCGACAGTGTCCAATAATTGGGCCTCTTTCAAACAAAACTCAGTTGAGTTGGTACAACCATTTCAAATCTACCTACCTGGCGACTTTGTAAAACATTCAATCGTTGACATGATACATGTTGGCCTTTTCCTAAAAAACCCTTCAAAAACTTTTTTCACTGTAAAAAGAATAAGGGTAGAGATAACTTAGGAAGAGAGAAAGATCCGGGTTGTGACCCGACCGACGAATTTTTTCCCGACGTTGACAGGTGGCGACTCTGCTGGGGACTGTAGAGGGCTTAGGCCGCATTCAAATCTTTTCAAAAATTTCACTTTCATATCTACGTATGTGTGAATGATGCGTCTTTACATGGAATGAATGCGTGAATGCTGTGTCTTTACATTGAATGAATGTGAATGAATGCTTTCCTGCTTTTTTAGTGCTTCGCACTCATATTAGTGCTTCGCACCCATATTAGTGCTTTGCACCCATATTAGTGCTTCGCACCAATGTCATCATATGCATAATGGTGAGACACGATGTATGTGAATGTATGTTGTGTGATTCCTCCTCTAGAAGGCAAACTAGTCGGTGATAAGTAATGTCTCAGGGGACGACTAAGTCTCTGGGGCTCATGAAAATGCACCACCCAGATTCGCTCCAGTTGACAGATCGGATTAATTTCCCTTCTAGTAGATGGCGATGATCTAGGGACCTTCATGCCAAAAAGCCGCGAGAGTAACCTAAGATAGGTCAGCCTCTGATTAACCAAATCCGATGGGAAGCTTCTTCATGCCTTTCTCTTTCAATTCAATGTCAAGTTTTCAATTCCAATGTAAATGAGCACAATGTAAATATCATAATAAAAATTTACATTTCATGTTATAATACATCTTGTCATCAAAACAACTGACCTCTGTTTTGCAGGATAAGATTAAAAAAAATCACAAAAAACACATCATGGCATGCATCTTATCCCTATCTACTTCAGGAAATTGACACGCCTACGTTTTGTTGTAGGTGAAAATTGGTCCTTCTACTAGATCTAAGTCTAAGAAAGCACTAAGTCCACCCACGGACATGACTTCAAGTGCTCAGCCAGAATCAACCCCTGTCTCTAGGGAAGAGTTTGAAGGACTAAAGAATCAGATAGTTGAATTGGCTAGTTTCCTGAGAGAAGAAAGTAAGGCTCTTAAAGGGAAGCAAGCCCAAGCTCACACAGAACCGGTAACACCTAGTGGTAGTGGTGCCAGTCAAGAGACCAAAAAGGCAAAGACTCAGATTCCTGGACCATAAAACCAGGACACAACCAACAAAACCCCTGAAATCACCACCCTCAACAAAGAACAGGAAGCTGTTGACATTCTAAAGAAAGTACAGCAGATGGAAGAAATCATCCGGTCCATTAAAAGGGACTGGTGCATTTGGCAGTGTCAATTATTCAAACCTCTGTATATTCCTTGGGGCTCGTTATCCTAAAAAATTTAGAACACTTGATTTTGAGAAATATGATGGATTGGGAGACCCCTATACTCATTTGAAAGTATTCATTGGAGAACTCGGATCCTATGCAGAGGACGAGAAACTTCAAATACAGTTATTTCAGAAGAGTCTGACCGGAGAGGCTAGAGCCTGGTACGCCCGTCTAGACAACTCCAAAATTCACAGGTAGGAAGAGTTGGCCCATGCCTTCCTCAGTCAATATAGCTTCCAATCTCAGCTGTCTCTAAACAGATACTAGATAACCAAAATCAAGAAATAAAGTTCTGAGTCATTCAGAGAGTCTGCTCAACGATGGAGAAGGATTGCAGCACAAGTTACCCCAGCTATGACTAAGTCTGAGATACCCATATCCTTCATCGATATTCAAGACGCTCCATATTATGAGAGGGTCCTAGCAGGCATAGGAAAACCATTCTCTGAAATGATCAAGCACGGTGAGATGGCTTAAATGGGGCTGAAGTCTGGGAAGATAAAGGACTTGACTGCCTTTGAAGCCGTTGCCGAACATATCCAGTCCAGAAATTATGGTAGTAATCCCCGGAGAACACATAAGAGGAAAGAGGAGGAAGTGTCCTTAGTATTGCAAGGACAGAATCCAAGGGGTGATTCAAGCAATATGCCCATTCATAGGAGGAATTATACCCCTTTTCAAGCTCCTTCAGTACCTTCGAACCCTCCATTTCAGAAAATTATGGAGGCCAAACGTCGGAGAACATTCACCCCATTAGGGGATTCACTCGAGAATGTGCTGAAACTGTTAACCACACAGAAGAAGATTGTGCAACTCCTTCCACCAACCAATACTGTTGGACGGAATTTTGATCCAAGAAAGAAGTGTGCATACCATTCTGGATCTCCGAGCCATGACACCCAAGACTGTTGGTCTCTCAAGCACAAAATTCAAGACTTGATTAACAATGGAGAGATTGGGGTAACAAAGCCCGAACAACCGCACGTGCAAGATAATCCCTTACCTCAGAACAAAGAGGAAAATATCAATATGATCAACACAGGAAATGGAGAAGGATTAAAATACCTCCGTTACGTGCGGGAGTCAACTTCATCCAGCAACAGCAGCCCAGAGAGTTGGGAGTATTCAGAAAGGCGATTCCTGATAGAACAAGTGATTAAGTTTATCAATGAACAAATTGACCAGTTAGTAGAGCTGGTTATATACCAACATCAGATCACCAGGCAGCTGATGAACCAGACCAACCAGTCTGATGCAAATCCTCTCACACCAGAGATCAGTCCCATCCCCATGAGGGATCACTACCGGTCTCATAAGCATAAACCCTGGGCCGACAAGTTGGCCAAAGAGGAGAATTTCAAAGCTGGTAGGAAATTCTTATTTCAAAGGAATTTCACCAACCTGAACCAGCCGATGAAGGAAATCCTCCAGATGTTAATCAACGAAGGAATGGTTGCAGATTTACTACCTCCATTGAACCCTCGATCTAAGAAATTCAAGCCTGACCAAATCTGTCAGTACCACTCTAATGCACCTGGCCATGATACTGAGGATTGCTGGGCATTTCGTAACCTGATTCAGAATATAATTAAAAGTAGTGAATTGATAAGAGGGAATCAGGATTATGGCCTCCCAGATGAATACACTCTCTTTATTCCTACTGCGTGGAATCAAGATACAGTGGCTGTTGTGTCTTGTGACATTGAACCAACCCTCACACCTTCAGTACTGCCAGGGAAAGGGGTTCAAGAAACGCAAAATCCTATGAAGGTGGCCGCACTCGAGGCTTTAATCTTGCCCTTCAGACATCACTATCCAGTTATCAGTCTGAAGAGGGTCCCATAGAACTACGGGAAGGACGAAGGTTCCACCTCAAACAACATTGCTATAGTCCCAAAGAATAATCCATTGTACTTGCCTCAGCAGGTGATCAAACCAGTCATCAAAGTCAAAGAAAAGGTGGCTGAAGAGAAAATTAAAAAGTTCCTCAGTAAAATGGGACACAATGAAATCAAGGTGGTGCAAAGTTTGAAAGACGCACCCAATAAAATGTCCATCCTAGATTTGGTCTTATCCTTAATGAATCATCGCAACATTCTGGTGAAAGTACTGGAAGAAGCCCACCTACCATATACCGTGGATGCCAAGAAATTCCGTCACGTGGTAGAACATATTTTCAATCGCAATGTGATATCTTTCACTGACGATGATATACCTGTAGAAGGGATGGGTCATCGCAAGTCCCTACACATAGAGGTGATATCTTTCGGGTATGTGATCGGAGGTGTGCTCATAGATGGAGGATCATCCCTCAACATCTGCCCCTACGATACATTAGAAAAAATGAAGATTAACCCAAACCAGATCAAAACCAGTCATGTGGTCATCCAGGCTTTCTATGGATCTCGCCGACAAGCTATGGGAGAAATAGAGCTTCCACTAGAGATTGGTCCGCATACTTTTTATGTGTCCTTTTAGGTGCTCAACATTGCCACTAGATACAACTTGTTGTTGGGCAAACTATGGATACACATGGCAGGGGCAGTGCCATCCACCATCCTTCAATAACTCAAATATATTATCAACGACAACCTCATCAAGGTCAACGCCGAACCGGAATACCCTGTCTGCGTACAAGGAGACATGCCGGTGATCAGCCTGGATGCAAGGATTGAACCTGCAAGTTTTCAAGCCCTGGAGGTGAGTGATACTCAGTATCTACCTATCGGAGCCCCAGCCTTAAAGTCCCTTGAAGTAATGACAGTAGGCCAAGAGATGGTATCTTTAGGTTTCCAACCTGGAGAAGGGTTAGGAAAGAACCAACAAGGTATCACAAGTCCAATCCAAATCCTGAGCCAGACAGGGATAGCCAGATTGGGTTATTCATTCGGGTTAAGCCGTCGGAATCCATATAAGCACCCTAAGGCTCATGTTTCCACTATACTACTGCCAAATCTCACTGATGTTGGCTTCGTAAAGCCAATGAGGAAGATCCCAGCTGTTGTATCAGCCATGCTATTTTCTTCAATCATACCAGCCGGGGAAAATAAATCCCCAAAGCCTGAAGGTGATAGCAAAAAGGGAAAAGAAAAGATCCTATACGACGGACGAGACCCATTTGCTAACATGCGGGTTATCATAAACTACGAGGGTATAAATGATGAGATCCCAGACAGTGACGACAAGGATCAGATTCAAATTCCTCACATCAAGAATGAAAAAGGGGGCAGTTCAAAGAAAAACCCTGGTCCTATTGTAAAGGATGTCTCAGTTATTATCCGAGACGAGGCAGACGAGCACAATTCCCTGATCCTCTTTGTTCATGAGGATCAAATCCTGGATAACTAGAGCAGCGTCCCTTACCTCAGTCAAAAAGGGTAAAGTGGCAGAGAGTTCGTCTGCCCTATAACATGCTTTCATTTACTTCTTACTTTTGGTTGCACAGCTATAACAGTAACTTTTGTCATGCTTTGCCAAATGCTTTGTATATTTAACTAGTTGCATATATTAAAGTGAAAGCATTTTTGTTTTCAAGACTCCAGAGTTGGATTTATTTATCATTGCTGATGAGATGCCAACCTGTCACAGTGACTACAACTTTGATGTAGAACTGAACTTCGACTTGATGGATATTGATCAAGAGGAGGAAGATGACTATGAGGTGCCCGAGGATATCAAAGAATGGGTCGAAGACAAACCCAAAACAAACCTCGACTAAACCACCACTATCAACATAGGAACCTCTGAAAACATCAAAGAAATCCAGATAGGCATAGACCTCACACTAGACCAAAAAATCGACCTGATCGAACTACTAACACAGTTCCAGGATGTGTTTTCATGGTCGCATGAAGACATGATTGGCCTATGATTGGCCTATGTGTTTTCAGGTTCTCCATATGTTGCATGCTCATTAGATGAGGATGATTTATCTCATGATCATTTGTGTGGAGACACTAAAGCAAGTATGTAGGTGCTTATTGGAGAATGAGTTCACTGAACGTGACTCGCTATGGAATACCTAATGGAGTTTTACTCGCCTGTCAATAGGAATTCCTAATGTAATAGTAGTACAAGTGATCCTTGGACTTGAGATCATTATAGTATCTTGTATGTAATAAATTATACTTTGACTTATTCCTTAAGACCCTTTAGGGTATATAAAAGGGTATGCTTGGGTATAATGAGTTACATGTGGAGATAATGAATGATCAATAAAGAATTTATCACCTCTAATAAAAGAGGAGATATGTCTTATGTGATTCGGTAACTGACAACCCAGGAATCCTTGGCCAAGGTAGAATGAAATTAGAAAGGAGTTTTTAATTTGTATTTAATGGAGTTGTGCATTTTCTAATCGAAATACATATAATTAAATAAAATATGACTTGACAGTAATTCCATGTCTTATATTTAGTTGGGACATTGTATGGTGGAAGGATTGAATTGTACGGTAACTATTTACTCACAGGTTATTTTATGATTAATGTTGAAATCTATATTATCTGGAAAGTCGTTGATCGCTAGGGAGGCTTATCCCTATTATAGAATAAATATTATTTATTTAAATAGATTATTAGTTTTATTTATTTATTTAAATAAGATTAGAATTGTTCTAATTAATTTATTCACAACCGGTTTAATATGGAGAACCTAAAGGGTCACACCATAAAAGGAAGAATAATTAAATGAAATCTCATGTCTAATAGGATTAGAGGGGTTGACCAATATCTATATAAGAGAAGTCTTATAATAGATATCAGTTGATGTAATTCGAATTGTTGGAGAGTACTCCTTTTCTATAGAGGATAAAAAACTAAGCCAACCACCCTCTTTCTTGATAATTCATCTTCTTTGGAATATCACCTCTAGAGGCCAAACATTTGGGTGGCTAACGTTGATCAAAGGAAGGAATCTAACCCAGAAATTCAAGGAGATCACGAAGAACAAGGAGTTAAACTCGTACATATGTAAGCTTCGTTCTACAAGGATATGATTCCATAAATTCTTATTTATCGTTTTAAATTAATAATATGCATAAAGGATGATCCGGGTGATGGTTTTGTAGAAATTTTTTAAACTTTGATATACCATGCTTCCGCTAATTTTTGTAATTTGATTGCGTCACGATTTCGTACAAACCCAACAGTGGCATCAGAGCCAAACCTTTATGTAATTATTAATTATTTTAATTCCATATATATATGTGTATGTATTTAAAATAATTTATTGGGCATAATTTTAGTTGTATAAAAATATTATTTTTTTATGAAAAAAAGACGGAAACCATTTTTTTTTCAACCGCTGTGGTTTTTTTTAGAAGGAGCCAAATTCACGTTATTTTAAAAAAAAATTATTGATTTCGTGGATCCGTTTGATAGCTGGTCCGTTTTTAAAAAAAAAGGAAGTGACCTGCAGGAAAGAAAAAGTGACCCGCGATAAAATCATGCAACTTTAATTCAATTGCTTCCTGCATTATCACATTATTATATTATATATATATATAAAGTGACCAACGAGGTGATCACTATTTATGAATCAGGTGATGATTTAGTCACCTGTAGGGTCACTAGATTATATATATATATATATATATATATATATATATAATATTCTTAATAATTTTATAATTAAAATAAAGAGTTTATTTTAATCTTGAAATTAAATTTCATGCAAATTAAAATTTTCCATTAAATGATACTCACATATATATGAAATGTTTTAATTCATGAGATGAATATTTATTTGTTGATATATATGGCAACATGTATGATAATAAATGAGGATTGATTATGAACTATTTGACCAATGTGATTGGATTTTATTTTAGTTGAATGCTTGAATAAATGAGTTTCATTAAATGGGATATGCGTACCTTGTCTTCTCTGATTTTTTTTTCTCGATATAAATTCTATCTCCCTCCTATGTACTTCCCATTGACTGCTGATCAAGGTTTCTATTTAAATTAAATAGTTTAATGTAATAGAAATAGTTAGAATTATCTTGAAGAAATTGGAGACCAAGAAACAAGGAGCGCGTGAAGACCCGTTTGTATGGAACCCGAGTTTAAATGTAATAGTTACGTTTAAATTTAAATTCTTGCATCCATAGGTTTGACTTTTTGGTTCACTTGGTGGCTCTAGTGAACCAAACTAGAATAAAAGTCCATAATCAATCTAGGTAGAATATAGTATTCTATATGTGCATGCTAAGTAGTATATATATTATATTTTATGCAAACATGCTTCGCATGTTTATTAAAATTACGCGTATTTTATATATATATGTGCATGCGCGCTAAACAAGATTAGACAAATAATAACAAATCCCTCAAAAAATAATATCAAGTCCGAAGCGTTCAATGATATTTGGAATATCGAACGTCGCCTTCTAGCATGATAAATTAATAGAGTATTAAATATTTAATATGAGCTTGTTGTGCTATCCACAAGACAAGTATTGCGTATTTAAGATATTAATTAATCACATTTGATGCTTATCAAGAAAATTGAACAATATAGTCTTGTTGTGCTATCCACAAGGATGAACATTTTTCTTTTTTGAATTTATGGAAGTGCTAGGCTGGACTTAAGTTAAATCATTTTAGTTCGGATGTGCACACACTTGACCATTATGATTTAAGAGGCAAAATAAAAGGAGTTACATGTTGATATAATTGACAAAAGTTGTCTACCTATTTATTTATATATGGTTTGTTGTGCTATCCACAAGGCTATATACATTTTAAATGGGATCCTTAATCTCACTAGCAAATATTTAATTAGTTGTTGCCGAACTATATAAGTGAGGGTAATATAGTTTGATGAAAATAGTGGGAGATACCAATTTAAAATAAAGACGCAAATTTATTTTGGTATGCAAAATTAATTAAATGAATGTTTGCTAAAATATTATCTTTTCACGTACAAAAATTTAAAAAATGTCAAAATCACTAATTTCACTGCGTAGCATACTTGATGCTAATAAACTAACCGGACCAAATTATACTGACTGGTTAAGAAATCTGAGAATAGTTCTCACTACTAAAAAGATTTCTTATGTTCTAAATTCACATGTCTCTGGAACTGTTCCAGAATCAGCATCTGAGGAAGAAATTGCAACCATTGTAAAGTGGCAAAATGACGCATCTGTGGCTCAATGCATCATGCTCGCATCCATGAATAACGAGCTTCAGCGTCAGCATGAAAACATGGATGCTCCTACTATGTTGCTTCACCTCAAGGAGTTGTATGGTGAACAAAGTAGGACTGCTAGATATGAGATATCTAAGGAGTTCTTCCAATCTCGGATGACCAAGGGTAAGGTGAACATAAAGGAACAAAAGAAACCTGATCCAGCTAGCAAAGGAATGTGCTTCCATTGCAACGAGCCGGGTCATTGGAAGAGGAACTGCAAGAAGTTTCTGGCAGAGAAGAAGCTTGGAGAAGCTTCGACTTCCAATCAAGGTTTGTTCATGATTGAAATTAATTTTTCAGAAAGTCAAAATTTTATTTGCATATTGGATACCTACTGTGGTTCTCACATATGTAAAAATGTGAAGGGACTGGTTAGAAGTAGGAAGCTGAACAAGGATGAGGTTGTCCTACGAGTGGGAAATAGAGCAAAGGTTGCTGCTTTAGCTGTAGGCACTTATTGTTTAGCACATCCTATGGGCAAGTCCATTTATTTAAATAATTATTATTTTGTTCCGAATATCATTTGAAACATTATTTCTATTTTCGTATTAGATATGGATGGATTTGACATTATAATAAAGAACAACAGTTGTTCTATTTATAAAAGCAATATTTTATATGGTGTTGGTAATTTGCAAAATGGACTTTATATACTTGACTTGCATGAAAATATACTTCAAATAGAACAAACTAAGAAAATGAAAAGAGATGATATTAATTATACCTATATGTGGCACTATAGACTCGGTCATATTAATGAAACAAAATTATCCAAGTTGCATAAGGATAGGCTCTTAGAGCTATCCGATTATGAATCATATCCAACTTGTGAATCTTGTCTCATAGGTAAAATGACTAAATCTCCTTTTAGTGGAAAAGGAAAAAAAGTTACAGAGTTGTTAGCGTTGGTTCACACAGATATTTGTGGACCTATGACAACGAATGCACAGGGTGGGTATTCTTATTTTATTACTTTCACTGATGATCACTCAAGATTTGGATATGTGTATTTAATGAAATACAAATCAGAATCATTTGAAAAGTTTAAAGAGTTCAGAAGTGAAGTAGAGAAATAAACAGGCAAGAGTATTAAGATTCTTCGATCAGATCGAGGTGGTGAATACTTAAGCGGTGAGTTTCTCGATAGTCTCAAAGAAAATGGTATAATTTCACAATGGACTCCACCAGGGACACTACAGTTAAATGGAGTATCTAAAAGAAAAAATTAAACATTGTTGGACATGATTCGTTCCATGATGAGTTTTACCGTTCTTCTAATTTTATTCTGGGGTCATGACCTAGAAACGGCTACATAGCTACTAAATAAGGTCTCCACCAAATTCATCCCCAAGACTCTATATGAGATGTGGACAGGAAGGAAACCTAGTCTTAAGCATGTGAAGATTTGGGGATGTCGAGCTTATGTGAAAAGGTTTCAAAATGATAAGCTTGGGACAAGATCTAATAAGTGCAGGTTTGTGGGATATCCTAAAGAAAGTTTGGGATACTATTTCTACAATCCTACTGAGCAAAAGGTGTTTGTTGCGAAACACACTGCCTTCTTGGAAAAGGAGTTTATCCTTGAAGGGGCTAGTGGGAGAAAAATAGATGTTGAAGAAATTCAAGAACCACAAACCACTACAGATCAAGTGGATGAACCTGTCCAAGTAGAAACACCTACTGTACAACACCCTATTCGTAAATCTGGAAAAGTATCGAAGATACCTAAAAGGTATGTATTCGTCATAGAGGATGATGATGAGGTACACATCATGGATGATGATGATCCATTGAATTACGAACAGACTTTGAGTAATAAAGACTCAGAGAAATGGTAGATGACCATAAAATCTAAAATGGATTTTGAAGATATGCTCAAGTCCATTTGGATTTTACTAGCGATTGCAGCTTATTATTACTTAATTTGGCAAAATGGAAGTGGAGACGCCCTTCCTCAAATATACATTATTAGAGGAGAATGTATGTATGATATAGCCAGATGGTTTTTTGTTTCAATGGTTGAAACAAATCATATATATGAGCTACAACAATCCATTCATGGATTGAAGCAAGATTCTCGTAGATGGAACATTCGTTTTGATGAGACAATCAAAGAGTTTGATTTTATCAAAAACGAGGATGAACCATGTGTGTACAAGAAGGTTAATGAGAGCGCTGCTTCATTCCTTGTACTATATGTTGATGATATATTACTGATAGGGAATGAAATTCCTATGCTACAATCGATCAAAATAAAGTTGTCTAAACATTCATCCATGAATGATTTGGGTAGAACATCCCGCATTGGGGATATAAATCTGTATTAATAGATATAAAAGGATGTTCGACTTAGCCCAAGGAAACATATATTCATTATATGCTAAAGGTGTTTAGCATAGCAAACTCCAAAAGGTCTCATGATGATGAGCCATGGGGTGAATCTCTCTAAAATTATCCTCAATAAAAGAGAGATTGGATGAGCTACTATCATGTATGCAATGAAATATATGAGACTTGATGTTGATCTGTCATATTTTGGAGAAGATCACTGTGAGACAGTGATAAATATCTTAAAGTACTAAACTAACACTAAGGATGTCATCATATGACATGATGAGTCTGAATTAAACTAGAGTGCTAAACAGACTCAAGTTTTTAGACTGACCAAAACGATAACAAATCCACTTTAGGGTAAGTCGTTACCTTGAAAGATGGTGCAGTGAATTGGAAAGGTTCCAAACAGCAAAAGGTTACTGGTTTAGTGACAAAGACAAAGTATATAACTGTAAGTGAAGCTGCAAGTTGATGTTTAGGATGAAAAGTTCATTACAGAACTAGGAATAGTTCTTAAGTCTCATTTTGAATCTAAACATGTGTTGCGTCACTTTGATTAAAGAAATTATTGAAAGAGGAGCATATAGACTCTCAAGATAACATTGCAGATCCATTTACTAAAACTTTAACACAACATCAGTTTGATCGTCACTTAGAGAAGATGGGTATGAGATACCAAGGCGATTGGCTTTAATGCAAGTGAGAGATTGAAAGTAGTATGCATACAAGTCAATCATGTATGATGATAAAGTATATACTTTAGAGATAATCTTATTTATTTATTAATAAAAATATTCATTTATTAAAAGTATTTAATTATCTACATGGTGCTGTTTTTATAATATTTAAATAACACATAGTTTTAAGCAATGCTTTTAGAATTATGATGTTGATCATGCTAGTAAGATTTAAATTCTTAGAAAGCTTAAAACTAAAATAGTTTCCAATCGTGGGATTACTAAAAAGGGAATTAGTAAATCCGGATAGATTGGTACATATGTTGCTTGCTCATTGGATGAGGATGACTGATCTCATGATCATTTGTGTGGAGACACTAAAGCAAGTTAGTAGGTGCCTATTGGAGAATAAGTTTACTGAACGTAACTCGCTATGGAATACCTAATGGAGTTTTACTCGCCTGTCAATAGGAATTCCTAATGTGATAGTAGTACAAGTGATCCTTGGACTTGGGATCATCATAGTATCTTATATGTAATAAATTATACTTTAACTTATTCCTTAAGGCCCTTTAGGGTATATAAAAGGGTATGCTTGGGTATAATGAGTTACATATGGAGATAATGAATGATCAATAAAGAATCTACCACCTCTAGTAAAAGAGGAGATATGTCCTATGTGATTCGGTAAATGACAACCCAAGAATCCTTGGCCAAGGTGGAATGAAATTAGAAATGAGTTTCTAATTTGCATTTAATGGAGTTGTGCATTTTCTAATCGAAATACATATAATTAAATAAAATAAGACTTGACAGTAATTCCATGTCTTATATTTAATTGGGACATTGTATGGTGGAAGGATTGAATTGTATGGTAACTATTTACTCACAGGTTCTTTTTATGATTAATGTTGAAATCTATATTATCTGAAAAGTCATTGATCGCTAGGGAGGCTTATCCCTATTGTAGAATAAATATTATTTATTTAAATAGATTATTAGTTTAAATAAGATTAGAATTATTCTAATCGATTTATTCACAACCGGTTTCATATGGAGAACCTAATGGGTCACACCATAAAAGAAAAAATAATTAAATAAAATCTCATGTCTAATAGGATTAGAAGGGTTGACCAATATCTATATAAGAGAAGTCTTATAATAGATATCAGTTGATATAATTCGAATTGTTGGCCACCCTCTTTCTTGATAATTCATTTTCCTTGGTGGATCACCTCTAGAGGCCAAACACTTGGGTGGCTAACGTTGATCAAAGGAAGGAATCTAACCCGAAACTTCTAGGAGATCACGAAGAACAAGGAGTTAAACTCGTACCTGTGGAAGCTTCGTTCTACTGCATAAAGGAGTTGGCTTTTTTTTGTGTTTATTCAACTGTATATATGCTAACTTTTCAATTTTGTCAAGTCCGATGTCAAATTCGAGGTAGTTTACTATTTTTATATATATTTATGCATATATAAGTAGCCTTCACCACCACTGGGTTCTCTTCCCAATCTTGGTTGACTACATTTCTGTCAATATATATATATATATATATATATATATATATTTATATATTTTGGTCTGGCCTGGATTATTCTGTGGCCTTTATACTATTTTTTCATACCTCACCATTACTGGGTTCTCTTCCTAGTCCCTGGTTTACTAATTTTTTGTACATTTACATTTCTGTTCAGCCTGGATTATTCTGTGGCCTTTTTACTACTTTTATATATAAATATGCATATATAAGCAGCCTTCACCACCACTGGGTTCTCTTCCCAGTCTTGGTTGACTATATTTCTGTTAATATATATTTATATATATGTATATAAATATTTCAATTCCAGTCCGGGCACCGACGTGAAAACCCATCGCCGTTTACAGCTTTTATATATATAACTGTGTATATATATTGATTTACTCGCTTTAATTAAATTGCTGCTTTAAACATTCATTTGATATGAATTGGCACTTACGTATCTGCGGGCAGACTAGATTTTTTTAAATCTCGCCAACTCTAGCTTTCAAACGGTTCAAAACATGTCCAGACTGAACCGGGAAGCTAGAATGGTTGGGATTTCCTTAAATCTATCTTTCTTTCTAGTTTCAATTATAAAAGCAACCTCGCGTCCTTTAGATCGCTGTTTAGTGGGAACAAGAAGCTTCGGTCGTGCAAACTCGGATTTACTGAATGAATCCTCGATTCTGGCAATTTTGGGATATATATCTATTTCTGTGCAAATTTGAACTGTGCAGAATTATTGGCTACTCATATATGAGCCTAGGAATCGTGGGATTCATGATCAAATCGATCAGAATCTGATTCCCACGATGGACAAACTGTGACAAACCGAGAATTTATAAGATTTTAAATGATTAAATAAAGGTTAAGGAATAAAACCTAGATGAGAATTTGAGGATTTAGTTGAAAATTTTAAAGAAGAACCTAAATGGTTTATTATTTGATTGAGAATAGAGGAATTATGGGTTACAAAATTTCTAAACCCTAGAGATGAATCTATATGTATTTGATAGAATATTGAGGATAAGGTACTACGATAGCTATAAAGTTTGGTGATCTAATAAATAAATTAGGTATTTAAATCAAATGATTTCAAGGGTTATCTTGTATGATTATGTGAGAGTTTATAACTTATTAAGTCAATTGGGGCTATTAAGTTAATATACTTAGTGGGATATGTTATGACTTATGTGAATTATGTGTATGATTAAATAAATATATATACATTATGTAAAGTGTATACATTTATTTGGTGTATAAAGGGAATTAAGAGTATGTAGAAATCAATAATGTTGAGCATTAGTTCTAGTAATAATAAATCTAATGGAACTAAGTTGATTTTATGGCTTAAAGATTTAAATAAGCACAATTGTTTATTTAAGCATTAGAATTGTAGATATATTAATTTAATAGCAATTGAGTTATTAAACTAGCACAATATATCATGTATAGGATAAATATTATGATGGCTCAATTTAATTATGGGTGGAAGCCCAAGTGTACTTAGTTAGTAGGTAAAAAAATAAAAAAATTTAGCAAAGCCCAATGCTTAGCCCACTTGGGGAGGGGTATACTAGACATTAAATAAAGTATATAATAAATAAAAATGGAAAGATATTAAGGCCTTAGTGGCCGGTTTTAGAAGAAAGGAAAAAGGGGAGTAATCATTATGTATACTTTATTAGGTAAGTTATTTTTTGGTGTATTAATGGGCCACCTCATTTATTATTTCTTGCAAGCTAACTAAGGTAATAATGAGAAAGAGAGAGATAAAGATTTGTGGGGATATGAAGGCCATGTGGTCGAATATTAGAGAGGAAGGAAGCTATTGGATAAGATTTTTTGGAGATAAGATAAGTAAAAGAAAAGAAGATAGAAAGAAAAGAAAAGAACAAAACTAAAGAGAGAGAAAGGAGGAGAAGTTCGGCCATGTAGGAGTGGAGATAAAGAGAGTTCTTATGCTTTCTTAGTTCTTCAATCAAGGTTTAGGAAGAAGAAGAGGAATGAAAAATCAAGAGAATGTATAAAGAAATCATACTCATATAATCTATTTTTCTTCTGTGTTTGATTTAAGTTTTAATTTTTGTAAAGTTATGATCTTGAGGTTAAAAATCTTAGATCTATGTGTTTTATAGTGTTTCAAATTTATATCTAACCCTTTTATGGATCTAGAGTTGGATCTAAACTAAGAAATAAGAGTTTGATTTCTCAAAAGTAGAAAACCCCAAATTTCTTAGTTGATTGTGTTAATATTGTGTTTGGTAATTTTTGGTGAAACAGATCATGGATCATGATAGATCCATGAATATATTTGGTATTAGTTTGTGTTATGATGTTTGATGATGGATTATGTTAGTTATTAGGTGAGAATATGAATATTTTCTTAGAAATCATCAAGTATAAAAAATTAGATTTTTGTTAAAATGAAGTACGAAATTAAAATGACCATATCTCTCTTAATAACTTTTTCAAGTGAAATCACTGAAAAAGGTGTTATAGATTTCCGTGTGGACTGTTTTTAGCAAAGGATGCCAAAACTGAAAATGCCAAAAAGTAGGTTGTCCGGAACTTGTAAGGGAAGTTTCATCTACTTAATTTGTGTAATAAATTTCAATATTTTGGGACATGAAATATATGAGATAAAGTAGCTTGTGTCCAAAAATGAGCTTATTCCGACTTAAATTGACCAAGTTATGACTATTTCAATATTTGCATTTTTCTGACAAAAATCGCTATAACCGGAGTTGTATAACTCCGATGGCCACGAAATTTAAACTGTAAGCTCACGTTAACATGTGTAAGATCTCGCCAAGAGTTGGGAATTTCTGGAGTTAAGCACGATGTAGCAAATTTCTTAAGGAATTACCTAGAGATGGATTTTTGAAAAATATTTAAGGGAGTTAAAAAATTCCAGAAAATTACTTTTTGTGTATGGAATATATGTATATATATATGATTGGCCGAAGGATAGATAAATAATACATTGTTTTGATATTTTCGTAAAAAGAGAATTTCAGCTTCCTGAAATAAACAATTCAGGATGCTGAAATGGAAACTAAAATGTCAGGAATAGGAAACAGTTTGGTTTCAGCTTACGGAATTGAGATATTAAGTCTCTTGAATAGTAAATAGTTTACCGAGTTATAATAATAACTTATAAATGAACAAGTAAGTGTTAAGTCTAAGGTAGCGCAATCGTACCCTTTAATGGTTGATGTATTGTAGCTGGGCTAAACGACTCTTTCATATGGGGAAGGTATCTACGAATTAGTAACCGATCTAAGTCACTTTGATAACAGTGTAGACGAGACGAAAACTAATTTGTTACTTGTTTGTGGGAAACCACTCAGTATACTATATTGAATACTATTAAAGACTCGATGTGTGGTAGGTTTAGACTTGTAAATATATATGATATTGAGGATATCTAATATTTGACTATGTGGTTAAGTGATAGATAGTTTACTTTTAAAGTAATAGTATTATGGGATAAAATATGTTATGCTAATTTAAAGATCAAATCTTATATCCGATAGGTCTTTACAATAAAGCGATTAAATTATATTGCGTAGCAGTAATCAACAGTACATGCAAGTTTTCTTTAACTCGAACTTGAGTTATATTTTTAAAGCATGTTCGAGAATAATTATTGATGATTGTTCACATCTAAACTGATTATTAATTCGCACTTAGTGTATGTTGCATATGTTCATCAGGTATAAAAGGTTGATCACCTTCATTACCATAAGGTTCGGTTAAAGTTATTTATGGTCCTTGTTGACATTAAATATTTTTGATTATGTCATTCATTATTGAATTCAATTCATATTCTTTCAAATCTTTATATTGTTGAAAGTTTGACAGCTTATTATTATTCTTTTCAATCATGATATATCTTCATTTGACCTTAAACTTGCTGGGCAAACTTGTTGCTCACCCTTGCTATATCATGATAAACATTTCAGATTAAAAAAAAACTTCGGACATAGTTAAAGGCAAAGACAAGTTCCAGGATGAAATTATTATATAGTTAAAAAGGTAATAGTATATGATACAAATGACATTGTATGTCGTGTAGGATATTGAATGCAGGTACTAAGTTAAGGTTACAAACTTTGGGGATTATGTGTAAAAGTTATTGTATAAACAATTTATGTTTATATCTTTCGCAATAGTTATAGAAATAATGTATCG
Organism: Panax stipuleanatus; assembly: GCA_020205555.1. Lineage (NCBI taxonomy): Eukaryota > Viridiplantae > Streptophyta > Magnoliopsida > Apiales > Araliaceae > Panax > Panax stipuleanatus. The sequence continues at coordinate 66,029,382 of CM035116.1, forward strand.
TAACGTACCAGGTCCGAGGTTCTGGGGACCCGAATTTGGGGGCGTCACAGTTGGTATCAGAGCTGTAGGTTATAAACCTTAGGTAGGGGTACCTTAGGCTATAACCACAGGGATGAGGATAAGGAATAAACTCAAATAGAGTTTAAGTTCTAAGCGATGAATTTGGGCGAGGTAATAATAAGTCAATAAGATTCAAAGAAGAATCCTGACAAGTAATAAAGATCCAGAGTTACCTAACTCTATTAATAAAGATGAACAGTAGTAATGAATAGATAGAGTCTAAAAGACTAAAAGTATAAAGAGAAAGAAGATCGTAAAACAAAACGATCATAAGATAGGAAAGAATCGTAATATAATATGATTATAAGATCAGATTACAACGTGATCTGATGAGGTCATAAGAGAACAGATGATCAATCAAATGATTGAAAACTTTATAGCAGAATTGTTGTATGACAGTTGTACTATGAAATTGTACTATTAAAACTCAGGAAAGAGTTATGAATTATAGATACGGATTAAATGAAATTCGTATCGAGTATTGAGGGATCTAGGATTATGTGGGATTTCAATTGAGGACTCATGTGATAGCTGAGTTGTACAAACCTTTATATGGGTGGGGGTTTGTGCTTGGTCTAACGACTACTTAGTTTATCATTTTGATAATCATTAAAATATCGGTGTCGTGCTATTCGCTATATGTATGATGAGAAGGTGATTCTTTCCTCATGTGTATAACCAATAGGTAGAGAATATAAGATTAGTTGCGAGTTCTTCAAACTCATACTTACGGTAAGTTCGTGACTCATAATTATATAAAATGTTTCGAACCCCTCAGCGAATGGACGCCAATGATCTGTCTAGGACAAGTTCTTAAACTCATATGATTGTGGAAAGTTTCTGAACTCATAACGTGTGGTAAGTTTGACGAACTGGGTATAATTAAGTGTGAATGGAGTATTAAGGATAATAGGAATAGATAGACTGATTAAGCAATGGATCATTAGTGGAAGCGTAGGTATTCTAAATCTTCTAGCTATGCTAGACTTTGAAAGTTTTGACATTAAGCTAAATACGCACTATGTGCCTTTCAAAAATGAATTTTTATTCTTAACTCCTGGTGACTAGTGTGTATGTGTGGACTTCGGGACACTGATACATTGTTACCTGTTGAGATGATAATACTGATTTATAATTATTTTTGAACCGTTTAAAGAATAGTCTATGCTAATTATTTTGGCTAGACAACAATGATTTGAAATATCAAAATATATTTTATTTATCATTGATGCATCATGTAACCTGGTGCAGAGATGATAAAAAGTTGATAAAGTTATAAATACCGGAATACTTAGTGTTAAATTCGTTCTAAAAATTGTTGTCCCACTATTGTATGATGTGTTATGACAAAGTCACACAATAACGGAATCCTCAAACGGGCTGTAAATACAGTACGGTATCATGACGTCATTTTCAAAATATTTTTTATAATTAATTGCCAATGGGGTTTGGCTATACATAAATATTTCGATTGAAATTAAATTATTGGTATGAGTCTAAGCTATTTGATTCCGCTAGACCAACGTTTATGAAAATTCTGAGCGTTCTTTAGAAATTTTCTCGAACCAAATTATTTTAGTGCGGAATACGATAAGACTAAGGTAAGCATCCCAAAATTTGGAAAAATTTTGTGCGCCTAAGGCGGATAAGAGGAACGAGGAAAAATTATTCCGACAAGCAGTACTTAATAAGTACAGGACATAACGGGCTAATTATCCTCTGTGTCCGTAAGTCATGACGGTTAGCGGATGAATTTCTGTATAACCTTTTTGAAAATAAAAGTTTGTAGTCTATATGACTCCTCAACATGATTTGAAAATTTTAACTCTGGTGAGTGATGTTTTGGGTAGCATGTGATGATGAGTAGGAAAGGTGTAAAGTGTAAGGTAAATTTCGGGGACGAAATTCTTAGAAGAAGGGGTGAATGTGACAACCCTAGAATTTGTAAGATTTTAAATGATTAAATAAAGGTTAAGGAATAAAACTTAGATGAGAATTTGAGGATTTAGTTAAAAATTTTAAAGAAGAACCTAAATGGTTTATTATTTGATTGAGAATAGAGGAATTATGGGTTATAAAATTTCTAAACCCTAGAGATGAATCTATATGTGTTTGATGGAATATTGAGGATAAGGTACTACAATACCTATAAAGTTTGGTGACCTAATATATAAATTAGATATTTGAATCAAATGACTTTAAGGGTTATCTTGTATGATTATGTGAGAGGTTATAACTTATTAAGTCAATTGGGTCTATTAAGTTAATATACTTAGTGGGATATGTTATGACTTATTAAATTATGTGTATGATTAAATAAATATATATATATATTATATAAAGTGTATACATTTATTTGGTGTATAAAGGGAACTAAGAGTATGTAGAAATCAATAATGTTGAGCATTAGTTCTAGTAATAATAAATCTAATGGAATTAAGTTTATTTTATGGCTTAAAGATTTAAATAAGCTCAATTATTTATTTAATTATTGGAATTGTAGATATATTAATTTAATAGCAATTGAGTTATTAAACTAGCACAATATATCATGTATAGGATAAATATTATGATGACCCAATTTAATTATGGGTGGAAACCCAAGTGTATTTAATTAGTAGGTAATTTTTTTTTTTAGCAAAGCCCAATACTTAGCCCACTTGGGGAGGGAAATACTAGACATTAAATAAAGTATAAAATAAATAAAAATGGGAAGATATTAAGGCCTTAGTGGCCGATTTTAGAAGAAAGGAAAAAGGGGAGTAATGTAATCATTTTGTATACTTTATTAGGTAAGTTATTTTTTGGTGTCATTATATTAATGGGCCACCACATTTATTGTTTCTTGCAAGTTAACTAAGGTAATAATGAGAAAGAGAAAGATAAGGATTTGTGGGGATATGAAGGCCATGTGGCCGAATATTAGAAGGGGAGGAAGATATTGGATAAGATTTTTTGGAGATAAGATAAGTAAGAGAAAAGAAGATAGAAAGAAAAGAAAACAACAAAACTAAAGAGAGATAAAGGGGGAGATGTTTGGCCATGTAGGAGTGGAGATAAAGAGAGTTCTTATGCTTTCTTAGTTCTTCAATCAAGGTTTAGAAAGAAGAAGAGGAAGGAAAAATCAAGAGAAGGTATAAAGAAATCATACTCATATAATGATATGATGAGTCTGAAAGCTTGAGTCTGTTTAGCACTCTAGTTTAATTTAGACTCATCATGTGATATGATGACATCCTTAGTCAATTAAGTACTTTAAGATGTTTATCATTGTCTTACAATGATCTTCTCCTAAATATGACTGATCAACATCAAGTCTCGTATATTTCATTACATACATGATAGTAGCTCGTGAGATCTCTCTTTTATTGAGAACAATTTTAGAGAGATTCACTCCATGACTCATCATCATGAGACACCTTTTGGAGTTTGTCATGCTAAATGCCTTTAGCATCTAATGAATATACGTTTCCTTGGGTTAAGCCGAACAACCTTTTTAAATCTTTCAATACAGATTTATATCCCCAATATGGGATGTTCTACCCAAATCATTCATGGAAGAGTGTTTAGACAACTTTATTTTGATCCATTGTAGCATAGGAATTTCAGTCCCTAATAGTAATATATCATCAACATATAATACATGGAATAAGACAACGCTCCCACTAACTTTCTTGTACACACATGTGTAACCTCATTTATGGTAAAATCAAACTTTTTTATTGTCTCATCAAAACAAATGTTCCATCTACGAGAAGCTTGCTTCAATCCATAAATGGATTGTTATAGCTCATCTACATGATTTGCTTCAACTATTGATACAAATCCATCTGGCTGTATCATACATACATTCTTCTCTAATATTGTATATTTGAGGAAGGGCGTCTCCACGTCTATTTTGCCAAATTTAGTAATAATAAGCTGCAACCGCAAGTAAAATCCAAATGAACTTGAGCATTGCTTCAAAATCCATTTTAAAATTTATGGTAATCTACCATTTCTCTGAGTCTTTATTACTCATAGTCTGTTCGTAATTCAATGGATCATCATCATCCATGATGTGTACCTCATCGTCATCCTCTATGACAAATCCATACCTTTCAGGTATCTTCGGTACCATTCTAGATTTATAAATAGGGTGTTGTACAGTAGGTGTCTCTACTTGGACAGGTTCATCCACTTGATCTATAGTGGTTTGTGGTTCTTGAATTTCTTCAAGATCTATTTTTCTCCCACTAACCCCTTCAAGGGTAAACTCATTTTCCAAGAAGGCAACGTGTTTCGCAACAAACACTTTTTGTTCAGTAGGATTATAGAAATAGTATCCCAAACATTCTTTAGGATATCCACAAACGTGCACTTATCAGATCTTGTCCCAAGCTTATCATTTTGAAACCTTTTCACATAAGCTGGACATCCCCAAATCTTAACATGCTTAAGACCAGGTTCCTCCCTGTCCACATCTCATATGGAGTCTTGGGGACGGATTTCGAGGGGACCTTATTTAGTAGATATGCAGCCGCTTCTAGGGCATAACCCCAAAATGATATTGGAAGATTGGTAAAACTCATCATGGATCCAACCATGTCCAACAATGTTCGATTTTTCTTTTCAGATACTCCATTTAACTGTGGTGTACCTGGCGGAGTCCATTGTTAGATTATACCATTTTCTTTGAGACAATCGGCAAACTCACCGATTAAGTATTCACCACCTCGATCTGATCGAAGAATCTTAACACCCTTGCCCGTTTGTTTCTCTACTTTACTTCTGAACTCTTTGAACTTTTCAAATGATTCTGATTTGTATTTCATTAAGTACATATATCCAAATCTTGAGTGATCATCAGTGAAAGTAATAAAATAAGAATACCCACCCCGTGCATTCGTTGTCATAGGTCTATAAACATCTGTGTGAACCATCGCTAACAACTCTGTAACTTTTTCTCCTTTTCCACTAAAAGGAGATTTAGTCATTTTACCCACGAGACAAGATTCACAAGTTGGATATGATTCATAATCAGATAGCTCTAAGAGCCCATCCTTATGCAACTTGGATAATTTTGTTTCATTAATATGACCGAGTCTACAGTGTCACATATAGATATAATTAACATCATCTCTATTTCCTTTCTTAGTTTGTTCTATTTGAAGTATATTTTCATTCAAGTCAAATATATAAAGTCCATTTCGCAGATTTCAAATACCATATAAAACATTATTTTTATAAATTAAACAACTGTTGTTCTTTATAATAACGTTATATCCTTCCATATCCAATATAGAAATAGAAATAATATTTTTAATAATATTCGGAACCAAATAACAATTATTTAAATAAATGGACTTGCCCGAACGCATTGCTAAACAATAAGTGCCTACAGCTAATGCAGCAACCTTTGCTCCATTTCCCACTCGTAGGACAACCTCATCCTTTTTCAGCTTTCTACTTCTGACCAGTCCCTTCACATTATTACATATGTGAGAACCACAGCCGGTATCCAATACCCAAGTAGAATTTTGGCTTTCTGAAAAATTAATTTCAATCATGAACAAACCTTGATTGGAAGTCGAAGCTTCTCCAAGATTCTTCTCTGTCAGAAACTTCTTACAGTTCTTCTTCCAATGATCCGGCTCATTGAAATAGAAGCACATTCCTTTTCTAGCTGGATCAGGTTTTTTTGTTCCTTTATGTTCACCTTACCCTTGGTCATCCGAGATCGGAAGAGCTCCTTAGATATCTCATATCTAGCAGTCCTACTTTGTTCACCATATAACTCCTTGAGGTGAAGCAACATAGTAGGAGCATTTATGTTTTCATGCTGACATTGAAGCTCGTTATTCATGGATGCGAGCATGATGCATTGAGTCACAGAAGCGTCATTTTGCCAATTTGCAATGGTGGCAATTTCTTCCTCAGATGGTGATTCTGGAACAGTTCTAGAGACAGGTGAATTTAGGACATAAGAAATCTTTTCAGCATTGAGAACTATTCTCAGATTCCTTAACCAGTCCGTATAATTTGGCCCGGATAGTTTATTAGCATCAAGTATGCTTCACAGTGAAATTAGTGATTTTGACATTTTAAAATTCTGCATGTGAAAAATAACATTTTTAGCAAACATTCATTTTATTAATTTTGCATACCAAAATAAATTTAGGTCTTTATTTTAAATTGATATCTACCACTATTTTTATCAAACTATATTACCCTCACTTATATAGTTCGACAACATCTAATTAAAGATTTGCTAGTGAGATTAAGGATCTCATTTTAAATGTATATAGCCTTGTGGATAGCACAACAAACGATATATAAATAAATAGGTAAACAAGTCTTGTCAATTACATCAACATGTAACTCCTTTTATTTTGCCTCTTAAATCATAATGGTCAAGTGTGTGCACATCCGAACTAAAATGATTTAAGTTAAGTCCAGCCTAGCACTTCCATAAATTCAAAAAGAAAAATGTTCGTCCTTGTGGATAGCACAACAAGACTATATTGTTCAATTTTCTTGATAAGCATAAAATGTGATTAATTAATATTATAAATACGTAATACTCGCCTTGTGGATATCAAAACAAGCTCATATTAAATATTTAATACTCTATTAATTTATCATGCTAGAAGGCGACGTTCGATATTCCAAATATCATTGAACGCTTCGGACTTAATATTATTTTTTTGAGTGGTTTGTTATTATTTGTCTCATCTTGTTTAGCACGCATATATATATATATATATATATATATATATATATATATATATATATATAATACGCGTTATTTTATTAAACATACAAAGCATGTTTGCATAAAATATAATATATATAATATTTAGCATGCACATATAGAATACTATATTCTACCCAGATTGATTATGGACTTTTATTCCAGTTTGGTTCACTAGAGCCACCAAGTGAACCACAAGGTCAAACCTAGGAGTGCAAGAATTTAAATTTAAACGTAACTATTACATTTAAATCTAGGCTCCATACAAATGGGCCTTCACACGCTCCTTGCTCCTTGATCTCCAATTTATTCAAGATGATTCTAACTATTTTTATTACATTAAAATATTTATTTTAAATAGAAACCTTGATCAGCAGTCAAGGGAAAGTATATAGGAGAGAGGTAGAATTTTACATATAAAAAAAATAAAAGAAGACGAGGTACGCAAATCCATTTAATAAAACCCATTCATTCAAGCATTCAACTAAAATAAAATCCAATCAAATTGGTCAAATAGTCCATAATCAATCTCTATTTATTATCATACATACCACCATATATATCAATAAATAAATATTCATCTCATAAATTAAAACATTTCATATATATATGATTATCATTTAATGGGCAATTTTAAATTTCATGAAATCCAATTTCAAGATTAAAATAAAGTCTTTATTTTAATTATAAAATTATTTAGAGCATAATATATATATATATATATATATATATATATATAATAGGTAATCAACTATCCTGTTCACTTTGAATTGAATAAGTTACTTTATTAAAAGTAATCCGTTTTAGATATACTGTTAATGTTGGTTTTAAAAAACAATCAGGATTCACCAACTTTTTGAATCATCAAATTCGCGAGTCTTGGCAGTATATATGAAAGGATTCTCACCAGTATATGAAACGTGATAATGATCCCTTGTAGAAAGAAAAAAACGTGACACAGCGTTTGAATCAGTCAGATCTACTGATCCGTCCAAAAAAAAATTATTCTGCCATTTTTTTTCTTCACAGTTGCGAATTATCTTCCTTGTTTTTATAAAAATAATTTTATACAATAAAATTATGCACAATAAATTATTCAAAATATATACCCATACATATATGAAATAAAAATAATTAATAATTGCATAAAGGTTTGGCTCTGATACCACTGTTGGGTTTGTACGAAATCGTGACGCAATCAAATTGCAAAATTAGCGGAAGCATGGTATATCAGAGTTTAAAAAATTTCTACAAAACCATTATCCGGATCATCCTTTATGAAAATTATTAATTTAAAAAAAAAAGTTATGGAATCAAACCCTTGTAGAACTTAGCTTCCACAGGTACGAGTTCAACTCTTTGTTCTTCGTGATCTCCTTAAATTTTCGAGTTAGATTCCTTCATTTGATCAACGTTAGCCACCCAAGTGTTTTCCCCCTAGAGGTGATCCACCAAGGAAGATGAATTATCAAGAAGAAGGGTGGTTGGCTTAGTTTTCTATCCTCTATAGAAACGGAGTACTCTCCAACAATTAGAATTGCATCAACTCATATCTATTATAAGACTCCTCTTATATAGATATTGGTCAATCCTTCTAATCCTATAAGACATTGGATTTCATTTAATTAATTAAACTCCTTGAATTAATTTAGGCTTCCCACCACATTGGAAATAATTAATTAAATTCATTTAATTAATTTGCCTCCTAATCTTATTCGGAATAAATGAGAGTACTAATATTTAATTACTAAACTACTTTAGAAATTAAAATAATAATAATTGTAATAATATTAATAAGACTCCTCTAATTAATTTATATTTAATATTTTTAAAATATTAAATAATAAACATTAAGCAATTTAATTTATTCTATCACCATAGATTAAATTAATTCATACTTAATGCATTATTACGATTATGCCATTACATTCTTAAATAATTATTCTTCCTTTTATGATGTGACCCTTTAGGTTCTCCATATTAAACCGGTTGTGAATAAATCAATTAGAACAATTCTAATCTTATTTAAATAAATAAATTAAACTAATAATTTATTTAAATAAATAATATTTATTCTACAACAGGGATAAGCCTCCTTAGCGATCAACGACTTTCCAGATATTATAGATTTTAACATTAATCATAAAATAACCTGTGAGTAAATAGTTACCGTACAATTCAATCCTTCCACCATACAATGTCCCAATTAAATATAAGACATGGAATTACTGTCAAGTCTTATTTTATTTAATTATATGTATTTCGATTAGAAAATGCACAACTCCATTTAATGCAAATTAGAAACTCCCTTCTAATTTAATTCCACCTTGGCCAAGAATTCCTGGATTGTCATTTACCAAATCACATAGGACATATCTCCTCTTTTACTAGAGGTGATAGATTCTTTATTGATCATTCATTACCTCCATATGTAACTCATTATACCTAAGCATACCATTTTATATACCCTAAAGTGCTTTAAGGAATAAGTCAAAGTATAATTCATTATATACAAGATACTATGATGATCTCAAATCCAAGGATCACTTGTACTACTATCACATTAGGAATTCCTATTGACAGGCGAGTAAAACTCCATTAGGTATTCCATAACGGGTCACGTTCACTGAACTTATTCTCCAATAAGCACCTACATACTTGCTTTTGTGTCTCCACACAAATGATCATGAGATCAATCATCTTCATCCAATGAGTAAGTAACATATGTACCAATCTATACGGATTTACTAATCCCCTTTTTAGTAATCCCACGATTGAGAACTATTTTAGTTTTAAGCTTTCTAAGAATTTAAATCTCATTAGTATAATCAACATCATGATTCTAAAAGCATTGCTTAAAACTCTGGGTTATTCACATATTATAAAAATAGCACCATGTAGATAATTAAATGCCTTTAATAAATGAATATTTTTATTAATAAATAAATAATATTGTCTCCAAAGTATATGCTTTATCATCATACATAATTGACTTGTATGCATACTACTTTCATAATTGACTGTCGGAACTTGATTGATTATCCGATTGACTGTCGAAACTTAATTGATGGTCCGATTGACTGTCGGAGCTTGATTGATGGTCCTATTGACTGTCGGAACATGATTGATGGTCCGATTGACTGTCGGAGCTTGATTACCAATATTGGGAATCATATTTTGGTTGAAAGACCGTCGTCGGTGGTCGAATTTGGATTGATTGACGGTTTTGCCATCCTACCGGGTTAATATTGGGGCAAGGAAAATTTCGAGTGTCTACAGAAGCCCCTGTTTATCATGTCCATGTAACATGGTGGAATGGACAGTATAAAGATTAGTAGACACTGGAAATAAAGAGTGCCAGAGCCACTTTGAAGCTGGTCGTCTTGGAGTAGAATGGGGCTACTTTTGGCTATGTGCGTTATCACTTTCCTGGGGATGACCCTATCCGGTATAGCCATTGATGGTATTAGGAAGTTATCGCAAGCCAGTTTTATCATTCTCGGCGGTGGATGACATCATTCACAATAATTTATTTGACTCTAATGAGTTTGTTGAAGATGATTTATCATAGATTTTCCCGTCTTGATCTGCTAGGGATGACGTCCTCTGCAATAGCTTTGTAGATTCTGAGGGGGTGAGCTATCACAGATTTTTCCGTCTTGATTTGCTGCGGATAACGTCCTGTGCGATAGCTTTGTAGGTATTTAGGAAGTGGCCAGGATTGATACTACCTCAATGATCTTTTTTGAGGATATGTATAACTGATTCCATCATCTGTTCTTTGTGAAGATGGATTATTATATGACTCTCAATCGTAGATCGTCTCCTGACATCTCATGGGACTAGTATGAAGGTTAAAATTGACTTCGGTCGGCACCCGAACTTCGCTGGGGTTGCACCAACGGCTGAGTTATCATCGGTCCTTACCCGATGCTTCGCTGGGGCTGAGCCAACGGCTGAAACTGCTTCGATCGGAACCCAAACTTCGCTGGGGCTGAGCCAACAGCTGAAACTACTTCGGTCAGAATTCGAACTTTGCTGGGGCTGAGCCAACGACTGAGACTGCTTCGGTCAGTACCCGAACTTTGCTTGGGCTGAGCCAACGGTTGAGACTTCTTTGGTCGGAACCCGAACTTCGCTGGACTGGAACCAACGGCTGAGTTGTCACCGGCCAGTAACCGATGCTTTGCTGGACTAGAACCAACGTCTGAGTTATCACCGGTCAGTACCCGATGCTTCGCTAGACATGAACCAACGGCTAAGTTATCACCGGTTAGTACCCGATGCTTCGCTGGACAGGAACCAATGACTAAGTTGTCATCGATCAGTACCTGATGCTTCGCTGGACTGGAACCAGCGGCTGAGTTGTCACCGGTCAATACCCGATGCTTCAAAAATTGTAATTTTCGGCAGTTTTGCGCAATTTTTGTGCAGCTTTTCTGTAGTTTGATCTGTTAACCCCCGGACATGGCTCCGGGCTGAATGTCAAGGGTCTCTGTGGAGTTTCCCTTTTTGTCAGGATTGCACTGCTTGAACGCAGGATTTTAGGACAAACCGCTCAATCGCGTAGCGATTTCTCTTCAGATTTGATTCGGCGGCCCGTTTAAACTCCATTTTGACTCCAATCAAACCGGGCCCGAGGCAGATGGGACCCACCTAGGCTGCCACAGGTGGAGGTACGGCAGCAGCAGTTGGAGGTGCGATGCGGCTGCCTGGGCTACTTAATGTGCTGCGGGATTTTTCATTTTTTAAGTTTCCCGTTTGAGCAGCGAAAGGATTTTCGATTTTCTTTTTTAGATCTACGGAGTTCTGGCAGTCAGATTTTGAATCTGTTAGTTCCTACGCGTTCAGCGTGGCGCAGGTAAAGTTTTCCATCCTTCTTTCGTAGTTTTTGATCGTTAAAAGTATGCGAACCACCTAGGGTGCTTTCAAATGCAATGTCTAAAAAATGTATGTCTATATGACCTGTGAAAATTTTTCTGTCTACATATGTATGCATATCTTGTTGTAATGCACGTTTGGATGTAAGAAAATTTAGGTTCTGAGACAGTCAATTTTTCCACTTTTTGATCGGTTTAGTCATCCTTTTTAAGGCCTAGTGGGCCTGGACGTTTAACTAAAAATGCCTATGGTATTTTGGAGACCACGTGAGGCTGGTTTTTAATTTTTTTTGGATATATATGAACTATTTCTATTTTTTGGGTAGGTGTGCTACTGAATGGCCACCTAGACATGCCTGTGTGCATTTGGACAGTCCATTTTACAAAGGAGACTTTGGCGAAATTTTTCCAAAATCTTAGCTTTTGAAAAGCATGCCTTTTTGACTCTGTGGGGAGTTTTATACTGACCCAATGCAGGTTTTGAGCTTCTGGGATTTTGAAAACATGCAGTTTTGACTATACAAAGTATTTTTGATGGACCCATACATGTTTTAGGACTTAGATATGTATGCTGGATTGATTGATTAATAAGCCACATGTTTTAGGCTTAGCACACCCTGTCTAAGGTGATTTTGAGTACTGGTGTATGTGATGGATCGCGATAGACCTGGCAGCTCTACCGGGGTTTCATCAGGCGTTAGACGGAGGAGGGCTTCTGCCGTCCCATAGGCCCGTCCATCTAGGACGCCTCGCAAATTGGTAGAGAGCAGGATACGTCCAGCACAGGACTAGCAGCCCATTGACATTGATGACGAGGAGGCTGCTTTTTTTGCTCTTGTTCCAACTCAGGTTCCACGTGCGGAGGTCCCGGGCATTACTGTGCAGACACAGGAGTTACTGGGCAACTTAAGTCGCCATCCTTTGAGATATCTTTAGGCCAACGAGGTGACTTGAAATCTTTTTTCTCTCTGGACTCTTTACCCATCTTTTGGCCATTTTTGGGGCACGGGTTTTTGACATGGGTTGATTTTTAATGCAGGTCCCTGGCTTGACATAGCCTCTAGGGAACTGGTTTAGTGTGCACTCCCTCTATCAGACTCTACATGAGGATTACATGGAGATTGTAGATGGCCAGGGATTTCAGGACTTCTTCTCGATCATGCCCCGCCGTTGCCCTTGGGGGTATATGAGGGCTTTGTTTGAGCGCTGGTTCCACCAGACTCAGTCCCTTCATTTGCTTGATTGCGAGGTGATGATGACTCCTATGGATTGGAGATTTATCACCGACATTGAGTTTGAGGGCGAGACAGTGCCTATCGTGTTTGACATTTTGCCCACCGTAGTTAGATCCTTGTTGGGAGTTCCTCAGTCGGCATTCAAGGGTTGGGCAGCCCGATCTGGTCCCTTGAGTATAGATGCCCAGGACGGGACTTTGCAGTTGCCTCCGCCTAATGATCGGAGGGCTAGAGATCGCATTCTGAGGCGATTATTTTTGTCGATCATCAGGGGTTATTTTGTGGCGGACAACTCATCGACGGCGTCCTTTGCCTTGATCAGCACCACTCAACTTGTAGAGCGCCTCAGTGACTTTAATTGGGGCTCCTATACGTTTGCCTATTTTCTCCGGGGGCATGCGCCTACTTTCGGAGGGTGTGACGGAGGCTTGGTTAGGATTCCATCAGTTTTTTCTGGTGAGTACATCTTTTTGTACCTTTTTGATTTTTCCACTCGTTTTTGGCATTCTTGGTCGCTGAGGACTTTTGATATTTGCATGGATAACTTTGGGCATTTGAGAGGCTTCCTTGCCTACGGCCCATTTTAGCATTAGGTCTGGAGACCTATCCACATGGACGAAGATGGCATCACTCCATTTTGATGGAGGTCCCTGTTGCTGAGGGATTCACTCATGCCCGTCTGCAGTTGGAGCTTTTGACGGCGGCCTAGATCACCTAGACACCGTACACATTTGAGGACTTGACCGTCGGATTTGATGGAGGTTTCCCCACTGGTCGGGAGTTTGATTTATTAACCGCAAAGTCCCTATGTTGACGGAGGAAGGCTGGGAGTTCTATCTTGGAGAGTGTGCCATACAGAGCATTATAGGGGAGATCCGCCATTGCTCCTCCTGCTTGGCATCGTTGGTCATTATCCGTGCCTTCATCAAACATCCCTTTGGAGGGTATAGACGGCTTTGATCTATCTGAGGGCACATACAACCAGGCAGCCTTTTACAGTTGCTGGAGTCTTAGCACTATCGGGGCTCAGACTCGTACCACCCATTTTATGGCAGATATGGTGCCGGGGTCTGTGATGATGATGGGCTGGATAGCTTGTATTAGAGAGCTTACTCATGCAGACCAGATAGCACATCTGACCAGGGAGTTGGACCAGGCTCATTTTTTATTAGGAACCTTGGCCAAGATCCATCAGAGGCATCTTCATTTGACCCATCCAGCTCTGGAGCAGGCCCCTCTTTAGGTCCATTTAGTAGTAGTTATATAGGGGCAGATCCTCCTTTAAACCGCCCAGATATGCATGATCCCAGCAGCTTTGTGCAGACAGAGGATTTGGAGCAGGTTGATCGATTTGATACTGAGGTTTTCGACATCCTGTGATAGCTATGGTAGCTATATTTTTGGTCAGCCACTATTTTAGCTATTCGGCATCTGTGCCATCATTTTGATAGACCACTGTATTAGCTGGGTGGTGGTGCCCCATTTCCTTGTATTCTTCCTTTCTCTTTGTACTAAGATATAGGGATGATGTATGCAGTAGATAGCTTTTTGTAGATATTTCTGTCGCCTTTATCTCCTACATCATGTTTATATCATTGTCATCATGCATGTATCATGTGCATGCATTCAAACAGTTGTGATTTGACTTGACCTCTGGATGGTCTTGTGATACGGTGCTACAGATGACGACGTCTGCAGTTAGCCGTATATAGCATTTGCCACTGTCAGAGGTGGCGGTATCGTTGTGGTCATGGTATGATAGCCTGCCCTTCCTAGCTAGGGGGATAGTTGACCATATGCTGGGGCATTCGATAGCCCTTATAGATTTTAGGGTTCCAGACGGCTTTATTAATGGCATCCTACCCTTATGGGTACAGGATAGACAGGTATTCTGCATTGGGTGGTGTGAGCTCTCGCCTACTCTGGAGGAGTACCAGAGATTTACTGGCTTAGATTTAGAGTCGCCGTGTGCTCGGACGGCTATCAGTGATATGCGGAGACCGTTTACTCTGATGTCTGGTCTTCGGCAGAGCATAGTCATGGATGAGATAGTTTCAGGGCATGTGATCTCCTTTGACTTCTTAATAGAGCGTTATGGTGAGCTTGACAGCTACGACCGTCACGTCCGGGATTTCGTCATTTTTGCAGAGGATTGGCAGACAGCTAGGATAGACATGTTACTGATGTGCATCGTGGCATATGTTTATATCCCATTACATTTGGATCACCTTGAGGTGGTATTGGTTATCGTAGTCAGAGTCCTTAGGTAGGGTATTACGATTATCCCTATGATCTTGGCGAAGACACTGAGGTCGCTCACCTATTATAGTACCCATCCAGCGAGGTTTTTTTGGGGTAGCTCGGTCATGCTGTATATGTGTTTGATGTCACACATATGACCGATTGGATCATTTAAACCTCATACCTATTGTTTTAGCCATGAGATATCCTCAGTTTACTCCTTTCGTCCGCCTGATTGTGTCGACTCAGAGTTTTGGTTTACATTTTTGTCAGATATTGAGCATCCGTTCGTAGTTTTGCGATACTCAGGGATGGTGACCCTGTTCAGCTTCATTACTCATATATCTGGCATGGATTATTTACCTTTGGCAAGATTGAGGGGTATGACTACTTATCATCCCTTTGCAGTTATGGAGCAGTTTGATCAGTGTCAGAGTATGAACCATTTTAAGGATTCTGCTGATCAGAGGATGTCGGCTTCATCTATGTCACCGGCCGACTTGGATAGAGTTTCTGAGTGTTGGACTCACAGGGAGAGGGATGAGTTCTATAGTAGACATCCGGGTCGTTCTCCGGAGTATTCTGCATGGTTAGAGGCAGAGACCGCAGTCGTAGTCGCAGTAGCAGAACTTTATTTACCTCCGCTGGCAGATTCTGACGAGGAGGAGCCCATGGAGGTTCTCGATTCTCCTACTAAGGATGAGTTGTTTGCAGATTTGGTGGTAGCTTTGATTAGTGATCCCCAAGTTATTCCCACAGGGACATATCCAGCTTTGTCAGATTCTCTATTTAGGATGACCTTTGAGAGAAATTCCGCTAGAGTGCAGCTGTTAGCTGCCCTGTCTGGCAGGGATTTAGCTTTTACTAAGAGGGATGGTCTCAGGACCGCTTTGGATACTGGCTTGATTGAGCGAGAGGAGCTTCGCTCTGCTTTAGATACTGCCATTGTGGAGCGAGACGAGGTTCGCTTAGCCAGAGATGCAGCATATGTTGAGATCGAGGAGACTTTGATTTCTCAGGATACATCTTTTGCAGAGAGGGATGAGGCTATAGCTTCTTGTGATTTCCACATTGCTGATAGTACTGCTCTCCGATCTTACACCTATGGTTTGATTACCGAGTTGAATGCTTATATTGATGACCACAGTGCCACCCTACAGATGACTGTGGATGTTCTTAGCCGTATGGAGACTGAGTGGACTACTCTTACAGATGCTCCTCCATCTTCAGAGAGAGATGCCATGCTGGCATTGCTGACCTGCTTGTCCTTTGGTTCATAGACTAGCTTTATTTTTCCTGCCCAGACTAGATCAGCCATTTTTGTTATATACAGGGCAGTATGTATATAAAGCAGTTTATATATCAGAGAAATATATTTTTAAGATACTTCCCTACTTAGATATGTAATGTCTTCGCTGAGTGATTACCACTTCCGTCATAACTCGGAGTTGTTGATGCATTTTGAGCTTCTCCTTGATGAACTGACAGTTGAGGTGTCAAGGGAGTTCCTCAAATGGGTCTGGTAACCAGACAGCTTAACAGCATTTAGCTTTTATTTGTCTTCAGTGTCTTGGAACTGGTCTTCCATTTTTTGTTTTTTCTTGAGGGTCAAACTGCGCCGTAGATGGTTGCCTACTACTCCTGGGTTGAAGGAGATCAGGTCATGCGTAGTTCTGGTTAAAGAGGTTTGCAAAGAGTTTTATCTGGGGTTTGAATTTGGTTTGATGAGCTTTGGAATTTGATGATGGGATTTGTAGGTTCTTTAGATTTTTACCTAGTTTGACCGCACCATAGATGGCTGCCTACGTACACTTGGGTTGAGGGAGATCAGGTCATTCGTAGTTCATGCTTCTCTAGGGAAAAGTCGAACCTGACTCGATTTATAGGACCCAGATGCGGGTATGCATGTGCTTCAAACGTAGTACTTTTTCACGGTGTCTGAATTGATGAGTTGGGGAAACTCGTTCCCGTCCATTTCTTGTAGCCTGATGGCTCCCCTTGTCAGCACTTCCTTAACAATGAAAGGACCTTCCTAGATTGGGGCAAATTTTCCTTTGGCTTCATCCTGATTGGGCAAGATTTTCTTTAGCACCAAATCGTTTTCTTTAAATTGCCGAATTCAGACTTTCTTGTTGTAGGACCTGGCGATCCTTTGTTGGAATAACTATCTGTGGAAAATGGTTGTGGGCCTTTTTTTGTCTATCAGGGATAGTGATGATATCGGTCTTGCAACCATTGATCTTCGTTAATCTGAGCATCTATTAACATTCGTAAAGACTCCATCTCTCCTTCTATGGGGAGGACTGCTTCTATGCCATAGACCAGTGAATATGTGGTAGCCCTAGTAGAGGTGCGCATTGACTTCCTATAGGCTAACAGGGTGAGAGGTAGCAGGTCAGGCCAGTCCTTGTGATTGGCGGACATTTTTTGCATGATCTTCTTGATGTTTTTGTTGGCCGTTTCGACATCCCCATTCATCTTGGGCCGATAGATGATGGAGTTGAGATGTTTGATATGGAACTTGCCACACAGTTCTACCATTATTTGATTATTCAGGTTTTTGGCGTTGTCTGATACGATCACCTCCGGTTGTCCATATCGATAGACGACATTATTTCTAATGAAACTGATGATGACCTCTTTTGTGACTTTAGGAAAAGAGGCTACTTCAACCCATTTGGTGAAGTAGTCGATCATGGTGAAGATGAACCGATAACCGTTGCTGGCTTTGGGTTCGACTAAACCTATCACATCCATTCCCCATATAGAAAAAGGCCATGGTGCACTCATGTTGTGCAGCTCACTTGGAGGAGCGTGGATGGCATTTCCTTGTGTTTGGCATTGAAAGCATCTCTTGACGTGATTATCGTAATCAGCTTTGAGTGAGATCCAGTAATGTCCAGTTCTGATTATCTTCTTGGCCAGCAGATGGCCGCTCATGTGTGGACCACAGACTCCACTATGGATTTTATTCATTAGTCTTTGGGCTTGCTCCTTGTCGAGGCATCTTAATAGGCCTATTCCAGCATCCCTTTTATAGAGTGCATCTCCATTTAGATAGAATTTCATGGCCATTCTGAGAATCCATTTATGCTCTGATTGGCTAGCACCAGCGGTTGTAGATCCATCACGGAGATATTCCTTGATGTATTGAAACCAAGGTTGCTGGACATGAGGTATTTTGTCTGATACTTCTCCAATGTAATTCCCGTATGTTGGGGCTTTTTGATTTGTGAACTGGATGTTGGGAAACCCGCTCCTATTAGATATAAGGATTAATGAAGCCAACGTTGCCAGTGCATCGGCAAAGTTATTTTGACCCTGAGGAATGTGGACGAAGGTTATTTCTTCGAACTCTTGGGACATTTTGAGGACTTGCCGATGATATGGCAGCAGATGCAGTTCTTTTGTGAGATACTTGCTGGTGGATTGTCTGATGACCAACTCAGAATCTCCAAAGACCAATAAGTGTTTGATAGCCATGGATTGGGCTAGTTTCAACCCCAGTATACAGCCTTCGTACTCGGCTGTGTTGTTGGTGTTGCCAAATTGAAGTTTGGTAGCCACAAGATATTGATCACCTGTACCAGAGATAAAGACTGCCCCAGCTCCGGAACCTTCCATGTTTATCGCTCCGTCGATATATATTTTCCATGGTTGGACTGTATTCTCTGACTAGAGTTGTTGAATTGTCATAATCCCGTCATCTAGGAAATATGACTCCAGGTGCTCGAACCCTCCTGAAGGTGCTTCTGCTAATTTATCTGCAATGCCTTGGCCTTAAATAAACTTTTGAGTCACGTAGACAATGTCGAACTGCTGTAGAATCAACTACCATTTGGACAGTTGGCAATTTAACATTGGTTTATTGAAGACGTATTTTAGTGGATCCATGCGGGATATGAGATACATTGTGTGGCCATGCAAATAGTGTTGCAACCTTATGGCGGCCCATGCTAATGCACAACATGTCTTCTCAATCAGGGTATACTTCTGTTCCCCACTGCTGAATCTTTTGCTGATGTAGTAGATAGCTCTTTCTTTGCTACTATCATCATTCTGTCCTAGCATACAGCCCATGGCATTGACCTTGACAGACAGGTACATGAATAAAGGGACTCCATCCCTCGGAGGTACCAAAATAGGTGCTTCGACAAGCTGCTTTCTGATGGCAAGGAAGGCTTATTGACAATCCTCATTCCATTTGATGGAGAAATTCTTCCTTAACAGCTTGAAGATGGGCTAACAGGTTGCTGTGAGCTGTGAAATGAATCGACTTATGAAGTTGATCCTCCCTAGGAATCCTCGTATCTCCTTCTCTATACGTGGCACGGGCATTTCAGAAATGGCTTTGATCCCCATTGCTCACCAGGAATCCTAGCAGTTTGCCTGCCTTGACGCCAAAATGCATTTGGCGGGATTTAGCTTGAGGTTGTAATTGCGTAACCTGTTGAACAGCTTCTTGAGATGGTTTATGTGATCATTCTCCCTTCGAGATTTGATGATGATGTCGTCAACATAGACTTCTATTTCTTTGTGCTTCACATCATGAAAAAGGGCCATCATGGCTTGCTGATACGTTGCTCCAGCAGTGATGAGGCCGAAGGATAGTCGTCGGTAGCAAAAAGTTCCCCAGGGAGTGATAAAAGCTATTTTCTCCAGGTCTTCTTCAGCAACCATGATTTGATGGTAACCAGCAAAGCAGTCTACGAAGGAATACATATCGTACTGCGCTTATTGTCAATCACGATGTGGATAAAAGGTACCGGGAAATTGTCCTTGAGGCAGGCTTTGTGTAGATCCCGGTAATCCACGCAGGCTAGTACCTTCCCTCCTGGTTTAGGCACGGGGACTATGTTTGATAGCCATTCGGGATATGTTGGTACCATGATGATCCCGGCTTTAAATTGCTAACGATTTCTTCTTTGACTTTGAGACTCCACTCAAGTTTTAATCGTCTGAGCTTTTGTTTGACTGGTTTGAACCCTTCTTTGATGGGCATCCGATGGATGACAATGTCTATGGATAGACCGATCATGTCTTCATGCGACCATGCAAATACATCCTGGTACTGTGTCAGGAGCGCGATCAGGTCGGCTTTTTGATCTGAGGTGAGGTCTAAACCTATTTAGATTTCTTTGATGGTTTCGGAGGTTCCTATGTTGATGGTGGAGGTTTGGTTGAGGTTTGGTTTAGGTTTGTCTTCGACCCATTCCTTGATCTCCTCTGGCACCTCATAGTCATTTTCCTCCTCTTAATCAAGATCCGTCAAGTCGAAGCTCACTCTTGCATCATATTGGAGTTATGTTGACAGGTTGGCATCTCATCAGTAGAGACACACACATCGAATACTTGGGTCCTGAAAACAAAAATGCTTTCATTAATATATACAACTTCTTAAATACACATAGCATTTGTAAATTATGATAAAAATGGCTGCTCCAGCTGTGCAATCAAAAGTAAGTAGTAAATGAAAGCATGATTAAGGGTAGATTGACTATCTGCCCCTTTACCCTTTTCGACTAAGGTAAGGGACACTGCTTCAATTGTCCAGGGTTAGATACTCATGGATAGGGAGGATGCTGGAAGTGTGCT
The DNA here is from genome assembly GCA_020205555.1 of Panax stipuleanatus. Lineage (NCBI taxonomy): Eukaryota > Viridiplantae > Streptophyta > Magnoliopsida > Apiales > Araliaceae > Panax > Panax stipuleanatus. The sequence goes on from CM035116.1 coordinate 66,050,126, forward strand.
CGTCGGTCTCGTCTGTCTCGTCTGGAATGACAACTGAGACATCCTTTAGGATATGGCAGAGGCTTTTCTGGGAATTATTCCTCTGTTTGCTACGGGGAAAGTGAGCACGATCTTCATCGTCACTATCTGGGAGTTCATCATTTATTCCTTCGTAGTTGATAATGACTTTCATGTTAGCGAATGGGTCTCGTCCTCCGTACAGGATCTTTTCTTTTCCCTTTTCGCTATCTACCTCAGGCTTGAGGGCTTTCCTTTCATGGACAGGTGTGATTGAAGGAAATAGCATGGTTGATGCCCCCGTAGGGATCTTCCTCGTAGGTTTCACCCATCCGGCATTTGTGAGGTTTGGGAGCAGAATCGTGGAGGCTTGAGCCTTGGGATGTTTGTGTGGATTCCGGTGGTTTAACCCGAATGAAAATCCCAATCCTGCTCTTCCCATTTGACTTGGGATTTGAATTGGCATCTTAATGTCGTGCTTGTTTTTTCCTAACCCTTCTCTAGGCTGGAAACTCGCAGCTACCATTTCTCAGCCCACTATCATTACTTCAGTGGAAATTTTAGGCTTCAGGGCTGGTGTCCCAATTGGTAGATATTGAATATCACTTACCTCGAGAGCTTGAAAACTTGCAGGCTCAATCCCGACGTCCAGGCTGATCACTGGCATGTCCCCATGTATGTGGGTTTAGTATTCCGGTTCACCATTCAATGAGATGAGGCTGTCGTTGATAATGCACTTGAGTTGCTGATGGAGGGTGGGTGGAACAGCCCCGACCATATGGATCCATGGCCTGCCCAACAACAAGTCGTATCCGGTGGCGATGTTGAGCACCTGGAAAGATACATAGAAGGTGTGTGGACCAATTTCTAGAGGAAGCTCAATTTCCCCCATAGCCTGGCGGCGACATCCATTGAAAGCCTGGATAACCATGTGACTGACTTTAATCCGGTTTGAATTGATCTTCATCCTTTCCAACGTGTCGTATGGACAAATATTGAGGGAAGATCCTCCATCAATAAGCACTCCTCCAATAACGTATCCGGAGGATATAACGGCTATATGCAGGGACTTGTGGTGACCCCTCCCCTCAGCTGGGATATCATCGTCTGTGAAGGAAATCACATTGTTGTTGAAAATATGTTCTATCACGTGACGGAATTTCCATGTGTCTACCGTGTATGGCAGATGAGCTTCTTCTAGTACCTTCACTAAGATGTTACGGTGATTCTTTGATGATAGGACCAAGTCCAGGATAGATATTTTCTTGGGTGCGTCTTTCAAGCTTTGCGCTATCTTGATTTCATTGTGTCCCATCTTTTTGAGGAACTCTTGTATCTTTTCTTCAACCACCCTTTCTTTTTCTTTGGTAACTGGTTTAATCATCCGCTGAGGTAGGTACAATGGATTATCCTTTTGACAGGATGGAAATGTTGTTTGAAGTAGAGCTTTCAATGTCCCTGTAGTTCCATGGGACCTTCTTCAGACTCAGGATTGGATACTGAGGCCTGAAGGGAAAAAATTAGAGGCTGAGGTGCAACCACCTTCACAGGATTTTGTTTGTCTTGGACCCCTTTACCTGTCAGTATCAGAGGTGTGATGATCGATTCTTTATCATAGGATATGACAGCCACTGTGTCCTAATACCATGCATCGGGGATCCAGAGGCTATCTTTATATGTCATGTCGAGGAATTGATTTCCTTTGATTAGGTCACCTTTCTCAATCAGGTCTTGAATTAGGTTACAAAGTGCCCAGCATTCTTCTGTATCATGGTCGGGAGAGTCGGAATGGTATTGACATATCTGGTCAAGTTTTAATCTTCTGGATTGAGGGTTCAATGGAGGAAGCAAGTCTTCAACCATTCCCTCGTTAATCATCATTTGCAGGATTTGTTCCATTGACTAGTTCAAATTAGTGAAATTCCTTTGAAATAGGAACTTCCTACCTGCTTGGACACTTACTTCTTCGATCCCCATGTCATTCCAAGGTGTAAGCTCACAAGTCCGTCTATGATCTTGATTGGAATTGACTTCCACTGGAGGAGAGCGGCTGCGAATAGATTGATGGATTTTTTTCAACATCTTTCTAGTGAGTTAATGTTGGTAGACGACCAGTTCAGCCAACTACTCAATTTATTTCTTGATAGACTTTATTTATTGCTCTATCAGGAATTATTTTTCAAAAGCCTCCCAACTCATTGGGCTGATGTTGTTGAATTGAGTGAATTCTTCATCATAGCGAAGGTATTTGGATCCTTCTCCGCTTGAAGTGTTGATCATGTTGACACTCTCCTCCTTGTGCTGTGGGAGAGGGTTATCTTAGACTTGTGGTTGATCGGGCTTTGTGACCACAATCTCTCCATTATCAATCAAATCTTGGATTTTGTGCTTGAGGGACCAACAGTCTTAAATGTCATGGCCCGGTGATCCGGAATGATAAGCACATTTCTTGCTAGGGTCGAAGTTCTTTGAATTAGTGTTAGTTGGCGGAAGGAGTTGGCCAATCTTCTTCTGAGCTGTCAGAAGTTTGAAGACGTTCTCGAGTGAATCCCCTAGTGGGGTGAAAGTCCTTCTGCGTCTGACCTCCATATTTTTCTGGAATGAAGGATTTGAAGGCTGTGTTGCAGCTTGGAAATGGTTATAGTTCCTCCTTTGAATGGGTGTATTGTTTGAATTACCGTTTGAATTTTGTCCTTGTAACACTAAGGAAACTTCTTCATCTTTCTTTTTATGGACCCTCCGGGGATTACTCCCGTAATTTTTGGATTGGATATGCTCAGCAACAGCTTCGAGTGCCGTTAGGTCTTTTATTTTTGACTTGAGTCCCATTTCGGCCATTTCGCCGTGTTTGATCATTTCAGAGAAAGGTTTTCCTATGCCTGCTAGGACCCTTTCATAATAAAGAGCTTTTTGAATATCGATGAAAGTCGTGACTATTTCAGATTCAGTCATGGCTGGGGTGACTTGTGCTGCTACCCGTCTCCATCACTGGGCATATTCTCTGAATGATTCAGTGTTATTCTTCTTGATTTTGGTAATTTGATACTGATCTAGAGCTAGCTGAGATTGGAAACTGTATTGGCTGAGGAAGGCATGGGCCAATTCTTCCCAACTATCGATTTTGGAGTTGTCCAGACGAGCATACCAGGCTTTGGCTTCTCCAATTAAACTCTTCTGAAATAGCTGCATTCGAAGTTTCTCGTCCTCAGCATAGGATCCGAGTTCTCGAATGAAAACTTTAAAGTGTGTATAAGGATCCCTTAATCCGACATATTTCTCAAAATTAGGGACTTGGAATTTTTCGGGATATCGAGCCCCGGGAAATATGCATAGATCTGAGTAGTTGACACTGCCAAATGCCCCAGTCCCTTTGATGGACCGGAGGGTTTCTTCCATTTGTTGGATTTTCTTGAGAAGGTCATCAGCTTCCTGTTCTTTGCTTAAGATGGTGATTTTCAGAGTTTTGCTGATTGCATCATGATTCTGGGGTCCAGGAATCTGAGTTTCGGCCTTTTCTGTAAATTAACCACCAGCACCACTACCAGATGCTCCTGGTTCTGGATGAGTTTGAGATTGTTTCTCTTTGAAGGCCTTGCTTTGCTCTCGAAGGAACCCGGTTAGCTCGGCTATCTGATTTTTCAATCCTTCAAATTCTTCCCTAGACATAGGGGTGGATTCTGGTGGAGCAATTGAAGCCATGTCCGTAGATGGACCGTGTGCTTTTCTGGCCTTTGATTTGGTGATGGGGCCAATTTTTCCTTGCCTACACTAGAATGTATGCGTGTCATTTCCTGTGGTAAGTAATGACTAGATGCATTTATGATGCATGTTTTTTAAGTTTATCCTGTAAAACCGAGGTTAGTTGTTTTAATGGCAAGATGACAGGATATTTGACAGTAAGTAAATCTTTCAATATTGTCATTTACATTGTGCTCCTCAGTAATTGGAGACTTGACATGGAATTGAAAGAGGAAGGCATGAAGAAGCATCTCGTCGAATTCGGTTGATCAGCAGCTGACCTATCCTAGGTTACTCTAGCGGCTTTTGTTTCGGTATGAAGGCTCCCAGATCATCGAAATCTACTAGAAGGGAAGTGAATCCGATCGTTCAAATGGAGCGAATTTGGGTGGTGCATTTTCAGGAGGCAGCCCCAGAGACTTAGTCGTCCCTAGAGTCCTTACTTATCACTGACCGGGTTAGCCTCCTGGTGGAGGGACTCACAGCATACATTCACATACATCGGCCTTACCGCTTATGAATGCAATGACAGTTCGTGCGAAGCACTAATATGGGTACGAAGCACTAAAGCATTCATTCTCATTCATTTAATGTAAAGGAAGAGAATTCATACATTCAATGAAAGACGCAGCATTCACTCATCCATTGACTGTGGCGATGCAGGATTTCACGCATTCAATAGTTTTGAAAGGGAAATGTTTGAAAAGATTGAAAGCGGCCTAAGCCCTTTACTGTCCCCAGCAGAGTTACCACCTGTCGACGTTGAAAAATTTAAAAAATACCGCGGGTTGGTTGATAACCTGGTATTCCTCAAATCGATCTTCCTAAGTTATCTCTACCCTTATTCTTTTTATTGCAAAAAAGATTTTGAAGGGTTTTTTAGGAAAGAGGCCAACATGTGTATATGTCGACGATTTGATTAAAACAGAGTCGCCAGTTGGTAGTTTTGAAAATTATTGTATCAACTCAATCGAATTTTGATTTGAAAAGAGGCCCAATTGCTGGACACTGTTGAAACCTGATCTTTGAAATCTGAGTTTTGAGTTCAGGGGCTTGGTTAAGTGTGGGGAAGGTGTTAGGCACCCCACGACTCCTGTGTAAACACGATGCCGCAATCTTTTCTATATTTCCCTTAAAACTGGAATGCGTGAGTTAATACTTTTTGGAAATTGGGTCTTTGGATTGATTAAAAGTTTTGATAGACTTCGTTGGGCATATATACGAAGGGTTTGATTTGATTTGAAAATCAGTCTTTGATTTGATTTGCAAAAGCATTTGATTTGATTTTCTTGAAAAGCTTTTGTTTTGATTGAATTGAAAATGATGTTTTAAAAGCTAGTTTTATCAAACCCTTACACTGACATAGGAATTGAAGCATATCTCTACTCTCAATTTTATCTTTATAGCCTTAAGGCTGCATGCAAGTGGTGATTTATCGGGCTACGAAGCATCCTCGACCACATAAATATAAAGTGTCGGTCTACTCATGGGTATGAAAACCATCGGAGGGACGCTGACACGACATTCTATATTTTCACTATGTTAAGACCTTAAATCCGGATAACCGTTTTAAGGTCTGTGTATGTACATTTTACAGAAAATTTGGAAGGGTACAGCTGTAAATCGTAGTTTGTCCATCCTGGGAATCAGATTCTGATCAGTTTGATAATGAATTTCACAATTCCTAGGCTCACATATGAATGGCTAGAAAACCTACACAGTTCAAATTAGTACAGAAGTAGATAAATATCTCAAGATAGCCAGAACCAGGGATTCATTCAGTAAATCCAGGTCCGCACGACCGAAGTGTCTCGTTCCCACTAGATAACGATCTAAAGGACGCGAGGTTGTTTTTGAAGCTGAAATTATAAAAATAACTAGATTTAAAGAAATCTCAGCTATTATAACTTCCAAGTTCTGTCGGGACCTGTTTGAACCGTTGAAAGCTAGAAGTGGCGAGATTTGGATAAATCTATTTCGCCCGCAGATATGTCAGTGCAAATTCATATACAAATGAATGTTAAATGCAGCAGTTGAATAAATTGAATAAAGCAATATATATAGTTAAATATATATAAAAGCTATAAAAAGGGCGATGGGTTTTCACTCGCAGGCTCGGACTAGAATCCAAATATATATATATATATATTTATAAAATAACTATAAATAGCCACGAAATAATCCAGGCTGTGATAGAAATGAAATATATATATATATATATATATATAGGACTATATGTAGCTACACAGCTGTGTAACTACACAGTAGGCTATAGCGACGATTTTCTAGGGCTATAGCGACGGTTTGTCTGTCGCCATAGATATTTTGTCTATAGCGACAGATAAACTATCGCTATAGCCCTGAAAAACCGTTGCTATAGCCTACTGTGCACTACGCAGCTGTGTACTTACATTTTTTCCAGATATATATATATATAGAAAATAGTGAAAAGGGCGATGGGTTTTCACGCCGGTGCTCGTACTGGAATTAAAATTAACATAAAATAGTCACCTAGTGACTGGGAGAGCACCCAGTATGGAGAAGTGTGCAAAAGCAGTTAAATAGCCATAAAATAGTCCAGGCTGATTGAAAATATATAAATATATATATATTGACAGAAATGTAGTCAACCAGGACTGATATGAGTACCAATGATGGTGAATATCGCTTATATATGCGGAAATATATATAAAAGCGGTAAACAATCTCGGATTCAAAATCCGGGCTTGACAGAATTGAAATGTTAGTAAATTTACAATTAAATCTATACAAAAAAGGGCCAAACCCGGATTGGGAAGATAACCCAGTCCGGCGAAGTTCCCAAAATGTGTGTGCTAGTGCATTGAAGCTACTGGAGCTGACGGATCGTAAATCTGAGTTGTAAAAATGTTGAAAACGCAGTTTATGTACAAAAATGTATTAATTTTTGACGAAAACGGCCACAGAACTATGTTCCGGGCATATTTAGAAGATGAAACTTTATGTGCAAATGTAAAGCAGTGCAAAGTAGTAGTATTGACTTTCTGATCGTAAAAATACTTACAATGGACCGCAATACGGGCTTTTTGCCAAATCGTAGGCTTTAAACGTCCAAATCTACCGGTGGGTTTTTGATATGTGGTAGTATATGGGTATATCTACGTGTTGGAGTGAAAATATTTGGGTTTGGAAGAGGTGTAAAAGTCGAAAAATCAAATTGGCAGGGCTTCGCTGCGTTTTCGAATTCTTTTCAAATGAACGGGGGGGGGGAGGGGAGCATGTTTATTTATACCCCAGGGAGCCTCCACTCTACCTGCGGTACCCGTAGGTAGAGCTGTGGCTCCCCTAGGTGGGGCCCAAGTGCTCGGCTTGGTCGTCTCGAAGTACGTGCACTCCGAGCAATGTGATGTCTGGTCAAAAACTTTCTAACTTTTGATCGGAGCATTCGTTTGAGGCGTGCGATACCTTTCCAGAAAGCTCTCACCAAGAGTGTCTCAATGACATGGGAAAAATCATTTTCCGGATCAAGGAAGATGGGTTCATAACTAGGTCTTCGATTCCCTAAAGTTTGTCTGTTGAGCTGTCTTGCGTAGTTGCCACTTGGGATCGTTATTAGGGTTCATTATGACTTTGGCGGCATTAATTTGGCTTGATTTTGATCAAGTCTATTGAGAGTTGATGAAATGACTGTTGTACCCCTCCCGGGGCTGCCCGTAGTGTCGGCATGGTCGCTAGTTGACTTTCGGGAACTTATTCCAAGAATTGGATCACAGTCGAGTCTTTTGACCTCGGGGTTATCTCTGAAGCTGACATGGTCATTCCAGGTTTTGCTCTGGAGTTGTTGTGATGCTTCAAGTTGATCTCTGAAGTTGACCTGACGTCCCGGGTTGAGACTGGGGGTTGAGTTTAACTTCCCGGGTTGTTGCCGGGGTTGAACTGTGTTTCACGGATTGAGACCGGAGATGGCTTGACATGTCCTCGGTTGATTTCGAGGTTGCCTTGACTTCCCAGATTGAGACCAGGGTTGACTTTACGGCTCGATATTGAGGTTGGGGTTGATTGGTACCTCTCGGGTTGCTGCCGGGGTTGAATTGATTTCCCGGGTTGAGACCAGGGTTGATTTTGACTTCCCGGGTTGAGATCGGGGTTGAGCTTGACGATCTGATTGACGGTCGGAACTTGATTGATGATCTGATTGACTGTCGGATCTTGATTGATGGTTCGATTGACTGCCGAAACTTGATTGATGGTCCGAATTACTGTGGGAACTTGATTGATGGTCTGATTTGACTATCGGTGCTTGATTGATGGTCCGATTGACTGTTGAAACTTGATTGATGGTCCGATTGACTGTCAGAACTTGATTGATGGGTCTGATTTTTTATCGAAACTTGATTGATGGTTCGATTGACTGTCAAAGCCTGATTGATGGTCCGATTGACTGTCAAAACTTGATTGATGGTCTGATTGACTGTTGAAACTTGATTGATGGTCCGATTGACTGTTGGAGCTTGATTGATGGTCCGATTGACTGTCAGAGCTTGATTGATGGTCCGATTGACTGTCGGAGCTTGATTGATGGTCCGATTAACTATCGGAACTTGATTGATGATCTGATGACTGTCAGAGCTTGATTGATGGTCCGATTAATTATCGGAGCTTGATTGATGGTCCAACTGACTGTCAGATCTTGATTATCGATATTGGGAATCAGATTTAGGTTGAAAGATCGGCGTGGGTGGCCGAATTTGGATTGATTGACGGTTTTGCCCTCCTACCAAGTTAGTAGTGGGGTAAGGACAATTTCGAGTGTCTACATCGACAATTCAATATTGGCTTGTTGAATACGTATTTCAGTGGATCAGTATGGGATATGAGGTAGGTCATGTGCCAATGTAAATAGTGTTGCAACCTCATGGCGGCCCATGCTAACGCACAACACGTCTTTTTGATCAGGGTGTATTTCTGTTCACCGCTGCAGAATCTTTTGCTGATGTAGTAGATAACTCTGTTGGATTGTTTCGGTGTTAACAAAATAGACACACACATGCAAGTATACACGGTTAACAAGTAATATATGATAAGTCAAGTATCGTTTCCACGGAGAAAAGCAATTATTTCTAATCTATCATGCAACAACTTTATAGCTATTTCTGGCTGCTTAAACGAGTAAATAAGAGGTGAATTACTAACTAGAATGATTATCAACTAAAAATAACTAATTAACAAGTGATTGATTCAAATTAGGTAGGTATGGGATCCTAACTTCACTTAATGCATCATCCAGATTATACACCTCTTGTTAAACTTAATTAATTACTTCAGATTGCTAGTCGAGAGCACAAAGGTGAGACATGGCTATCTTTTGATACACCATACCCATATCACATAAAATCCACAAAAGAGATAGAATTCATGAGAACATCAATATTACCTAACTCACTATATTTCTACGTGACTTACAAGTAATATAAATTTAAGCACAAGCTCTCTTAATTGACTACACATGGTAAGCTGGTATATGTCTATCCGGATTATGAATCACAAAATCTATCACATGCAAATTTCATGAACACCTGCTAACATGGCCAATTCTGAATTTGTACTTCCTCTTTCAATTCCATACAAATTAATAAGGTAGATGGTGATCAAGCATCTAATTAATTAACACAACCATGTTAGGTAATCCATACATAATCAATCAAGTGCAACAAAGAGGACATAGAGATCTGAACTAAGCAAAAAGTTCCATTAAAATTCTATAATGGTGATTAGTTCATCACTGAAGCAATAATCATTATGGGATTTTATCCAAGTATTAAAAGTATAATAAAAACGCAACGAGAACCAAGAGAGTAAGCAACTGCAAATCTGATAATTCAGCCTCCAAAGTAAACTTTCAAATCCATGTTCAAAATCCACAATCAGACACAATCAAAACCCTAAGTAAGTAAAATCTACTAAGAACCAAGAGAGAAGCCAAAAATAGTAGAATAGTAGCTAAGAACTCTCTCTAGCTCTCCAAAACCCAGGAATGGAAATAAAATCAATTAAGTCATTTTTTCGTAACTTGCAAATACACCCTTATATGGAAAAACACGTTACAACATTTTTTAAGTGAAAAGTCAATCTGGAAAATATTTGACATGCGCGGACGCGCCACCCCGTAAGCTATTTGGGGATCGGACGCGTTGATATGCAGACCGGTTTCCTCCTGGCGCGGGTGCGCTGAATTTGTTCCTCATGCTGGCGCAGCCCCGTTTGTTGGTGCATTGTTGTTCCTTACTGCTGCCTTAGTCCTTCACTTGCCTTTACTTCATACTGATCAAAGGCTATTTCCACATGCCATAAGCCATCTTCAACCCATCATAGCCTTGCCATCTCGCCATCATGCCATATCCATGCCCTTCAATGCCATTTTCTTGCAATTTGAGTTTCCTTAATGCAACCTATAAAACAAAGATAAAACGCAACAAAAGACATTAAAACTCTTGAGATAAAGCCATAATTCTAGCAAGTAGATAGTCAATAAGTAGGTATAAAACCGACTTATCAAATACCCCCAAACTTGAACTACTGCTTGCCCTCAAGCAACAAACACAAATGTAAACTACATGTTATGCAAACTACACTACTATGAAGATGAATCCCAAAATTTCAGTCATGTTATTAATTCCAATAAGATGTGCCTCAAAGAAATAACAAGATCTATTAACAAAGCATCAACCCAAGCTAAAGTCATAAGGACATACAATCTGAGAATCACAACCTGTTGGCTAAGATGTAGTGTGTGCATGCTATATCCACAAATAAGCTTGATAAAGGTGAAAATTCCACATGCTATACTTCTAAGGAAGAAAACTGAGGTTTTAAGTCAAGAACTTTGCACATATATGAAACAACAACCAATCTAACACATCAATACAAGCTAAGGTTCGACAAAGGGCTTATTCTGCTTTTATTCATTCACGGGGGCAATATTCGCACTTTCCCGCGGTTACACCTGACTGTGCAATGCCAAGCCCTCTTAGGCTTTTCAATGATACCCATTTAAAAAGCTTTCGACGAACGACTCCCAAACCATATGGCCTTAAGGCTCTGGCTGTATAGACAATCCCCTAGGGCTTACTTGCTCGAGTATCAAAGGCTACAAAACTTAGCTAGCCAAGGTGTTTATTCTATTTTTTTCTTTTTCTCATTTTATTTTATTTTCTTTTTTTTTAGCATGCATACCTAGTGTTCTCCCCCAAACTTGAATTTCTATGTCATTATGGTCATTAATCATTTTCTACACAATTCTATTATTAAAAACAAATTTTTCCCCTAAGAAGACAAGTATGTGCTAATCTAACCAACAAGCAGATAATAACAATGTCGTGCTATCCGGTAACATCAAAGCAACAGGCAGAGATTACATCATGTATGAAATTATAACTAAGCTTAAGTTATTAATTGAGTTAAAAAATCTGTCACATTTTAATATCATCATTGGCCATACTGGAATTCAACAGAACAAAAACATGGGATTATTCTATGCAATGCGACTAAACAAATAACTAAATAAACAAACAAAAGAAAAATGGAAAAAATTTCTATGCAAAATTAACTAACAAGATACTAAAAATGCAAACTACTATGCAACCTAAGCATGCAATTAATATTACATGCAACTAACTATTGACTACAACCCAATACCCTCAAACTTAAAATATGCATTATCCTCAATGCAGATAAAGCGTAAGGAAACTCCCATATGTATCGGCATGGCCACCCGATTCGGGTGGTGAATCTGGCAGCGGATAAGGCATAGCGGAACCGTAGACGAGCCACTCCACAAGCGTCCCCTGCTGTGCAAAGGCATCACTCAGGGCACGAGATAAGCCATCTGCATATGATATAAAGTTGCCTTATCTGGCGATCCTGGCACGCTAAACTGGGTGGAGGAGGAGCGGCTGCCTCTACTGGCTATGGTGGACGCACTGGTGGAGGAGTGGGTAGAATGAATCCTTTGCCCCGCGAATGTGCCTTGCCACCACTCCACTCTGCTAATTTCTTAATGGAGGCATGATTAATGTCCTGGCTCGGCATCTGCACCTGTTCGTCGTCCCACTCAACTCCCTCCTGGGCACACAGATGTGTCACAACTGAAGCGTGCGGAATCCCGTCGGTGGTATTGCCTCTCATGAAGCGCAGCATGGACTGATGCAGCAGATGTCCAATATCGATGTATTTTCGGTGATGATCCCCCACAAAATAATGGCTCTCTCGGCCGTGACATCATGCTGGAGAGTGGAAGGCATCAGATTGGCGCATATGAACAGATTGCACGCTTTTGCATATTTGTTTAGTGTATCTCTAGGGAAATTGGTCTTTGTATCTGTACCCGCCTTAAGATTCCATTGAGTGCCTGGCACCCATAAGTCGGCGATTACCCTATCTAGGTCTGTCTTAAATCGCTCAGCCTCAACCCAATTTACATGGCCAGCCGGGAGAGATGGCAAATGGAACAATTCGTGGATCGCCTGCGGACGATAGTTAACTTGAAAGCCCCAGACAAATGTGATACCACTCTGTGTCTCCCTGGTGTTTGCATAAAATTCTCGAATTATGGCCATTGGAGCAGGCACAGGTGTTGCCACAACCCCAAACCAGGACCTCTCTCTGATCAAATCTAGCATTTGGCCATTTTCCTTGGCCGACTACAGCCCCCGTTCCTTCACAAACGTCTTAGCCGCAATCTTGTAATAGTGAGTTTGTGCCAAAAGGTTGATGAACTTGGTCAAGTCCGCAGTATTCTCATCCTGGCTACTATGAGAAGATGATTTAGGAGTGACGGATCGAGCTCTTTTCGGACCCATGATAATCTGCAAAACTTTCCCTTGCAAACCGTAACTCTGAAATAGAGAGTGGAAAACGGTATGATGTAGTGGCTAGGCTTAGGTTTTGTGTCAATTTATAATGGAGAGAAGAGGGAAGGTGATTTCTGTGGAGGGGCTTATGGCTAGGACTAGAGAATCAAAGATGATGAAAGTAGGATTGAAAGATATGAGGCTAGGGCTTGCATATAGAATCAGAGAGAGAGATAGAGTTTGTATATGAGAAGGAGAAGGAGGGTTTGTATATTGTAATGTGCTAAGGTGAGGAATTCGGCCAAGGAGATATAAGAGATGAGGGGTCGGGTCCATTTTTTAAAATTTAAAATCGTCAGTTTTCTAAAGGGTGGTGTGGGCACGCCGTGTTTGGCTTTAAGATTGGCGCGGATGCGCTGGCCTAAGCTGCTCTATGGACTCTCTGCATATTGGCGCGGACGCGTCGAATTTTGCCTTCAGGATGGCACGGCTGCACTGCCCTGAGCCCAGCACTGAATTTTTCTACAGCAGTGAAGAACTTAAGCTACCAACCAACATGCATTTTATTTCCTGCACAAATAGCATTGAAAAATGAGATATAAATAATTTCATACTCAAAATTGGACTATATAAGATGTATGTCTGTATCCTCATAAATGCTACATATGTAAATCCTTTCTAGATTGTATGCAATATGCTCCTAACTCAAAATTGTTTAGAATTTTCATGATTATTAGAATTAAATAGGGGGGAAATAGAGATACGTAACCAAAATTAAACGAGAGGGAGAAGAGAAATAATGGGATGCCTCCCATCGAGCGCTTGTTTATAGTCAATTAGCTTGGCTTTCTCTGATAAGCTCATGTTGTGGAAAGGATCGAGAAGAATTTCTGTCGATCGACTTCGCCCCTAAAGTAGTGTTTCAACCTCTGGCCATTAACTTTAAAAGGTTTGTCCAGGTATTGGTCAAAAATCTCAACCGCACCATGTGGAAACACGGTTTTCACCGTGAAAGGACCCGACCATCGCGATTTTAGTTTGCCCGAGAAAAGTCTAAGGCGTGAATTGAACAACAACACAGCTTGACCCGGCTCAAACTTTCTCACCAGTAATTTTACGGTCATGCCACCTTTTCACTTTCTCCTTGTACAGCTTTGAGTTTTCGTAAGCCTGCAGTTTGAATTCATCTAGCTCATTTAATTGGAGAAGGCGCTTCTCCCCTGTAACTTTCAGGTCAAAGTTCAGCTTTTTTATGGCCTAGTAGGCTTTGTGCTCAAGTTCCATAGGAAGATGGCAAGCTTTCCCATATACTAGCTGATACGGTGACATACCCAATGGTGTCTTGTATGCAGTCCTGTATGCCCATACTGCATCATCGAGTTTGAGGGACCAATCTTTCCTCGTGGGATTGACAATTTTCTCTAAGATCTTTTTCACCTCACGATTGAACACCTCATCTTGACCGTTCGTTTGGGGATGGTAAGCCGTGGCGACAAGGTGATTCACCCCATACTTAGCCAATAATGCAATAAACTATCTGTTATAGAAGTGGGTTCCTTCATCACTTATGATAGCTAGGAGTCCCGAATCTTGTGAATATACTCTTCTGTAAAAATTACAAGACCACCCTAGCATCATTCATTGGTAAGGCTGCTACTTCCACCCACTTGGACACATAGTCCACTGCCAGTAGTATATACAAATTTTCATATGACAAAACAAATGGTCGCATGAAGTCTATCCCCCAAACGTCAAATATCTCAACCTCTAGGATCATATTTAAAGGAATCTCATTCCGTTTGGATATATTACCTACCCTCTGACACCGGTCACATTTTTGCACATAGTTATAAGCATCTTTGAAGAAAGTCGGTCAATAAAATCCTGCCTGAAGCACCTTGGCTGCTGTCCTCTTGCCCCCATAGTGCCATCCATAGACTGATGAATGGCAATCCTGAAGTATGATGTCCGTCTTACTATCTGGGATGCACTGTCTGATCATCCTATCTGCACACTGCTTAAACAGATAAGGCTCATCCCACATATACCATTTGACATCATGTAAAAACTTCTTCTTCTAGGTCTTGTCAAAGCAGAAGGGATAATGTTGCTCAATAAAAAGTTTGCAAAATTCGTAAACCATGGCATTTCGCCTTGCACCACAAACAACTGTTCATCCGGGAAGGACTCGTTAATCATCACTCTATCATTCGTGTCCTTTCCTGAGTTTTCCAGCCGGGATAAGTGGTCAGCCACTTGGTTTTTGGTCCCCTTTCTGTCTTTAATTTCCAAATCAAACTCTTATAGAAGAAGAATCCATCGAATGAGATGGGGCTTTGCATCTTTCTTAGAAATTAGATATCGGATTGCAGCATGATCGGTGTATACGACTACTCTTGTGCCAATCAGATAAGAACGAAATTTATCAAATGCATATACCACCGCTAGAAGCTCCTTCTCTATGGTAGTGTAATTCAGTTGGGCATCCGTCAGGGTCTTACTGTCATAGTAAATGACATAAAAAACTTTGTCCCTGCGTTGCCCCAAGACAACTCCCACAGCGAAATCAATCGCATCACACATCAGTTCAAAAGGAAGAGACCAGTCGGGAGTTGTGATAATGGGTGTTGTAGTCAATCTTTTCTTCAAGTGCTCGAAAGCGGCTAAACAATCCTCGTTGAACTTAAACATGACATCTTTCTCAAGCAAATTGCATAGTGGTTTTGTGATCATTGAGAAGTCCTTTATGAATCGACGATAGAACCTCGCGTGCCCAAGGAAGCTACGGCCTTTCACTGACGTTGGTGGCGGTAAACTCTGAATAGTCTCCAGCTTTGCTCTGTCCACCTCTAATCCTTTCCTTGAAACTTTATGCCTCGAATAATTCCTTCATGTACCATGAACTGGCACTTTTCCCAATTCAGCACTAAATTGGTCTCAACACACCTCTTTAATACCATAACCAGATTCTCCAAGCATATGTTAAAAGAGTCTCCAAAGACTGAGAAGTCGTCCATGAAGACTTCCACATTTTTCTCAACTATATCGGATAATATTACCATCATACATCTCTAGAATGTGGCTGGAGCATTGCATAAACCGAAAGACATCCTTCTGAATGCTAAAGTACCATAAGGGCACGTGAAGGTAGTCTTCTCCTGATCTTTTGGGGCCATAACTATCTGGTTATACCCCGAATAACCATCTAAAAGGCAATAGTAGTCATGTTCCGCTAACCTATCCAACATTTGGTCAATGAACGAGAGAGGGAAATGGTCCTTTCTTGTCGCCTTATTCAATCTGCGATAATCTATATAGACCCTCCACCCTGTGACTGTTCTGGTAGGTATCAGTTCATTAGTTTCATTGGACACTACTGTAATACCCGAGAATTTTTGAATATTATTAAATGAATATATTAATGGAAATAAATATTTATTTGAATATAAATGTTTATGTGTTATAAGATGAGTTAACTCAATTATATTAAATTGAATTTATGTAATTAAGGAAAACGTGGAGTTTATGATAAGCTCGTTGAAATGTCTTGTGTGGCACGAGATTGGATTCAATGATGAATTAATTAATTCATGGACGAATTAATTATTAAGTGAACAATTAATCTATATTAATTGTTAATTGTTATTATGAGAACTATAATAAGAGTTTGTTGATTTATTATTGTTGCAAGTAATAGTATAATAATAAGCAAATTATTTATAAATATAATAAGATTTGTATTTATTAAACTATTAAAGAATGTGATTATTTATCGTATAATAATAATTGATAAGGGAAAATAAATGAAAGAATTACTACGTGAACAATTAATAAAATATTAATTATTATTTAATTGTAATAAAATATTAATGATGATTAATTAATAATAATATGTTAATTATTGTTATTGCAAATAATAGAATAATAATACGTAACTTGTTTATAAATATAATAAGATTATATTTATTTAATTATCGAGGAATGATAATTAATTACATAATTGTTAATAAATTTTTTTATGGAAATAAATTGATAATATAGTGGTTACTTAATTAATATAATATTTGCTCAATTTATTAATACGTGCAAGCATGTGATAATTAAATGTATAATGTATAGTAGCTACCTATATATTATATGAAGTGTAAAGTGCAATGAGACTATACAATATATAGAAACTATATGTTATGACTAATTTAATGAATACATCATGAGGCTTATGTGACAATTGTGTATGAGCATACATTAAAATAGTACATCATGAATATATAATGAACAATTGTTGATCAATAGAATTTAATAATAAAGGAGACAATATAATGTGATAATATCCAATTAAATTATATCGATATGATAAAATGTACATGGATTATAATGTGCAAGTTGAATTACATACATTGTAATGTCCTCATTTAATGAAACTACTTTGTGACATTAGATTATAACCCATGTATACATAGTATGAAAATATACATAGCCTATGTATTACTATACTCCATGTTACCAAATGCTAAGCTTGTATTTGTTTGTCCCATAATTAAAGTCATCCTTATTCTCCTCACGTGAAATACTCATGAAGCTAGCCTACTCTATACTCCTTAAACTCAGCATTATAGCTCATGATCAATGGGGGAGTGGTTTTAATGATGAGATTCACCAACTAAGTTACCAACTCTTCCATAACTATTAAACATTCCCTCAATCCGTTGGTTGAATGTGGTGAGTAAATACATTGCCTGTGTATTGATTGTTATATAAATTGAGCTCCCCTCCTTCACAATCGTTTTATTGAGATTTTTGCTTAAGTGTTGAGTTGAGAGTATATAGAGAGTGAGTACTTATATA
Source organism: Panax stipuleanatus (assembly GCA_020205555.1). Classification (NCBI taxonomy): domain Eukaryota; kingdom Viridiplantae; phylum Streptophyta; class Magnoliopsida; order Apiales; family Araliaceae; genus Panax; species Panax stipuleanatus. Next base: position 66,067,534 of record CM035116.1, read on the forward strand.
CATATCAGTAGAGGGAGAAGAGAGAATTAGCAAGAAGCTCATATAGTAGAGGTAAAATTCTTTCATTGTTCTTCATTATTGTTTTATGAGATTTCTTAATTCTTGAATTGAGTATGAAATTCATGATAATGTAAAAGGAGAATGCTTGTTAGTTGATATGATGACTTATGTGTATATCAGTGAGATAATGTAGTTGGTTTGAAAGCAAATTCGTAGGAAATTTATGTGTTTGGGCTGGAAACTGCACAAGCATGAAACTGTCTGGTGCGAACCAGACACGGCGCAGCTGCGCCGGTTTAATACTGAGGCGCAGCGTAGCTGCGTCGGTATCTGGACTCAGTTGGTTGTCTTCTGCTAGAAATCTGTTAAGCTATATTGTGTTCCAATAGGTTTAAACCAGCTTGATGTCTAGTTTAACATGTGTATTGGTATACCTAGTCCTAGTGTGAACATGCTTTATTATGTTTGCATGCACGATTGAAGATACGACCCATAGTCTTAAAAATGAACTTAGAGTTTCAAAATGGACGTTGACATGTTATGTCCGTTTTGACATTCTTACCCTGCAAGCATATTAGTATGACATAGAAAGGCATGAAAAGCATATTAATTGGTGTATACATGTTTCATAATGTAATGTGAGCATACAGACCTCACTAGTGAAACATTTCTAACGAAAATGTAAGTTTCAAAGGTAAACCTTGGCATGTAGGTATCATATATGCATTCTAATTTTGCAAGCATGTTTATATGGCCTAGAAAAGCATGACGGACATGTTAACATATGCATATATTTAGCATGAACATGTTAGGCCTTATTAGTGAACTTTACTAATGAAAGTATAAGTTTTGAACGTGCACCTTGACATGTTACATTGAGATTTGGATTTCGATATTTATGAACATGTTTGATAGTACTTTTAGACTCTCTAATGTATCATACATGTATGCCTACAATGTTAGATGTCGCTGAAATCAAGTTAAACATAAATGAAGCATGTTTTCAAATAAATGACGACACTAGTTATGCATTTAAGATGTAGAAACATGTGAGCATGCTTATTGATAGATTGTATGACTATCTTATATGTTTACATGACAAGCATGATAACTTATGTGAATTCATGGCGTTGTATAACCCTAAGTCGTTAGAAACCGTGATTTAAAACTATATCATGTATGATTGAACTTGGAAAGGTTGTACAAACATGGAAGGACCTTTAACATGTATATATGTTATGTGATATCGTAAGTTGATACTTGAATCTGATTCTTGGCATTTAACTTATAACAATGCTATAACTTACTAAATAAAATATATTTGGAATTGATTATGGTCTTATGTGTTGATGGATATATTTGAAGATGATTAACTCGAAAAGAGGAACGTTAAGGATAAAAGAAAATAAAAGTTATATTAGTCTAGATTTGTGAATTTGTATGATACTATACATGGTATAACTGTATAGTAAGGTTAAAGACTTAACTTATATGTGGATTGTATATATAAGATAAAGTATGATGTTAAACTATATGACTAATGGATATCATATATATACGTAACTATATTATAATAGAGATTCAAAAGTGTTGATTTACTTAAACCGGATAGACTACGCTTAAGGAAAGTTCCATAACTTACACTATTTTATTGTGCAAGTATCCTATCCTTGTGTTTACTTTATTCAAGGAACATTGTAAGCAAGTTCCTAACCCTACTCTTTATTGAGCGTTCATTAAGCTTGTGTTATTATTGTCGTACAAGTAAAATTTTGAGATTGCAACTCAGATATTATAATTATATACTTCATGGATAAGATAAAAGTCAATTTATATTCTTTGAACTTTAAATCTTGAGATTTGGACTTAAAATTGTTGCGATCTATGCCATTTGATTTGACTAGACTTATATTGTTGAAAGGCAACCCAAACCAATTGGTTGGTGCGGGATCTTGTATTTGACTAAGATGAACAACCTTCTTTGAAGGGAAATTATATATTATAGGGAGACCAACGTGCGCACTTTAGTACGATTGAACGATATGCATAACGTATGGTACTTTAGGCTGATCACCTGTTGTACATTTTTTTGTTGGATTATCAGTATATTACTGCTAATTCTAGTAGAAGTTCATAGTTCTTAGTGACTGCTCAGTATTCAATTATCTTAAAAACTTGAATTGATTTAGTAGTGAATCCTATCGATATTCTGCTGTCCTTAGCGACTGTTATTGAGAACTGTTGATATTTATTGCTATCCTTGAACTATCATATCCTGTTATACCCTTTTGGGATACGAGAACTATATTACTCACCCTTATTGTTATATTAGTTGCTGAGAAAACTTGTTGCTCATTCTTGCTTTCCTTAAAACATTTCAGTTAAGGCAGACCAGGGTGGACCTTCAGGAGTCGATAAGGGACTAGCTAACCCCTTTCATATTTTAAATATTATGATGTTATTTTATGTCTATTAAGATGATGTATTAAAACTATTTTTGAACTATGTTTAAGCTTAAGTGGGGTTATATAATAAGTTATTATTCGATATTATTATGTAATCTATTAAGTAATGTAGGTTGCGAGACTTGGGGGAATAATTATAATAAATTAGTATATATTATTCTAGATTAGATCTTCCGCTGTGAATGTATGTTTTAGATATATTATATTATTAGAACGTGACGAACCGAATTCGAGAGACCAGTGGCAGTCCGAATTTGGGGGCGTCACAACTACTGTCATACCTCCCTTCTTCGAAACGCATTGCACCGGACTCACCGATGAACTGTCTGAGATTTGGTATATGATTCCGGCATCCAACCACTTTAGGATTTCTTTCTTGATGACCTCTTTCATTATAGGATTCAATCTCCTCTGTTGCTCCATTGTCGGCTTACTGTCATCCTCAAGAAGTATCTTGTGCATGCAGAATGAGGGGCTGATCCCCTTGATGTCAACTATGGTCCACCCAATAGCTGATTTGAACTCCCATATCACTCGCAGCAACTTACTTTCCTGAGAAGATGTTAGTGCAGCAGCAGTTATAATAGGCAACTTTGAAGATTCACTTAAAAATACGTACCTTCGATGATTCAAAAGAGGTTTAAGATCAAGATTGGGAGGCATCTCAAGAGAAGGCTTAAGTCACTCCGATGTCTCTCTTGTATGTCTGAGTAGTTCAATAGGAATCTTAAATTTTCTCATATGTCGCACTGTGTTCAGAATTTGTACATACTCCACAACATTTGTATCCTCCATGTCAAAATCCCCTAGTAGAGCACTCTCTAATGGATCAATGCTCATCAATTGCTTAGCCTCTTCATTTAGTACTCTATCCACTGCATCAATTCGAAACACTCTTCTTCATCAGTGGGGAACTTCATAGCTTTGAAAACATTAAATGTAACCTCTTGGTCTTGAACTCTCATTGTCAGTTCTCCCTTTTTTATGTCTATGAGTGTTCGTCCAGTAGCTAGAAAAGGTCTCCCAAGAATGATCGGTATTTCCTTGTCCTCTTCGTAGTCTAGAATAATGATATCGGCAGGGAAGATAAACTTGTCCACTTTCACCAGGACATTTTCTACAATACCCCTCGGGTATGTGATGGACCTATCTGCAAGCTGCAATGATATGTTTGTCGGCTTAGGATCCGGCAATCCCAACTGTGTAAATACCGATAGAGGCATCAGATTTATACTTGCCCCCAAGTCACATAAGCACTTACTGAAGGATAATCTTCCAATGGATCAAGGTATCGTAAAACTGCCTGGATTTTTGAGCTTCAGAGGTAGTTTTTGTTGCAAGACTGCACTACGTTCTTCTGTTAAGGCAATTATTTCATAATCCTCTAGTTTCTTCTTTCCCGACAGAATGCCTTTTATAAACTTCGCATAGCTTGGCGTTTGTTCCAAAGCTTCTGCGATAGGAATGTTAATATGCAGCTTCTTAAATACCTCCAAACACTTAGCAAAATGTTTATCTAATTTTTGTTTCTGAATTCTCTGAGGGAATGGTGCAGGAGGGTACACAACTGGTGGTATAACATTGGTTTTCTCAGCTTTTTCATGCTTCTCTGCCTCTACTGCATGTTCCCCATCCTTTTCCTCAGTCAAAACTAGTGTTGGTTTTTTTGTAGATTGGCATGCCCGCGCCATGTTTCCTTCTTCCTAGGGTGCGGCCGCGCTAGGTTCCAATTCTGTAGTTTGCTTCCCAGACCTCAATGTGATGGTTTGACACTATTCCTTCCCGTCCCTTCTCGAATTTGCTTCTGTATTGCTTGGTAGAGCCCCTTGCGATCTGTTAACATATTGGCCATTTGGCCCATCTGATTCTCCAAGTTTTTAATTGCCACTTCTTGGCTCTTTATCAACACTTCGGTATTCGCCATATGTTTCAACATCATTTCCTCTATTTCAGATTTCTTTTTCGGCTGAGGGACTGGAGCTGGATGATGATGATGTTGTTGTTGCTAAAATCCGGGAGGGTAAGACGATTTAGGGGCATACTGTTGATGTGATTGTTGTGGTTGGTGTTGTTGAGCACCTTAATTATTACTCTAGTTAAAATTTGGATGATTTCTGTTGTTTGGATGGTACGAGTTCTGAAATTAATTTTGTGGCTTTTGGTAGTTGCTTACAAATTGAACCGACTCTACAGTGATAGCACATTGTTCTGTCGGGTGTGATCCCGCACATAAATCACAGACGTAGGCAACTTGCTTAACCTTGTTTTCAGTCATAAAGTCAATTTTCTTCGACATCGCTGCCATTTGAGCTGATAATGTTGTGATGGCATCTACATCCAATATCCCGACAACTCTTGGTTGAGGCATTCTAGCTGTCAGATTCTGGAAGTCATTTGCCGCCATGGTCTCAATCAACTCATAAGCTTCTTCATAGCTTTTAGCCCGTAAAGCTCCTTTTGCGGTGGCATCAATGATTGGCCTAGATTCCCATCCCAAACCATTATAAAATGTATTGATCACCATCCAATCTGGCATCCCGTGGTGAGGACACTTCCTTAGCATCTCCTTATATCTTTCCCAAGCCTCATACAAAGATTCTCCCTATTGTTGTTCAAACTGAGATAGAGCACTCCTCATCTTCGCTGTTTTAGCCATAGGAAAGAACTTAGCTAAAAATATATGTGATAAGTCCTCCCACGTAGTCACTGATCCTGATGGTAGCAAGTGAAGCCAGCTCTTTGCTTTGTCCCTCAAAGTAAATGGAAAGAGCCGAAGCTTCACCGCATCATCCGACACATTGTTGTACTTGAATGTGTCATAAATTTTAATAAAACTTAGAAGATGATCGTTAGGATCATCAGTAGCCGCACCCCCAAACTGAACCATATTCTATACCATCTGAATTGTTCTCGGTTTAATCTCAAAGGTGTATGTGGCTATTGCTGGCCTGACTATGCTCGACTGTAGCTCATTGATGTCTGGCATAGAATAATCTCTCAATGCTCTGTGTTCCTCTGTCATTTGTGCCGGTATTTCAGTGTCCTCTTGCGTATTAGTAGTACGTGTATTCGCTCTCCAAGCTTTCCCGTTGATGTTATCCTGTCTAGGCACCAAGGTAGAGTTTGTAGATCGAGTGTGCATATACTAACCAAGAGTACCTGAAATAAAATAAAAATTAAACAGAAATGAGATAAGATGTGAATTGTTTAAGTCAGATAAATTTAACTTAAATTAATGTTGAAAGTAATAAAAATAACAACTATCCCCGGCAACGGCGCCAAAAACCTATTGGCTTGTTTTGGTGTTACCAAAACAGACACACACGAGCAAGTATACACGGTCAAAAGTAATATATGATAAGTGAAGTATCGTTCCCACGGAGAAAAGCAATTATTTCTAATCTATCATGCAACAACTTTGTAGCTATTTCTGGCTGCTTAAACGAGTAAATAAGAGGTGAATTACTAACTAGAATGATTATCAACTAAAAATAACTAATTAACAAGCGATTGATTTAAATTAGGAAGGTATGGGATCCTAACTTCACTTAATGCATCATCCAGATTATACACCTCTTGTTAAACTTAACTAATTACTTCAGATTGCTAGTCGAGAGCACAAAGGTGAGACATGGCTATCTTTCGATACACCATGCCCATATCACATACAATCCACAAAAGAGATAGAATTCATGAGAACATTAATATTACCTAACTTACTATATTTCTATGTGACTGACAAGTAATATCAATTTAAGTGCAAGCTCTCTCAATTGACTACACATGGTAAGCTGGTATATGTTTATCCGGATTACGAATCACAAAATCTATCACATGCAAATTTCATGAAGACTTGCTAACCTGCCCAATTATGAATTTGTACTTCCTCTTTCACTTTTATACAAATTAATAAGGGAGATGGTGATCAAGCATCTAATTAATTAACACAACCATGTTAGGTAATCCATACATAATCAATCAAGTGCAACAAAGAGGCATAGAGATCTGAACTAAGCATAAAGTTCTATTAGAATCCCATAATGGTGATTAGTTCATCACTGAAGTAATAACCATTATAGGATTTTGTCGAAGCATGTAAAGTATAATATAAAAGCAAAGAGAACCAAGAGAGTAAGCAATTGCAAATCTGATTTCATCCTCCAAAGTAAACTTTCAAATCCAAGTTCAAAATCCACAATCAGACCTAATCAAAACCCTAAGTAAGTAAAATCTACGAAGAACCAAGAGAGAAGCCAAAAATATTAGAATAGTAGCTAATAACTCTCTCTAGCTCTCTAAAACCCTAGAATGGAAATAAAATCAATTAAGTCCTTTTTTGAAACATTCAAACACACCCTTATATGGAAAAACATGTTACATCATTTTTTAAGTGAAAAGTAAATCTGGAAAATATTTGACTGGCGCAACCGCGCCACCCCGTAAGCTATTTGGGGATCGGACGCGTTGATTTGCAGACCGGTTTCCTCCTGGTGCGGGCGCGCTAAATTTGTTCCTCATGCTTGCGCGGCCACACTATGCTATTTTTCCTGCAGACTTTGCTGGTGCATTGCTGTTCCTTGCTGCTGCCTTAGTCCTTCACTTGCCTTTTCTTCTTACTGATCAAAGGCCATTTCCATATGCCATAAGCAATCTTCAACCCACCATAGCCATGCCATCTCGTCATCATGCCATATCCATGCTCTTCAATGGCATTTACTTGCCATTTGAGTTTCTTTAATGCAACCTATAAAACAAAGATAAAATACATTAAAAGACACTAAAACACTTAAGATTAAGCTATAATTCTATCAAGTAGATAGCCAATAAGTAGGTATAAAACCTACTTATCAAGATCTCTCCCTGCTATTATCATCCTTCTGTCCTAGCATGCAACCCATTGCTTTGGCATTGACGGACAGGTACATGAACAAGGGAACTCCATCCCTCGGGGGGTACCAATACAGGTGCTTCGAACAGTTATTTTTTTATGGTAAGGAGAGCTTTCTGACAATCCTCATTCCATTTGGTGGAGGAATTCTTCCTTAGTAGTTTGAAGATGGGTTCACAGGTTACTGTGAGCAGCGAAATGAATCGGCTTATAAAGTTGATCCTTCTCAGGAACCCACGTATCTCCTTCTCCGTTCGAGGTACTGGCATCTCGGTGATGGCTTTGATCTTGGCAGGGTATAGCTCGATGCCTCGATTACTCACCAAGAATCCCAGCAACTTGCCTGATTTGACGCTAAAAGCACATTTGGTGGGATTTAGCTTGAGGTTGTACTTACGAAACCTGTTCAACAGCTTCCTGAGATGGTCTAGGTGATCATCCTCCCTCCGGGATTTAATGATGATGTCATCCACATAGACCTCTTTCTCGTTGTGCATCATATCATGAAACAAGGCCATCATGGCTCGTTGATACGTGGATCCGATATTGATGAGGCCGAAGGATAGTCAGCTATAGTAGAAGGTTCCCCAGGGAGGGATGAACGCTATTTTCTCTAGGTCTTTTTCAGCAACCATTATTTAATGGTAACCAGCAAAGAAATCCACGAAGGAATATATGCCATACTATGTTGTATTGTCGATCAGGATATGGATAAAAGGTACGGGGAAATTGTCCTTGAAGAAGGCTTTGTTAAAATCCCGGTAATCCACACATACTCGTACTTTCCCTCCGGGTTTTGGCACGAGGACTATGTTTGACATCCACTCTGGGTATGTTGATACCATGATGATTCCATCTTTAAATTGTTTAACGACTTCTTCTTTGACTTTTAAACTCCATTCAGGTTTCAATCGCCTGAGCTTTTGCTTGACTGGCTTGAATCCATCTTTAATGGGCATTCGATGGATGACGATGTCAGTTAATAGGCCAATCATGTCTTCTTGTGACTATGCAAACACATCCTGGAACTGTGTTAGGAGTTCAATCAGGTCGGCTTTTTGGTCTTGGGTGAGGTCTATGTCTATCTGGATTTCTTTGATGTTTTCAGAGGTTCCTATGTTGATAGTGGTGGTTTGGTCGAGGTTTGGTTTGGGTTTATCTTCGACCCATTCTTTGATCTCCTCGAGCACCTTATAGTAATCTTAATCTTCTTGATTAATATCCATCAAGTCGAAATTCAGATATACATCAAAGTTGTAGTATCTTTGATAGATTGGCATCTCTTCAGTAGAGATAAACACATCCAATGCTTGAGTCCTGAAAACAAAAATGCTTTTATTTTAATATATACAACTGCTTAAATATACAGAGCATTTGGCAAAGCTTGAAAAAAGTTCCTGCTATAGCTGTGCAATCAAAAGTAGGTAGTAAATGAAAGCATGTTTAAAGGGCGGACAGACTCTCTGCCCTTTTACCCTTTTTAACTGAGGTAAGGGACACTGTTCCAGTTAGCCAGTGTTAGATCCTCATGAATAGGGAGGATTAAGGATTTGCGATCATCCGCCTCATCTCGGATGATGACTAAGACATCCTTCAAAATAGGGCCAGGATTTTTCTTTGAACTGCCCCTTTTTCCTTCTTGATGAGAGGAATTTGAATCTGATCCTCGTCGTCGCTGTTTGGGATCTCATAATTCATACCCTCGTAGTTTATGATAACCCGCATGTTAGTAAATGGGTCTCGTTCTTTGTACAAGATCTTTTCTTTTCCCTTTTTGCTATCCGTCTCGGATCTGGGAGTTGTTCTCTCACTTGCTGGCATATTGGGAGGAAATAACATGGTTGATACCACAGCTGGGATTTTCCTCATGGGTTTCACCCATCCAACACCCGTAAGGTTCGACAGCAAAATTATGGAAGTATGAGCCTTAGGATGCTTATATGGATTCCGACGGCTTGACCCGGATGAATAACCCAATCCGGCTCTCCCAGTCTGACTTGGGATTTGCATTGGACTCTTGATACCTTGCTGGTTCTTTCCTAACCCTTCTCCAGGTTGGAAACCCAGAGATACCATTTCCTGGCCCACTGTCATCACTTCAGGGAAGACTTTAGGCTTCAAAGTTGGTGCTCCAATAGGTAGATACTGAGTATCACTCACTTCAAAGGCTTGAAAACATGCAAGTTCAATCCCTGCATCAAGGCTGATTACCGGCATGTCTCCCTGTAGGCAGGCAGGGTATTCTGGTTTGATATTGATCATGATTAGGTTGTTGTTGATAATGTATTTGAGCTGTTAATGGAGGGTGGATGGCACTGCCTTTGCCATCTGGATCCATGGCCTGCCCACCAACAAGTTGTATCCAGTGGTGATGTTGAGCACCTGAAAGGACGCATAGAAAGTGTGTGGGCCAATCTCTAATGGAAGCTCTATTTCTCCCATAGCTTGTCGGCGAGATCCATCAAAAGCCCGAATTACCATATGGCTGGTTTTAATCCGGTTCGGGTTGATCTTCATTATCTCTATGGTGTCGTAGGGACAGATGTTGAGGAATGATCCTTCATCTATGAGCACACCTCCAATCACATACCCGAAAGACATCACAGCTATATATAGGGACTTACGATGGCCTGTCCCTTCTGCAGGGATATCATCATCAGTGAAAGATATCACATTGCTGTTGAAAATGTGTTCTACCACATGACAAAAATTCTCGGCATCCACCGTATATCGCTGATGAGATTCTTCCAGTACTTTCACCATAATGTTGCGATGATCCACCGATGATAAGACCAAATCTAGGATGGACATCTATTTGGGTTCATCTTTCAAGCTTTACACTATCTTGATTTCATTGTGTCCCATTTTGTTGAGGAACTCTTTGATTTTCTCTTCAGCCACCTTTTCTTTGGCTTTAATGACTGATTTGATCACCCACTGAGGCAGGTACAATGGATTATCATTTGGTACAATGGCAATGTTATTTGAGGTGGAACCTTCGTCATTCCCGTAGTTCTATGGGACCCTCTTTAGATTGATAACTGGATATTGAGGTCTAAAGGGAAAGATTAAAGGCTAGGGTGCTGCCACCTTCATAGAATTTTGTTTTACTTGGACCCTTTTCCCTAGCAGTACTAAGGGTGTGAAGGTTAGTTCATTGTTATAGGACACAACAGCCACTGTATCCTGATTCCCTGCAGTGGGGATAAAGAGAGTGTCTTCATCTGGGAGGCCATAATTCTGATTCCCTCTTATCAATTTGCCACTTTCAATCATATTCTGAATCAGGTTACGAAGTGCCCAGCAATCTTCAGTGTTATGGCCGGGTGCACTGGAGTGGTACTGACATATTTGTTAAGGCTTGAATTTTCTGGATCGAGGGTTCAGTGGAGGTAATAAGTTTGCAGCCATTCCCTCGTTGATTAATATCTGGAGGATTTCCTCCATTGGCTGGTTCAGGTTGGTGAAATTCCTTTGAAATAAGAACTTCTTGACATCTCAAAAATTCTCTCCTTTGACCATTTTATCAGCCCAGGGTTCATGCTCATGAGACCAATAGTTATCCTTCGTGGAGATAGGACTGATCTCCGATGGACTGATCTCCGGTGTGGGAGAATTTTCATAAGGCTGGTTAGTCTGGTTTATCATCTGTCTGGTGATTTAATGTTGGTATATAACTAGCTCTGCTAATTGTTCGATCTGCTCCTTGATAGACTTAATCTCTTGTTCTATCAAGAAACGCCTTTCTGAGAATTCCCAACTGTCTGGGCTGTTGCTGCTAGATGGAGTTAACCCTCCGACATATTTGAGGTATTTGGATCCTTCTCCATTTTTGGTGCTGATCATATTGACATTCTCCTCTTTGTGCTGAGGTAAGGGATTATCCTGTACATGCGGTTGCCCAGGCTTTGTTACCACAATCTCTCCGTTGTCAATCAAGTCTTGAATTTTGTGCTTGATAGACCAACATTCTTGAGTGTCATGGCCCGGGGATCTAGATTGGTAAGCACACTTCTTGCTTGGGTCGAAATTCCGTCCAGCAGTGTTTCTTGGTGGAAGAAGTTGTACAATCTTCTTTTGTGCCGTCAACAGCTTTAGCACTTTCTCGAGGAAATCCCTTAGAGGGGTGAAAGTTCTTCGACGCCTGACCTCCATGTTTTTCTGAAATAGAGGATTTAAAGGCTGTGCTGGAGCTTGGAGAAGGGTATAGTTCCTCCTTTGAATGGGCGTACTATTTGACTCGCCTATTTGATTATGTCCTTGTAATATTAAGGACAACTCTTCATCTTTCTTATTGTATACCCGCCAGGGATTACTCCCGTAATTTCTGGATTGCATATGCTCGGCAATGGCTTCCAAGGCAGTCATGTCCCTAATCTTCCCAGACTTCAGTCCCATTTCGGCCATTTCATCGTGCTTGATCATCTCAGAGAATGGTTTTCCTATGCCTACTAGGACCCTCTCATAATATAAAGATTCTTGAATATCGATGAAGGTCATGATTATCTCAGACTCAGTCATGGATGGGGTGACTTGTGCCGCAACCCGCCTCCATCGTTGAGCATACTTCTGATTGATTCCGTGTTTTATTTCTTGATTTTGGTTATTTGGTATCTATATGAAGCCAGCTGAGATTGGAAGCTGTATTGACTGAGGAAAGTATGGGCTAACTCCTCCCAACTTTGAATCTTAGAGTTGTCCAGACGGTCATACAAGGCTTTTGCCTATTCGGTTAAACTTTTCTGGAATAACTACATTCGAAGTTTCTCTAATGAATACTTTCAGGTGGGTGTAGGGGTCTCCCAATCCATCGTATTTCTCAAAATTAGGAGTTTTAAATTTTTCGGGATAACGAGCCCCAGGGAATATAAAGAGGTCTGAATAATTGACACTGCCAAATGCCCCAGTCCCTTTGATAGACCGGATGGTTTCTTCCATCTGCTGTACTTTCTTCAGAATGTCACCATCTTCCTGTTCTTTGTTTAGGATGGTGATTTCAGAGGTTTTGTTGGTTGGGTCTTGGTTTTGTGTTCCAAGGATCTGAGTCTCTGCCTTTTCGATCTCTTGACTGCCACCACTACCACCACGTGTTCCTGGTTCTGTGTGAACTTGGGATTGCTTCCCTTTAAGAGCTTTACTTTGCTCTCTTAGGAAACTAGCCAATTCGGCTCTCTGATTCTTCAATCCTTCGAACTCTTCCCTAGAGACATGGGTGGATTCTGGCTGAGCACTTGAAGTCATGTCAGTGGATGGACTTAGTGCTTTCTTAGACTTAGATCTAGTGACAGGACCAATTTTTCACCTACAACAAAACGTAGGTGTGTTAATTTCCTGATGTAGGTAAGGATAGGATGTATGCCATGCTGTGTTTTTATAGTTTTTTTTTAATCTTATCCTGCAAAACAGAGGTTAGTTGTTTTGATGACAGGACGTATATGACAAGGAATGTAAATCTTTCATTATGATATTTACATTGTGCTCCTTTACATTTGGAATTTGAAAACATGACATTGAATTGAAAAAGGAAGGCATGAAGAAGCTTCCCATCGGATTTGGTTAATCAGAGGCTGACCTATCTTACGCTACTCTCGCGGCTTTTTGGCATGAAGGTCCCCAGTTCATCGCAATCTACTAGAGGGGAAATTAATCCAATCTTTCAACTGGAGCGAATCTGGGTGGTGCATTTTCGTGAGCCCCCAGAGACTTAGTCGTCCCCAGAGTCATTACTTATCACCTACGGGTTTTGCCTCCTGAAGGAGGAATCACAACATACATTCACATACATCGCATCTCGCCGTTATGCATATGATGACATTGGTGCGAAGCACTAATATGGGTGTGAAGCACTAATATGAGTGCGAAGCAATAATATGGGTGTGAAGCACTAAAAAAGCAGGAAAGCATTTATTCATATTCATTCAATGTAAGTACGCAGCATTCACACATTCATTCAGTGTAAAGACGCAGCATTCACACATACGTAGTTTTGAAAGGGAAAAGTTTGAAAAGATTGGCGCACGGCCTATGCCCTGTATTGATACCCAGCAGAGTAGCCACCTGTCAACGTCGGGAAAAAATCCGGGGGTCTGGTCACAACCCGGATCTTTCTCTCTTCCTAAGTTATCTCGACTATCACTCTTGTTATTGCAAAAAAGGTTTTGAAGGGGTTTTTTAGGAAAAGGCCAACATGTATCATGTCGACGATTTGTACGTTTACAGAGTCACTAGTTGGTAGTTTTGAAATCGTTGTACCAACTCAACCGAGTTTTGTTTGAAAGAGGCCCAATTGTTGGACACTGTCGAAACTTGATTTTTGAAAACAAAGTTTTGAGCTCGGGGGCTTGGTTAAGTGTGGGGAAGGTGTTAGGCACCCCACAACTCCCGTGCAAACACGGTACCACATCTTTTCAACAGTTTCCTTAAAAAAGCTGCAATGTGTGTGTGAATGTTGTTTGAAAATTGGGACTATGTTTGATTGAAAGTATGTCTTATGTATTGTTGAACCTATATACGAAGGGTTTGATTTGATTTGCAAAAGTCTTTGATTGGATTTGCAAAAAATGTTTTATTTGATTTTGCAAAAGCTTCTCTTTTTGAAAAGATTATTGAATGATGTTTTGAAAGAAGGTTTTCAAACCCTTACGCTAACATAGGAATTGAAGCATATCGATACTTCAGTTTTATCTTTTCAGCCTTAAGACTCAATTTGAATGTTGATTATCGGGCTGCGAAGCATCCTCGACTACAACATATATACAAATGTCAGTCTCTTCTTGGGCATGATAGCCATCGAAGGGACTCTGACACGACAACCCATATTTTTCATTATATTGAGACATTAAATTGGGATAATCGTTTTAAGGTCTTTTTTGTACATTTTTATAGAAAAACTGGCAGGGTACATCTGTAAAGTGGAAATTGTCCATCGTGGGAATCAGATTCTGATCAGTTTAATCATCAATCCCAAGATTCCTAGGCTCACATAGGGAGGCCAATAAACCTACACAGCTCAAATTTGTACAGAAAAGATATCCAAATATCGCCAGAACCAAGGATTCATCAGTAAATCCTGGCTCGCACATGGCCGAAACGTCTTGTCCCAACTAGATAGCTATCTAAGGGCCGCGAGGTAGCTTTTATGATTGAAACTAGAAAATTGCTAGATTTAAATAAATCTTAACCATTCTAGCTTCCCGGTTCCGTCTGTACAGATTTTGAACCGTTTGAAAGCTAGAGTTGGCGAGATTTAAATAAATCTAGTTCGCCCGCAGATAAGTCAGTGCCGATTCATATAAAATGAATATTTAAAGAAATAATTTAATAAAAGCGAGTAAAGTAATATATATATATATATATATATAATTATATATATGAAAGCTGTAAAGGGTGATGGGTTTTCACACTGGTGCCCGAACTAGAATTAAAATGTATAAATATATTTATAAAAGCTGTATATGGGCCACAGAATGTTCCAGGCTGAGCAGAATTAAAATATATATAAATTAGTAAAAAGGGCGATGGGTTTTCACGCTTGTGCCCGGACTGAAATATAAATATTTACGGAAAGGTAGTCAACCAAGACTGGGAAGATAACCCAGTGGGTGAATGTTGCAGATATATATAAAGATAGTAAAAATGTCACAAAAGGATCCATACCAAACTGAAATATAAATATATATATATATATATATATATGTAAAGACAGAAAAGTAGTCAACCAAGACTATGAAGATAACCCAGTGTGGTGAAGGCTGCTTATATATGCATATTTATATATAAAAGCAGTAAAAATACCACAGAATGATGCAGGCCGAACTAAAATATAAATATATATATATATATATATATAGACAGAAAAGTATATATGCATATATATGCATATTTATATATAAAAGAAGTAAACTAAAGCGGATTTGATATCCGAGCTTGACATAATTGAAAAGTTAGTATATATACATTTAAATATATACAAAAAAAGAAGCCTAACCCGGACTGGGAAGATAACACAGTCCGGCGAAGTTGCTAATAACGAAGATGCAAGTATATAAAAGCTGCCGAAAGCGACGGATCGTCAATACGAGTTGTAGAAATGCCAGAAAATACGTTTAGGTACTAAAATGTACCAAAAGTTAGCAAAAACAGCCACAAACTTGAGTTCCAGGCATATTTAGAAAACAAAATTTGATGTGCATGTGCAAAATAGTGTAAAGTAGTAGTATTAACTTGCTGATCGTAAAAATACTCACAATAGACTGCTACACGGGCTTTTTGCCAAATCGTAGGCTTTAAACGTCCGAATCTACCAGTTTTTTTTTGATATGTGGTAGTATGTGGGTATATCTATGTATTAGAGTAAAAATATTTGGGTTTGGAAGATAAGAAACTAGCTGGAAAACCAAACGGACAGAGGTTTGGAGCGTTTCTGAAATCCTGAAATGAGAGGGGTTGCACCTCTATATATAGGTAAAGGAACCTCCACTCTACCTACTGCTACCATAGGTAGAGGTGTTGCTCCACGTGGTGGGGCCTACGTGGCGGGTCCTATCAACTCAAAATACGTGCACTCCGAGCAACGCGAGGTCTGATTCGAAACTTTTTAACTTTTGATCAGAGCGTCTGTTTGAGGCATGCTATACATTTCCAGAAAACCCTCTTCGAGAGTGTCATAATGGCATGGGATAAAACATTTTTCAAGTCCAAGAAGATGGGTTAATAACCAGGTCTTTGATTCCCCGTAGTTTATCCGTTGAGCTGTCTTGTGCTGTTTGCACTTGGGATCATTGTTATGGCTCGTTCTTACCTTGGTGGCATCAATTCAGCTTGAGTTTGATTGAATCGTCTTAGATTTGGTAAAATGATTGTTTTTCCCCTCCCGGGGTTTCCCTTAGTGTCGGTTTGGCCTTCGGTTGACTTCCTGGGGTTGTTTCTAAGGTTTGGATCTCATTTGAGTCTGTTTGTCCTCAGTATTGTCTCTGAGGTTTACTTGGTCGCTTCAGGTTTTCCTCTGGATATGTTGTGATGCTTCAAGTTTGTTGCTGAAGTTGACCTGACTTCCCAGGTTGAGACCGGGGATGACCTATACCTCCCGGGCTGAGACCGGGCCTGACCTATACCTCCTGGGTTGAGATCGGGGCTATCTTGTACCTTCTAGGTTGAGACCGGGGCTGATCTGTACCCCCGGGTTGAAATCGGGGCTGACCTGTACCCCCCAGGTTGAGACTGGGGCTAACCTGTACCTATCAGGTTGAGACCGGGGTGGATTTGGACTTCCCTGATTAAGACCGGGGCTGATCTGTTTCTTTTGGGTTGAGACTGGGGTTAACCTGTACTTTTTGGGTTGAGACCGGGGTTGACCTGTACCTCTCGAGTTAAGACCGGGGCTGACTTGTACTTCTCGGGTTGAGACCGGGGCTGGCCTGTACCTCCCGAGTTGAGACTAAAGTAGACCTGTACTTTTTGGGATTAGACCTGTACCTCTCGGGTTGAGACCGGGGCTGACCTGTACCTCCCGGGTTGAGACCGAGGCTGACTTGTACTTCCTTGGTTGAGACCTGGGCTGACCTGTACCTCCCGGGTTGAGACCGGAACTGACCTGTACCTCTCGAGTTGAGATTGGGGCTGACCTGTACTACCCAGGTTAAGACCGGTACCTCCTGAGTTGATATCGGGGCTGACCTGTACCTCCCGGGTTGAGACCGGGGATGACCTGTACTTCCCGGGTTGAGACCGGGGCTGACATGTACCTCTCGGGTTGAGACCAAGATTGATATGATGGCCCGGTATTGCGACCGAGATTGAGTTGAATGCTCGGTATTGAGATTAAGGTTGATTTGATGACCCGGTATTGAGACCGAGATTGAGTTGATTGCCCGGTATTGAGACCGGGGTTGATTTGTTGGCCTGGTATTGAAACCGTGGTTGATTTACTGGCCCACTATTGAGACCGGGATTGATTTGATGGCCCAGTATTGAGACCGGAGTTGATTGGAAAAGACAATCTTGCCCTCCTACAATGTTAGTAACGGGGACAAGAAATTTGAGTGTTTACACCATCCTAATAATTAATCCCTACTGAGTTATAAAAATTAATGTAGGCCTAACTGTAACACTCTACTGTTCAGAATTATCATAGTCCATTAGGCCTGAATTGTTTATGTAATTAGCTGTTATTAACAAGGTGACTTTTCTGTCCAGCCTTCTTTTGTTTGCTTAATATTTCTGAATTACTACCCCATGTCAATTCCTAACATGGTGATAGTCGTTGGATACCACCATGATTATTCTATTTGGTCATCCTAATTCATGGATCAATCACACTTGGTCAGACTTTAATAAGTTTTGTAAAGATTAAATCAGCAATTAGCTAGTCTGGTGTATGAATTTTCAGTGTTTGATCATTCTGCATGAGTAGTCTACAATTTACAAACACTCCACGATTCGTGAGAGATCCTCTTCTGATGGTCAGGTTCACTCTACGATCTATGAAAGGTCACCTTCTGATGGTCGAGTTAACTCAACAATCTGTTAAAGATCACCTTTGGGTTCACTCCATGATTTGTGAGAGATCACCTTCACGTTCCATCCATGATTTGTGAGAGATCACCTTTGGGTTCACTCCACTATTTGTGAGAGATCACTTTCGAGTTCACTCCACGGTCTATGAGAGATCACCTTCGGGTTCACTCCACGATCTGTGAGAGATCAACTTTGGGTTCACTCCACGATTTGGTCTAAGGTAAGCCTGGTCTACTCCACGACCTATAGAAAGTCTACGATCGTGGGGTAAGTCTAAGATTCGGTTCATGGTTGGCCTGTTATATTCCATGATCTGTAGTAAGTCTACGATCGTGGGGTTTGGTCTAATATTTCCAAATCCAACCAAATGTCTTGGTTTGGTGTTGGACTCCACGATCTGCAGAGTCAGTCTGCTATTTTAAAATCCAACCAAAGATCTTGGTCTAGTGTTGGACTCCACGATCTGCAGAGTCAATCTGCTATTTTCGAAACTAACAAAATATCTTGGTCTGGTGTTGGACTCCACGATCTGCAAGGTCAGTCTGCGATCGTGGGGTAAGTTTACCATTGTTGGTTACTGATACTACAATTGGAGACTAAGGCAACAAATTTGCAGAACCCAATGGGTTGAACTGGTCTCCAATATAAATATTGATACATGCAGATTAATAGGTGTATGGGTATTTGAATGATATTGGCATATCATCACAACTTTTAAAAAAATTAACACCTTTTCTTAATTATACTAAAGTCCGGATGTAATTTTAGTGTTAGCCTTCACGACCTGTATTATTCATTATCAAGTTCCTCTTTTATTACCGACATGGTTTTTAAAGTTATCTTAGTTTGATATATTATATTCTCTTTTCGATCGGTTCATGTTGTTTTCATAACAACTTTTGTTAGCATGCATATCTCTCTTTAACTGACTTGCAGAAGGTAAAATTAACATAAGGTCAAAGGGATATGTACCTCTTGATGTTTTCGTTCTGACTAACACTGGGTAGCTACTGGCTGGTCCCTTCCTTCCTCTCTCCTCTGCCCTCCGAACTGCAAGAACTCATCTCGGGTTCTTTATATCTCTCAGCTCACTAATTTTCTTTCTAATGTAGAGTAAATGATTCTAGTAATCCTTATAAGATGAAATAGGGACTCTATTTATAGGAAAGCTTTTGTCCAGATTTCGGTTATTACCCAATGGTAAAAGTGGAGTTGGTGAAAAGTTTCTACCAACCAACACTATTCATAGTACTACTAGCCATTGGGCTACACCATCATTGCCACTACATGGGTCTTGCTTGTTAGCTTATCTAAGGCACAAAAATTAGCATTCTTAGGCCATAGGGAGGTTCGGTTGGGAGGGGTGCACTGCCCCTAAGTCACATTTTAGTTTCTTTTGTACACATGCTGGCAAAATATCTCTTATACACATAAATATGTATATAATCCTATATACATACTCCCATATATATACTTACATGTACATGTATATGAATACATATATCTATTAGTTATTCTCAAGTAGTTTTAAACTTGGGCTAAACAAATATTTTATTATACTAACTTTAGTGGGCTACCAATTCATAACCATTGGACTCCAAGCTATATTACTCGGCCACATATACTAACACTTGTAATTAATTCATATTGGGCTTAGTATAATCATAGGTCCAATATATTATTAAATCCTCATTCAATTAATTCCATTAAGAAATTAATTATGCCACATAAGGCTAAACACTTAAGCTTAATTAAGCTTATCATCCCCATCAATATACTTCTTAATCATTTCATACTTGATTTTAATTTATATAAAATTATTAATCGCATGGCACACACACACACACACACACACACACACACACACACACACACATATATATATATATATACTTGGACACAATTAATTGCAAATATCTTCATTTTAAAATTTAAAATTATTTATAAAATTCTCAGGTATTTCAAAACTTGGTCTTAAGCATGTTAAGATTTGGGGATGTCCAGCTTATGTGAAAAAATTTCAAAATGATAAGCTTGGGACAAGATCTGATAAGTGCACGTTTGTGGGATATCCTAAAGAAAGTTTGGGATACTATTTCTACAATCCTACTGAACAAAAGGTATTTGTTGCAAAACACGATGCCTTCTTGGAAAAGGAGTTTATCCTTGAGTGGGAGGAAAATAGATCTTGAAGAAATTCAAGAATTACAAACCACTATAGATCAATTAGATGAACCTGTCCAAGTAGCCAACCACCCTTCTTTTTAAACAATTCCTCTTCCTTGGTGGATCACCCCTAGAGGCCAAACACTTGGGTGGCTAACGTTGATCAAAGGAAGGAATTAATCCTGGATATTCAAGGAGATCACGAAGAACAAGGAGTTGAACTCGTACATGTGGAAGATTCGTTCTACAAGGGTATGAATCTAATCTCCTTATAATTTGTTTTAATTAATAAATGTGCATAAAGGATGATCCGGGTAATTGGTTTGTAGAAAATTTTAAACTCTGTTATACCATGCTTCCGCTATTTTTGCAATTTAATTGTGCCCATGATTTCGTACAAACCCAACAACAATAATAGTTATCATGCTAGCATAGGTATGCCACCCTATGAAGCCTTATATGGTAGAAAGTGTATAACACCTTTGTGTTGGGACGAGGTCGGGGAATGACAAATGCTACGACCCGAGATAATCCAACAAACAACCGAGACAATTCGAGTTATACGCGAGAGATTACAAGCGTTTCAATATCGACATTGAAAATATGCTGATCCACACCGACAACAACTAGTCTTTAGTGTTAGAAGCCATGTATTCTTGAAAGTGTCCCCTTGAAAGGCATGATACGTTTTGGAAAGAAAGGAAAAATGAGTCTAAGATTCATTTGACCATTTAAAATTTTGAGAAGGATAGGTGCGGTAGCTTATGAAATAGCTCTACCTCTTGAATTAAACCATATCCATAATGTGTTTCATGTGTCCGTATTACAACCATATTAACCCGACTATAAACACGTTAAAAATTATAAACCTATCCTAATCGAGAAGGATCTATCATATATAGAAGAACCTGTTCAGATCATCGATCAGAAAGAACAAGTCTTAAGAAACAAAGTCATAGCATCGATTAAGCTGATCTGGAGAAATCAGAATGTTGAAGAGGCTATATGGGAGCTCGAGAATAAAATGTGAGAGAACTATCCCCACTTATTTACTTAAATTATACTGTAATTTTGAGGATGAAATTCTTATTAGAGGGGGTGAATGTAAAAACCCAAAACCCTAATAAGACTCGGTTATGTAAATTTACGTTTATCAATAAAATCTCTCCGTTCTGAATGCGTATTGTGTTATTATATATTCTATTGAAGACTTAGGTTAAAAAATAATTTCTCCAAAAAACGTCGTGCTTGACACATCGTGCTTAATAATTTTATTCTGTATTTGGACTTTTCGGTATATTATTTTATCAAGCTGCTTTGTCGTGCTTACACTAGCAAAATCCATTTTCATGCTTCACTTAAATTATCCCTAAATTAGGAAACCCTAATACTAGATTAGGAAACCCTAGCCCTAGATTACAAAACACTAACCCTAATTACAAACCCTAACCTAATTAAGTAGTTCTCACACTAATTAGGTTATCTTAAACCCTAATTATGTTAACTAAACTTAAATTATGTGTTAATAACTTCATTAAATTATCTTAAACATAAAATCCAAAACACTAATCACAATTAGTAAGGATTAGGGCAAAATTAAGCTACTAATCAAAGTAAAGTATCTCACAAGATAGTGCCTGTAACGACCCCAATATTCATATAATACAACTCTCGACATCGGTCGTTAACAATACATCCTTATTCAGACTTTACATTATTAATCAATGATACAATCACTAAAAACACGGAATATTTAAAACTTTTATATTATTCCTTCTTTATTTCCCTGAATCTCAACCTTTATCGGTACATAACTTTGATACAACTTTATTTCATGAATCGCTTCGTCAAAGTTATTATAAACTAAAACTTACAACCACGTTCAATAACCCTTATACATCGGGTAAAATTTAAACTTTACAACATAACATCTATTAACCATCATACATTATCAAATACATTATCTGAAACCTTGAACAGGGTCCAAAATAATAACAATTAAGCCAAAGTATATAAATCTTCATGCATTACATCTGATTCATTTCTTTCAAGTAGCACATAGCGTTACCTTGAATCCTTAACCTATAAAAGTGATTATTTGCATGAATGAGCTCGACAGCTCAGCAAGATCTAACAGCTTTCATGCATCACATAGCACATAAATACATGCTCAACATACATCTCAAAATAATTAAAGTAACATGGCATACATGCTTTACTTCACATAACAAATATAAAGATTGAGTTCCTTACTCAATCAACATTCTTTAATCAATCAATGTAGTCATAAATGAACTTTAACATTTCATGCTTACGACACATATAAAACATATCATGCTATTTGCAAAATAATTTAAAATAGTTCATCATCAAATTCACGTAGAAAATAAGAACTGAAAGACTTGCCTTGATCGTTGTTTATCAATAACAGTTTAACAGCTTACATATATCTGCACTTCACGTGCCCTACACAATTATATAATCATGCACATCAATTATTAGTCACATAGCAAAGCATATTAGTTGTAATGTAAACT
This sequence comes from Panax stipuleanatus, assembly GCA_020205555.1. Lineage (NCBI taxonomy): Eukaryota > Viridiplantae > Streptophyta > Magnoliopsida > Apiales > Araliaceae > Panax > Panax stipuleanatus. The sequence continues at coordinate 66,090,105 of CM035116.1, forward strand.
TTACTCTACATCTCATAAACCTTCCTATTATCTATACACAATGTTCAATTTGATTGTAATTCATTCAATTGTTTAAGTCCTGCTAGGACTACCTTTTGATTTTATATTAACCACATTTCATATATAATAATGTTCATTTCATTAGAATTGAGACACTATTTAAGTGTATTACTACGTTACGCGACGTTTCGACGTTTATACGTCACACGCCTAACTCGCCTCTTTTGCATGTGTTTTGCATGCTCCTATATTGGGTTACATTACTCCATAATGTTTCACTCTTATAAAAACATAATATTAAACAAGGTCATACACACTCGTTACGGCATTGAGACGCTTGCACGTCCGTACGCCAAACTTGCCTATTCGAACGCCCAAATGACACGCATTTGTGCACCTTAGCACGCCCAACCAAATTGTCTAGTACTCAAGGGTTAATGCTAAGTATCATTATAGTACCTAATAGTCATGTTATGGAAGTTAGAACATCATTTCACATGGTCGGGAGCATTACATGTGCATACGTGCATGCCGGACTCCCCCCGATTGCCTCCAAAAATACATCAGTCCCAAAAATGACCATTTTGACCCTACCTAACAACCTCAAATTGAAAAACTTAAAGCATGAAAGTTGTAGGTCTACTCGTGCTCGTTCTGGATCATCTTGAATCACCTCAATCCGAGTCCGTATGAAAAGGTTATGGCCATTTTATCACAGAAGGTCAAAACAGTCCCAGACTGAATTTTCCTCCCGGCGCAGCTGCGCCCCAAACAGCCTTGGGAGCAGCACAGCTACGCCCCTGGCAGCCTGTTACGTGATTTTTCTTTCCAGTTTGTGGTTCTGGTGAATTTTCTAACCCTTTCCTCCTTCCCATCTTCATAAATCAAGCTATACACATCCGATTGAGTCCGTTTTTGACTCTATGGATTTCGTGAAACACTGAACTACCCATCTATATGATAATTATAACACTTCAAAAATATTAACAATTCCTTATAATTGCTCCAATTTAGTGTTCATGCTACTTTTTTATATTTTACACATATTTAGCGAATTCATTCACCACGGATTCGTTATTCAACCAAATCGATCCGTTTAACTTCCGTTGTTTTTGTATTTCAACGTATTAACAACATCCATCATCAATTTACAGTTTATAGTATGAATTCAAAACCAATTTTGACTCCAAAACAGACCATGTAATATATATAAAAACCAAAACTCCAATTCTTCACTTTCAAACATGCTTTCATGAATTTGATACTTCAAAAATCATCTATAGACAACATATAATAGATTATGTAATCCCAATACACATAAAACAAATTTCTCAACAAATTAACCATAGAACTTCAATTACAGAGAACTTAGAAAATAAAACTAAGAACTCGAAATTTAAACTAGATTGTTTACCTTTGATTAGCTAGATGATTAGAGAAGCTTGATTAATCTTCTTCCTCTTCTTTGATTCTCAGAATTTTTCTTCTCAATTTACAGAGAATTCTCTCAATTTCTCTATTCCTCTCTTCTGTGTTCTTAACTTTAAAAATATAAGTTACGTATATTTACTTAGCCCTCAGTTAGAGTCTCAGCAGTTAGAAAATACAAAGGGTCTCTAGGCTATGTTTGGCTAGAACCCAAAATCTCTTTTTATTTTATTTTAATATTCCTCTATTATATGGTACATTTGTCACACATAACCAAACCAACTTTAAAATTTCATATTAAGTTATATTGGATTTATTAATCACTTAATTTATCAAATAACTCCTTATCAACATAATAAATTTATTTAATAAATCATTCATCCTCTAATTTAATTATTTAATTATATTAGAGCTTTGTCATTCCATTAGCGTAATAAAATACGCACCGATTATAAAATTATTTATCATCAATTTACTTAATATCATCATACATGAATAAATTATTCCATAATAATTTTCATCAAATATTTACTTTATTTAATAAATATCTCAACTAAAATATTTATTTTACTCGATAATTATCATAACTATTTACGAAATTCTCAATCAAATTACATTAACATATTACATTTATATGTAACACATTACCCTCTCATTTTATTAAAACAAATATATTTACATTAATTCACTATTTTAATTAAGTGAATTACTCTCATTATTTATGAAATTTAATTCATAACAATTATAATGCCAACAAGGCATAATAATCAAATTATATTATTCAATAATATAACTTCCAACTTAATTAACTTAATTTCCTTTTCAAACAATTTCGTTTCCCTTCTTTAATAGTTAAAATAAATTAACTACTAAACCTCATTCCTCCAACCTATGAATATATATATATATATATATATATATATATATCTTCTATATTCACACCACATCATATACTTCACCACATATATACACATATCCAAACTCAAAACATCTCGTAATAAGAATTTTATTTATTAAATTCTTATTATAATAATTTTGAAAATTCGGGTTGTCACATCCTTCCCTCCTTATAAGGATTCCGTCCTCGGAATCACCGAAACCCTACCTTACTCAGGTTTCCATCAAATCTCTTTAAAAACATTTAACGTTGAATAACTTCAACTCATTACCTTAATATAGGTTATACATATATTCTACTACATTCAGTTCTTCAACAAATTTTAGGTTTTATTTCATAACCTTCAAATAAACACAATTATGTTTCAAATATTATATATTTTCTAACTCGTTCATTTCCTTTCTAAGGATCATTACCATATACTTTACTCTTCGAAGACATATACTTCATAATTCACTATCTTATGAATATTCGGGTTATCACATTCACCCCTTCTTCTAAGAATTTCGTCCTCGAAATTTACATTAATCTTCATTCATTCAATCTATCAAAGTAGATTTTAAGTTAATCTTATTCACTAACTTTTTGTGTTCTACAACTATTTCTTTCTAAGGAATATCATTCTTGCCACCTTCACCTTCAGAATAATAAGAATCTTCCACAATTGCTCAATAATTGGGAAGCGATATGAATAACAGGAATTTAAAAGATTCCAATTCATGCTGAGGGGTCATAAGACCTTGAACTCTTCTCCAGGTTTAATAGTGCATCACCACTGTAAACCATCTTTAACAGAATGTTTAGCAATCACACAGACTGAAAACACTCTCTGCAAGTACTCTAGGTGATCAGCCTATCGTACCCCTACGTCGTGCACAACATATTACATCTTAACATCGTAACGGCTATATGCGTTACTCTTGGAACCATTGTCTCCGATAACATGTACCCTTTTACAGGGTTGTTCACCTCAGCTTCTTAACATTTGAATCCTCACCAAAACAATTTGGTTTGGCATAGTTTGACAAAGAATGCTTGAATTTCATGAACATCTTTTAATATTCGTCTAGCTGAATAGAGTAGCATAGACTTCTAGCAATAACTCGGACATCAATCGGGATATATAAATATATATATCTTTAACCAACTCAAAATATATATATTTTTTTCATTTAAAGAAACTAAAAGTAAATAAATCCCTTGTTCTTTTTATAGTTTAAGGAAACTAAAAATAAATGAATCTTTTCATAATATCCTGATACCGTACCGTAATAATGGTACGTTGAGGATTTCGTCATTACATGATGTCGTTATACTACATCATACCATAGTGGGATGATGATCATACGATCACAACCAACACTAGGTTTAACTACATTGATAACTTCCTCGATTATTGTCTTTACACCATATCAAATGATGTATAGAACATATAAAATACATTTTGAAAATTTAAAATTATTTTTGTCTAGCTGAAGCAATTAGCATAGACATGTGAATAATAGCACTATTTTTTAAAAAAAATCATTGGTTCCATCATTTGATCCAATTTTTTTTTTTAAGAAAACAGAAGTGCAACATCAGCACGAAGTCAATAAATTTTGAAAATCTAGCAAAGCTAGGAGATTTAGAATATAAAACTTTCTCCATCAATTAAATATTTACTCCGTCATTACTTAATCATTCTATCAACCTTAAACAACATCAATGCTTCCTACACCATAACCTTTCTATTCCCAGTATAGTTCATCAAACTTTCCACACTTTGGAAGTCGGGAACTTTCCACAATAATATGAGTTTAAGAACTTCCTAGTCAGACTATAGGCGTCCATTCGCTGAGGAGTTCCAAACATACCATATGATTATGAGTCATGAACTTACCATAAGCATGAGTTTTAAGAACTCGCACTTAATCCTAATAACATCTTACTAATCTTAATAGTCTCTAACTATCAAATATACACATGAGAAAAGAATCACCTTTTCACCACATATACATTGATAGCGCGACACCTACATTCCAATGATTATCAATGTGATAAACAAAGTGCAAGCACCAAACCCTCGCCCATACAAAGGTTTGTACAACTCAGCCATCACATGATTATTCAATTGAAATCCCACCTAACTCTATCTTGCTCATAACTTGCTCTATACTCGATACAGTTTCCTTGTATCTCATCATTTATAACTCCTCGTGAGTTAACCTCGTACTATATCATAGTACATTCTCGTTATAGCATCAAACTATAACTATTCAATTATTACTGACCATCTGTCTTTTAACTTTAAAAGATCACGTCGTGACCTTATTCTATAACCATCTCCCTTGTGATTCTTTCTTATCTCATTATCGTTTTGTTTTAAAACTTCTTATCTTTACCTATCATCATGTCATATCATGACTTCATTATGATTAATCTTATAGACTTCGTCTATTCATCGTTATTCGTCATCTTTATTATTGGAGTTAGGTAACTCCTGATTCTCATCTTCATATCTCTTCAAGATTCTTCTTTGAATCTTCTTGTTTATTTATTAACTCTTCTCTTAAGAATTTCTAACTTCGTTTATAAAGTTCAACCTTTTATTCGAGTTTTATTCCTCGTTATTCTTACCTTCTTCTTATAATATTTTTAGGACTTAACTCATCCTATACATCTACGTTTGTGAAAGGAATCACCTTTTCGTTATACGTAACTTAACTGCTCATTCTCTAAGGTCATAGCCTAAGGTACTCTTACCTAAGGTGTATAACCTATCAGCTCTGATACCAACTGTAACGGCCCCAATATTCATATAATACAACTCTCGACATCGGTCGTTAACAATACATCCTTATTCAGACTTTACATTATTAATCAATGATACAATCACTAAAAATACGGAATATTTAAAACTTTTATATTATTCCTTCTTTATTTCCCTAAATCTCAACCTTTATCGGTACATAACTTTGATACAACTTTATTTCATGAATCGCTTCGTCAAAGTTATTATAAACTAAAACTTACAACCACGTTCAATAACCCTTATACATCGGGTAAAATTTAAACTTTACAACATAACATCTATTAACCATCATACATTATCAAATACATTATCTGAAACCTTGAACAGGGTCCAAAATAATAACAATTCAGCCAAAGTATATAAATCTTCATGCATTACATCTGATTCATTTCTTTCAAGTAACACATAGCGTTACCTTGAATCCTTAACCTACAAAAGTGATTATTTGCATGAATGAGCTCGACAGCTCAGCAAGATCTAACAGCTTTCATGCATCACATAGCACATAAATACATGCTCAACATACATCTCAAAATAATTAAAGTAACATGGCATACATGCTTTACTTCACATAACAAATATAAAGATTGAGTTCCTTACTCAATCAACATTCTTTAATCAATCAATGTAGTCATAAATGAACTTTAACATTTCATGCTTACGACACATATACAACATATCATGCTATTTGCAAAATAATTTAAAATAGTTCATCATCAAATTCACGTAGAAAATAAGAACTGAAAGACTTGCCTTGATCGTTGTTTATCAATAACAGTTTAACAGCTTACATATATCTGCACTTCACGTGCCCTACACAATTATATAATCATGCACATCAATTATTAGTCACATAGCAAAGCATATTAGTTGTAATGTAAACTTTACTCTACATCTCATAAACCTTCCTATTATCTATACACAATGTTCAATTTGATTGTAATTCATTCAAGTGTTTAAGTCCTGCTAGGACTACCTTTTGATTTTATATTAACCACATTTCATATATAATAATGTTCATTTCATTAGAATTGAGACACTATTTAAGTGTATTACTACGTTACGCGACGTTTCGACGTTTATACGTCACACGCCTAACTCGCCTCTTTTGCATGTGTTTTGCATGCTCCTATATTGGGTTACATTACTCCATAATGTTTCACTCTTATAAAAACATAATATTAAACAAGGTCATACACACTCGTTACGGCATTGAGACGCTTGCACGTCCGTACGCCAAACTTGCCTATTCGAACGCCCAAATGACACGCATTTGTGCACCTTAGCACGCCCAACCAAATTGTCTAGTACTCAAGGGTTAATGCTAAGTATCATTATAGTACCTAATAGTCATGTTATGGAAGTTAGAACATCATTTCACATGGTCGGGAGCATTACATGTGCATACGTGCATGCCGGACTCCCCCCGATTGCCTCCAAAAATACATCAGTCCCAAAAATGACCATTTTGACCCTACCTAATAACCTCAAATTGAAAAACTTAAAGCATGAAAGTTGTAGGTCTACTCGTGCTCGTTCTGGATCATCTTGAATCACCTCAATCCGAGTCCGTATGAAAAGGTTATGGCCATTTTACCACAGAAGGTCAAAACAGTCCCAGACTGAATTTTCCTCCCAGCGCAGCTGCGCCCCAAACAGCCTTGGGAGCAGCACAGCTACGCCCCTGGCAGCCTGTTACGTGATTTTTCTTTCCAGTTTGTGGTTCTGGTGAATTTTCTAACCCTTTCCTCCTTCCCATCTTCATAAATCAAGCTATACACATCCGATTGAGTCCGTTTTTGACTCTATGGATTTCGTGAAACACTGAACTACCCATCTATATGATAATTATAACACTTCAAAAATATTAACAATTCCTTATAATTGCTCCAATTTAGTGTTCATGCTACTTTTTTATATTTTACACATATTTAGCGAATTCATTCACCACAGATTCGTTATTCAACCAAATCGATCCGTTTAACTTCCGTTGTTTTTGTATTTCAACGTATTAACAACATCCATCATCAATTTACAGTTTATAGTATGAATTCAAAACCAATTTTGACTCCAAAACAGACCATGTAATATATATAAAAACCAAAACTCCAATTCTTCACTTTCAAACATGCTTTCATGAATTTGATACTTCAAAAATCATCTATAGACAACATATAATAGATTATGTAATCCCAATACACATAAAACAAATTTCTCAACAAATTAACCATAGAACTTCAATTACAGAGAACTTAGAAAATAAAACTAAGAACTTCGAAATTTAAACTAGATTGTTTACCTTTGATTAGCTAGATGATTAGAGAAGCTTGATTAATCTTCTTCCTCTTCTTTGATTCTCAGAATTTTTCTTCTCAATTTACAGAGAATTCTCTCAATTTCTCTATTCCTCTCTTCTGTGTTCTTAACTTTAAAAATATAAGTTACGTATATTTACTTAGCCCTCAGTTAGAGTCTCAGCAGTTAGAAAATACAAAGGGTCTCTAGGCTATGTTTGGCTAGAACCCAAAATCTCTTTTTATTTTATTTTAATATTCCTCTATTATATGGTACATTTGTCACACATAACCAAACCAACTTTAAAATTTCATATTAAGTTATATTGGATTTATTAATCACTTAATTTATCAAATAACTCCTTATCAACATAATAAATTTATTTAATAAATCATTCATCCTCTAATTTAATTATTTAATTATATTAGAGCTTTGTCATTCCATTAGCGTAATAAAATACGCACCGATTATAAAATTATTTATCATCAATTTACTTAATATCATCATACATGAATAAATTATTCCATAATAATTTTCATCAAATATTTACTTTATTTAATAAATATCTCAACTAAAATATTTATTTTACTCGATAATTATCATAACTATTTACGAAATTCTCAATCAAATTACATTAACATATTACATTTATATGTAACACATTACCCTCTCATTTTATTAAACAAATATATTTACATTAATTCACTATTTTAATTAAGTGAATTACTCTCATTATTTATGAAATTTAATTCATAACAATTATAATGCCAACAAGGCATAATAATCAAATTATATTATTCAATAATATAACTTCCAACTTAATTAACTTAATTTCCTTTTCAAACAATTTCGTTTCCCTTCTTTAATAGTTAAAATAAATTAACTACTAAACCTCATTCCTCCAACCTATGAATATATATATATATATATATATATATATATATATATATATATATATATATCTTCTATATTCACACCACATCATATACTTCACCACATATATACACATATCCAAACTCAAAACATCTCGTAATAAGAATTTTATTTATTAAATTCTTATTATAATAATTTTGAAAATTCGGGTTGTCACATCCTTCCCTCCTTATAAGGATTCCGTCCTCGGAATCACCGAAACCCTACCTTACTCAGGTTTCCATCAAATCTCTTTAAAAACATTTAACGTTGAATAACTTCAACTCATTACCTTAATATAGGTTATACATATATTCTACTACATTCAGTTCTTCAACAAATTTTAGGTTTTATTTCATAACCTTCAAATAAACACAATTATGTTTCAAATATTATATATTTTCTAACTCGTTCATTTCCTTTCTAAGGATCATTACCATATACTTTACTCTTCGAAGACATATACTTCATAATTCACTATCTTATGAATATTCGGGTTATCACATTCACCCCTTCTTCTAAGAATTTCGTCCTCGAAATTTACATTAATCTTCATTCATTCAATCTATCAAAGTAGATTTTAAGTTAATCTTATCCACTAACTTTTTGTGTTCTACAACTATTTCTTTCTAAGGAATATCATTCTTGCCACCTTCACCTTCAGAATAATAAGAATCTTCCACAATTGCTCAATAATTGGGAAGCGATATGAATAACAGGAATTTAAAAGATTCCAATTCATGCTGAGGGGTCATAAGACCTTGAACTCTTCTCCAGGTTTAATAGTGCATCACCACTGTAAACCATCTTTAACAGAATGTTTAGCAATCACACAGACTGAAAACACTCTCTGCAAGTACTCTAGGTGATCAGCCTATCGTACCCCTACGTCGTGCACAACATATTACATCTTAACATCGTAACGGCTATATGCGTTACTCTTGGAACCATTGTCTCCGATAACATGTACCCTTTTACAGGGTTGTTCACCTCAGCTTCTTAACATTTGAATCCTCACCAAAACAATTTGGTTTGGCATAGTTTGACAAAGAATGCTTGAATTTCATGAACATCTTTTAATATTCGTCTAGCTGAATAGAGTAGCATAGACTTCTAGCAATAACTCGGACATCAATCGGGATATATAAATATATATATCTTTAACCAACTCAAAATATATATATTTTTTTCATTTAAAGAAACTAAAAGTAAATAAATCCCTTGTTCTTTTTATAGTTTAAGGAAACTAAAAATAAATGAATCTTTTCATAATATCCTGATACCGTACCGTAATAATGGTACGTTGAGGATTTCGTCATTACATGATGTCGTTATACTACATCATACCATAGTGGGATGATGATCATACGATCACAACCAACACTAGGTTTAACTACATTGATAACTTCCTCGATTATTGTCTTTACACCATATCAAATGATGTATAGAACATATAAAATACATTTTGAAAATTTAAAATTATTTTTGTCTAGCTGAAGCAATTAGCATAGACATGTGAATAATAGCACTATTTTTTAAAAAAAAATCATTGGTTCCATCATTTGATCCAATTTTTTTATTTTAAGAAAACAGAAGTGCAACATCAGCACGAAGTCAATAAATTTTGAAAATCTAGCAAAGCTAGGAGATTTAGAATATAAAACTTTCTCCATCAATTAAATATTTACTCCGTCATTACTTAATCATTCTATCAACCTTAAACAACATCAATGCTTCCTACACCATAACCTTTCTATTCCCAGTATAGTTCATCAAACTTTCCACACTTTGGAAGTCGGGAACTTTCCACAATAATATGAGTTTAAGAACTTCCTAGTCAGACTATAGGCGTCCATTCGCTGAGGAGTTCCAAACATACCATATGATTATGAGTCATGAACTTACCATAAGCATGAGTTTTAAGAACTCGCACTTAATCCTAATAACATCTTACTAATCTTAATAGTCTCTAACTATCAAATATACACATGAGAAAAGAATCACCTTTTCACCACATATACATTGATAGCGCGACACCTACATTCCAATGATTATCAATGTGATAAACAAAGTGCAAGCACCAAACCCTCGCCCATACAAAGGTTTGTACAACTCAGCCATCACATGATTATTCAATTGAAATCCCACCTAACTCTATCTTGCTCATAACTTGCTCTATACTCGATACAGTTTCCTTGTATCTCATCATTTATAACTCCTCGTGAGTTAACCTCGTACTATATCATAGTACATTCTCGTTATAGCATCAAACTATAACTATTCAATTATTACTGACCATCTGTCTTTTAACTTTAAAAGATCACGTCGTGACCTTATTCTATAACCATCTCCCTTATGATTCTTTCTTATCTCATTATCGTTTTGTTTTAAAACTTCTTATCTTTACCTATCATCATGTCATATCATGACTTCATTATGATTAATCTTATAGACTTCGTCTATTCATCGTTATTCGTCATCTTTATTATTGGAGTTAGGTAACTCCTGATTCTCATCTTCATATCTCTTCAAGATTCTTCTTTGAATCTTCTTGTTTATTTATTAACTCTTCTCTTAAGAATTTCTAACTTCGTTTATAAAGTTCAACCTTTTATTCGAGTTTTATTCCTCGTTATTCTTACCTTCTTCTTATAATATTTTTAGGACTTAACTCATCCTATACATCTACGTTTGTGAAAGGAATCACCTTTTCGTTATACGTAACTTAACTGCTCATTCTCTAAGGTCATAGCCTAAGGTACTCTTACCTAAGGTGTATAACCTATCAGCTCTGATACCAACTGTAACGGCCCCAATATTCATATAATACAACTCTCGACATCGGTCGTTAACAATACATCCTTATTCAGACTTTACATTATTAATCAATGATACAATCACTAAAAATACGGAATATTTAAAACTTTTATATTATTCCTTCTTTATTTCCCTAAATCTCAACCTTTATCGGTACATAACTTTGATACAACTTTATTTCATGAATCGCTTCGTCAAAGTTATTATAAACTAAAACTTACAACCACGTTCAATAACCCTTATACATCGGGTAAAATTTAAACTTTACAACATAACATCTATTAACCATCATACATTATCAAATACATTATCTGAAACCTTGAACAGGGTCCAAAATAATAACAATTCAGCCAAAGTATATAAATCTTCATGCATTACATCTGATTCATTTCTTTCAAGTAACACATAGCGTTACCTTGAATCCTTAACCTACAAAAGTGATTATTTGCATGAATGAGCTCGACAGCTCAGCAAGATCTAACAGCTTTCATGCATCACATAGCACATAAATACATGCTCAACATACATCTCAAAATAATTAAAGTAACATGGCATACATGCTTTACTTCACATAACAAATATAAAGATTGAGTTCCTTACTCAATCAACATTCTTTAATCAATCAATGTAGTCATAAATGAACTTTAACATTTCATGCTTACGACACATATACAACATATCATGCTATTTGCAAAATAATTTAAAATAGTTCATCATCAAATTCACGTAGAAAATAAGAACTGAAAGACTTGCCTTGATCGTTGTTTATCAATAACAGTTTAACAGCTTACATATATCTGCACTTCACGTGCCCTACACAATTATATAATCATGCACATCAATTATTAGTCACATAGCAAAGCATATTAGTTGTAATGTAAACTTTACTCTACATCTCATAAACCTTCCTATTATCTATACACAATGTTCAATTTGATTGTAATTCATTCAAGTGTTTAAGTCCTGCTAGGACTACCTTTTGATTTTATATTAACCACATTTCATATATATAATGTTCATTTCATTAGAATTGAGACACTATTTAAGTGTATTACTACGTTACGCGACGTTTCGACGTTTATACGTCACACGCCTAACTCGCCTCTTTTGCATGTGTTTTGCATGCTCCTATATTGGGTTACATTACTCCATAATGTTTCACTCTTATAAAAACATAATATTAAACAAGGTCATACACACTCGTTACGGCATTGAGACGCTTGCACGTCCGTACGCCAAACTTGCCTATTCGAACGCCCAAATGACACGCATTTGTGCACCTTAGCACGCCCAACCAAATTGTCTAGTACTCAAGGGTTAATGCTAAGTATCATTATAGTACCTAATAGTCATGTTATGGAAGTTAGAACATCATTTCACATGGTCGGGAGCATTACATGTGCATACGTGCATGCCGGACTCCCCCCGATTGCCTCCAAAAATACATCAGTCCCAAAAATGACCATTTTGACCCTACCTAACAACCTCAAATTGAAAAACTTAAAGCATGAAAGTTGTAGGTCTACTCGTGCTCGTTCTGGATCATCTTGAATCACCTCAATCCGAGTCCGTATGAAAAGGTTATGGCCATTTTACCACAGAAGGTCAAAACAGTCCCAGACTGAATTTTCCTCCCGGCGCAGCTGCGCCCCAAACAGCCTTGGGAGCAGCACAGCTACGCCCCTGGCAGCCTGTTACGTGATTTTTCTTTCCAGTTTGTGGTTCTGGTGAATTTTCTAACCCTTTCCTCCTTCCCATCTTCATAAATCAAGCTATACACATCCGATTGAGTCCGTTTTTGACTCTATGGATTTCGTGAAACACTGAACTACCCATCTATATGATAATTATAACACTTCAAAAATATTAACAATTCCTTATAATTGCTCCAATTTAGTGTTCATGCTACTTTTTTATATTTTACACATATTTAGCGAATTCATTCACCACGGATTCGTTATTCAACCAAATCGATCCGTTTAACTTCCGTTGTTTTTGTATTTCAACGTATTAACAACATCCATCATCAATTTACAGTTTATAGTATGAATTCAAAACCAATTTTGACTCCAAAACAGACCATGTAATATATATAAAAACCAAAACTCCAATTCTTCACTTTCAAACATGCTTTCATGAATTTGATACTTCAAAAATCATCTATAGACAACATATAATAGATTATGTAATCCCAATACACATAAAACAAATTTCTCAACAAATTAACCATAGAACTTCAATTACAGAGAACTTAGAAAATAAAACTAAGAACTCGAAATTTAAACTAGATTGTTTACCTTTGATTAGCTAGATGATTAGAGAAGCTTGATTAATCTTCTTCCTCTTCTTTGATTCTCAGAATTTTTCTTCTCAATTTACAGAGAATTCTCTCAATTTCTCTATTCCTCTCTTCTGTGTTCTTAACTTTAAAAATATAAGTTACGTATATTTACTTAGCCCTCAGTTAGAGTCTCAGCAGTTAGAAAATACAAAGGGTCTCTAGGCTATGTTTGGCTAGAACCCAAAATCTCTTTTTATTTTATTTTAATATTCCTCTATTATATGGTACATTTGTCACACATAACCAAACCAACTTTAAAATTTCATATTAAGTTATATTGGATTTATTAATCACTTAATTTATCAAATAACTCCTTATCAACATAATAAATTTATTTAATAAATCATTCATCCTCTAATTTAATTATTTAATTATATTAGAGCTTTGTCATTCCATTAGCGTAATAAAATACGCACCGATTATAAAATTATTTGTCATCAATTTACTTAATATCATCATACATGAATAAATTATTCCATAATAATTTTCATCAAATATTTACTTTATTTAATAAATATCTCAACTAAAATATTTATTTTACTCGATAATTATCATAACTATTTACGAAATTCTCAATCAAATTACATTAACATATTACATTTATATGTAACACATTACCCTCTCATTTTATTAAAACAAATATATTTACATTAATTCACTATTTTAATTAAGTGAATTACTCTCATTATTTATGAAATTTAATTCATAACAATTATAATGCCAACAAGGCATAATAATCAAATTATATTATTCAATAATATAACTTCCAACTTAATTAACTTAATTTCCTTTTCAAACAATTTCGTTTCCCTTCTTTAATAGTTAAAATAAATTAACTACTAAACCTCATTCCTCCAACCTATGAATATATATATATATATATATATATATATATATATATATCTTCTATATTCACACCACATCATATACTTCACCACATATATACACATATCCAAACTCAAAACATCTCGTAATAAGAATTTTATTTATTAAATTCTTATTATAATAATTTTGAAAATTCGGGTTGTCACATACCACCACAAACTTACCCCAATATGACCACATGATCAGACATGGGTTGCTAGCAGCACAAGTTCTCTTGCTAAGATATTTATGCAGGCAAGAATTGGAAAAAAGACTTAAAAACCATAAGTTGCAAAATAATATAAATAGCAGCCCTATCTCTAGCCAAACTCACGAAATTACTCAACCACTACACTCATATTACATGCCATAAGAAGCCCTAGCAATAGCAACATCAGAATCAAAGCTTAGAAATTAAATTTTGCTTAAAAAAGGTACAAACCCTAATTTTACTCTAGATCTTTGATGCTTTGTTAGGTTTGTTGTTGTTTAATTATGTGTAATAACATGTTAGTAAGTGTTCTGGGTTGATAGATCATGTTTCTATAACATCTAGATGGATCAAAATGTTGTTTTAAGCAATCTAGAAATTTCATATGAACAGATCTGACAGCCTAATGTCAGAGCCTCTAGATCTTCATGTGTTAATGTTTAGGTCTGTTAATTGTATGCTAGTTGTATTATTACATGAGCTTAGTAAGTTAGAACAAGAATCAGGTTCATTAGACTAACAGACTGAAAGTTATAAGTGGTCAAAGATCGTTGACCGATCACGAATCTCTGATTTCTAGAAATTCCAAAAATTTCCCAAAAGGCTCTAACAGCTGTTTGACAGGCTTAGATCTTCGATCTGATTTGTTGTTAGGCTATAAAAGGTGTCATGTTAGTGTACCCTGACATATATACTACACAACTGTGACACTCTAATGCTTGATTAATGTATAGGATGACTAAAATTAATGGTCAAATATGGTTCACCATTCACGGCTTCACTTTCTGGGCAACCTAGAAAATGAAGAACACCAAGAGCAGCCGTCTGACAGACTTTGATTGACTTAGATTGGTACCTTCTGAGGTTACTCAGACCAAACCAGTGTCACACTTTTGCACTTTGGTATATAGACTACAATCTACAACAATTAAAACACACATCTATTACACATATTGAAAGATACTAAAGCTTGAAAGTCAATGACCGGCATTGACCAGTGTTTCTGGGTTACCCAGAAACACAAAAGTGGCTCTGACAGTCACTTTGAATCTTAATAACTTATTGTTATGTTATGAGTAGAGTCTAAACTTAGTACCATGTTGTAGTATTACATAAACACAATACCATTGAAACACTTAGAGATCAAAACACATAATCGGTTAGGAGATTAAGCTTAGTCAAATTACCCCCTAGACATTGACCATGGCTGTTCTTCAGAGCTGAAGTACACCTATAGTCACGCTTCCCGTTGCTAAAGCCTTTTAGCGACAGACTTAAATAAAAATAATTTTAATAAATAAAATAAATAGAAATAATTATTAAATAATTATAAATTAAGTTTCAAAAATTATTTAAAGTTATAATAATTAACTTTTAATATTTTGGCATAAATTCCATAAATATTTTTATAATTAATAAATTAATTAATTAAAATAAATCATTTATAAATAATTACTATTTATTTAAAAATGATATAAATGTTTTAAAATTCTAAGTGATTATTAATTATCTAAAAATAAAATTAATGATTTAAAAATCATTCTAATGGATAATTAAATAATTAAAAATTATTATAAGATGCTAGAAATTATTATAAATGATAAATAAATTATCTAAAATTATAATAAAGCTTATAAGTAAAGTTTAACAGAGATATTAACTTGATAAATATCTGGTAAGGTTTTAGAACACCGAAATCATATCAAACATAGAACAAACTTAAATAGTTTGAGTAGTTAAGTATTGTTATCAATACTAATGATCTATATAAATATGTTTAACGTATTTAGGTATCATACACACTTCGAGTAACGATAGATAAACATTTTTTGCATATGCAAGTTTTCTAACTTCATTTGATTTTCGTATTGAATGCAAGTATTCTATCCTTAAACTTATTACTTTTCGCAAGTTCTTGAACCCTACTTGAATTCTTTTCGATATATTATACCGAACCAATTTGTTACCCATTTATTCTGAAGTTAATGTTATTGTTTCAACATAACTTAAGAAATGAATTACTTATACATATGATATTGAACTATTGTTTATCAAACATAAACTTTTGTGTCAAACCAAATTATTTTGGTAAGACATCATCTTATATTGAGTTAAATTTACCCTTGATGGGACTTAAATTATGTCTACAAATTGACACTAGAGGTAGGATGATATGCATACTCCTAGGATATTGAATGGGTTGATCCCCTATCTCATATTCGAACTAAACAAATTTCCAAGTCTTTGTGACTGACAGAAATAGTTGATATAAAAATTCCAGTAATGGTCTTCAACCCTCAGTTAAGTAAAATTGTTGAACTATCTTTTCTTCAAATCAAACATTGTGTTTATAAATATAAACTTGCTGAGCATGTCATAGCTCATTATAGCAAATCATTTCCTTTGCAGTTTTAGATGGTAATCCCGGAACTTCTGGAATACAAAATGGAAAG
This sequence comes from Panax stipuleanatus, assembly GCA_020205555.1. Taxonomy (NCBI): domain Eukaryota; kingdom Viridiplantae; phylum Streptophyta; class Magnoliopsida; order Apiales; family Araliaceae; genus Panax; species Panax stipuleanatus. The sequence continues at coordinate 66,107,118 of CM035116.1, forward strand.
AAGCTGTGTTTAGATTAGCTTTAAATTATTGTCTTTATTAATGTAAGTATTATAAGACTTTTATAATAAGAACTCAATGTTGAGAATCTTGTAACCGAACTTATTATATGAAATATATTATCATCTTTTGTTTTCGCAATCATGTACTTTTATATTCTTAGTTGATTTAGCAGTATTGTTGAATGAAGACAGTATCCTTTGGAACTATACATCAGAGTGAGGGTATTGGCAATATGGACTGATCATGTTATTGCTGATACTCTTGATTTTGGATAGATATGTACTATTAATATGAAAGAGGTCAAAGAGAGGGTATCCAAACACAACAATAGTTCTGACGAGAATTATTATCTATTATGGGATACTATGAACCTTGGATAGATAGGAATTATATCTTGTCGAATATTTATAGTTAAATCAGTTAGATGTGAGCACCAAATCGGATACCATGAGTGTATAGATTTTGGGGGCGTCACCTTAATTGAATAGTCGTGAGCACAAGATCAGATACCGCAGGTGTATAAATTTGGGGGCCTTCACAGCTGCAATGCCTCTTGGTAGTGCTTGAGGCCAGGAGCAGGCGCTGCGGCGCTTCTTCCCCTTTGTTGAGAGTCGCGGCGACGCCAGGCTTAAAACTCATAAAGTTTTTCTAAGTTTTTTACCAGTTTGAGACGCCCACTTTGAAACCTCATAACTTCTTCATTCTAACTCATAATTAATCCGTTCTTAAGGCGTTGGAAAGCTTGCAACACCCTCTACAAATTTCCCCTAGGTAAAATAACTTTCCTGAGTCTCTAATAAGCCTTAATCTTGACTCAAAAGTCCTCCCCCGCTAAGCTTTTTAACTTTGCATTAAATTTTTATTTGTCCATAATTTACTCATCCGATCTCGGAATAAGTTTGTTCTTGAGTCCATGACTCATGATTTTAAGTTTTCTTACATTCTTATGAAACCCTACTCATTCGGGTTCATTTACATGCTTTCTATATTCCTTTGTCTTTTACAAAATTTTGTTATAACTTCGTTATCGGCTAATTTCAATGCGTTCTTCCATGAATGTTTCTATCATTCCTAACCAAGCATATATCACAATTATATATATGATGTTTTAAACTTATCCATCAACAATAAGCTCTAATTAGATGGCTTTTAATTTGTCCACCAACAACTTTTTATCGTGTCCTTCGTGTTCTTCATCTGTTCTTCATATTTTTCGTTCGTTCGTTCTTCAATTTTAATTGATATTTTAATTACGATTCACTTCTTATACATTATTTAGTGTTATAAGTTTTATAATTCTTTTTTAATCCATTGAATGATTCATAAAAATAATTTGAATCGTTCAATAACATCCACTTCATATAACATATGAAGGATTAAAGAAAAGATGAAGAAAAGCTTAAAAATTGTTATTACTTCATTTCTTCTTACAATTTCTATGGTTAAACCATAATCATTATCATTTCTTACCATCTTTTACTTCCATAATCCATAAGTTAAATAATTTTACATATGAAACTTAAGGGAAAAAATCGATTAAGGCTAGGTTTTAGATTACCTTTCTTCTTTAATATTCTTCCTTTGGATAAAACTTGCATTTGAGCTAGCTTTTCCTCTTTCTTTCCTCCCTTTCCCTATACGAATTTCTCTCTCTCTCTCTCTCTCTCTCTCAAGTATTGGTTGAATTTTCTAACCAAACAAACGAGCTTAAAGCTTTTCTTTTATAAGAAAGGCTAGCGATAAAATGGTCATTTGGGCCAAAATTACTATTCTCACCTCCTTAGCAAACCTCCTCAAAGTTACGTCTTTCAGAATTCGTCCAACATTTTAAAAAACTCCGATTCTCAGAATATAAATATTTTTAGATATTTCGTCTTTCCTCTACCGATTAACTTTTACACGTTCTTCGAAAATTCGAAAAACACTTTTTGATGAATAGTGTTTTTCATCATATTTTCCCAAAACGTAGTTATACGAATGAAAAATACATAATCATACTTTTCGTCATTTTTATTTCGTTCGATTTCTGTACGTTTTTTGAGAAAAACTTTTACTAGCTAATATGATTTTTCACGACATATTACCAAAACATCCTCAAACGAAATGCCATTCCAGCATACCGATCTTTTAAAAAGGCTTAGGTTATTCTAACCCTAAACCCATAGGTTTCGTTGGGTGAATAGTTCCTATGACGCTCCCAAATTCGGGTCACCAGAACCTTAGACCTGGTACGTTACAATACATCATTTCTATAACTATTGCGGAAGATATAAACATAAATTATTTATACAATAACTTTTACACATAATCTGCAAGGTCTGTAACCTTAACTTAATAACTGCATTCAATATCCTACACGACATACAATGTCATTTGTATCTATACTATTACCATGTTAACTATATAATAATTCCATCTTGGAACTTGTCTTTGCCTTTGACTATGTCCGAAGTTTCTTCTTTAATCTGAAATGTTTATCATGATATTGCAAGGGTGAGCAATAAGTTTGCCCAGCAAGTTTAAGTTCAAATGAAGATATATCATGATTGAAAAGAATAATAATAAGCTGTCAAACTTTCAACAATATAAAGATTGTGAAAGAATATGAATCGAATTCAATAATGAATGACATAATCAAAAATATTTAATGTCAACAAGGACCATGAATAACTTTAACTGAATCTTATGGTAATGAAGGTGATCAGCCTTTCATACCTGATGAACATATGCAACATGCACTAAGTGCGAATCAATAATCAGTTTAGATGTGAACAATCATCAATAATTATTCACGAACATACTTTAAAAATATAACTCAAGTTCGAGTTAAAGAAAACTTGCATGCATTGTCGATTACTGCTACGCAATATAATTTAATCGCTTTATTGTAAAGACCTATCAGATATAAGATTTGATATTTAAATTAGCATAACATATCTTATTCCATAATACTATTACTTTAAAAGTAAACTATCTATCACTTAACCACATGGTCAAATATTAGATATCCTCAATATCATATATATTTACAAGTCTAAACCTAGCACACATTGAGTCTTTAATAGTATTTAATATAGTATACTGAGTGGTTTCTCACAAAAAACTAACAAATTAGTTTCTGTCTCGTCTACACTATTTTCACAGTGAGTTAGATCGGTTACTAATTTGTAGATACCTTCCTCATATGAAGAAGTTGTTTAGCCCAGCTACTATACATCAACCATTAAAGGGTACGATTACACTACCTTAGACTTAACACTTACTCGTTCATGTATAAGTTATTATTATAACTCGGTAAACTATTTACTATTCAAGAGACTTAATATCTCATTTTTGTAAGCTGAAACCAAACTGTTTCCTATTCCTGACATTTTAATTTCCATTTCAGCATCCTGAATTATTCATTTCAAGAAGCTGAAATTCTCTTTTTATGAAAATATCAAAACAGTGTATTATTTATCTATCCTTTGGCCAGTCATATATACATATATTCCATACTCAAAAAGTATTTTTCTGGAATTTTCTAAGTCCCTTAAGTATTTTTCCAAAATCCATCTCTAGGTAATTCCTTAAGAAATTTGCTACATCGTGCTTAACTCCAGAAATTCCCAACTCTTAGCGGAATCTTACACATGTTAACGTTAGCTTACAGTTTAAATTTCGTGGCCATCGGAGTTATACAACTCCGATTATAGCAATTTTTGTTAGAAAAACACAAATATTGAAATAGTCATAACTTGCTCAATTTAAGTCGGAATGAGCTCATTCTTGGACACAAGCTACTTTATCTCATATATTTTCATATTTCAAAAGATTGGAATTTATTACACAAATCAAGTGGACCAAACTGCCCTTACAATTTCCGGACAGCCTACTTTTTGGCATTTTCAGTTTTGGCGTCTTTTGCTAAAAACAGTCCACACGAAAATTTATAACTCCTTTTTTAGTGATTCCACTTGGAAACGTTAAAAGACTTCTAGATCTAACTCCAAAAATTTACCACACTAAAAATTTCGAAATATTAAGAGAGATATGGTCATTTTAATTTCATACTTTGTTTTTACAAAAATTTGATTATTCATACTTGACGATTTCTAAGAAAACTTTCATATTCTCACCAAATAACCAACATAATCCATCATCAAACATCATAACACAAACTAATACCAAATATATTCATGGATCTATTATGATCCATGATCTATTTCACCAAAAATTATCAAACACAATATTAACACAATCAACTAAGAAATTTGGGATTTTCTACTTTTGAGAAATCAAACTCCTATTTCTTAGTTTAGATCCAACTCTTGATCCATAAAAGGGTTATATATAAACTTGAAACACTATAAAACACATAGATCTAAGATTTTTAATCTCATGATCATAACTTTACAAAAATCAAAACTTAAATCAAACAAAGAAAAAAAATAGATTATATAAGTATGATTTCTTTATACCTTCTCTTGATTTTTCCTTCCTCTTCTTCTTTCTAAACCTTGATTGAAGAACTAAGAAAGCATAAGAACTCTCTCTATCTCCACTCCTACATGGCCGAACATCTCCTCCTTTCTCTCTCTTTAGTTTTGTTCTTTTCTTTTCTTTCTATCTTCTTTTCTCTTACTTATCTTATCTCCAAAAAATCTTATCTAATATCTTTCTCCCCCCTCTAATATTTGGCCACATGGCCTTCATATCCACACAAATCCTTATCTCTCACTTTCTCATTATTACCTTAGCTAGCTTGCAAGAAACAATAAATGAAGTGGCCCATTAATATAATGACACCAAAAAGTAACTTACCTAATAAAGTATACATAATGATTACATTACTCCCCTTTTTCCTTTCTTCTAAAACCGGCCACTAAGGCCTTAATATCTTCTCATTTTTATTTATTATATACTTTATTTAATGTCTAGTATACCCCTCTCTAAGTGGGCTAAGCATTGGGCTTTGCTAATTATTTGTTTTACCTACTAACTAAATACACTTGGGCGTTCACCCATAATTAAATTGGGTCATCATAATATTTATCCTATACATGATATATTATGCTAGTTTAATAACTCAATTGCTATTAAATTAATATATCTACAATTCCAATTCTTAATATAAACAATTGGGCTTATTTAAATCTTTAAGCCATAAAATCAACTTAGTTCCATTAGATTTATTATTACTAGAACTAATGCTCAACATTATTGATTTCTACATACTCTTAATTCCCTTTATACACCAAATAAATGTATACACTTTATATAATGTATATATATTTATTTAATCATATACATAATTCACATAAGTCATAACATATCCCACTAAGTATATTAACTTAATAGCCCCAATTGACTTAATAAGTTATAAACTCTCACATAATCATACAAGATAACCCTTAAAGTCATTTGATTCAAATATCTAATTTATATATTAGGTCACCAAACTTTATAGGTATCGTAGTACCTTCTCCTCAATATTCTATCAAACACATATAGATTCATCTCTAGGGTTTAGAAATTTTGTAACCCATAATTCCTCTATGCTCAATCAAATAATAAACCATTTAGGATCTTCTTTAAATTTTTTAACTAAATCCTCAAATTCCCATCTAAGTTTTATTCCTTAACCTTTATTTAATCATTTAAAATCTTATATATTATCAGGTTGTCACATTCACCCCTTCTTCTAAGAATTTTATCCCCGAAATTTACCTTACACTTTACACCTTTCATACTCATCATCACATGCAACCCAAAACATCACTCACCAGAGTTAAAATTTTTAAATTATGCTGAGGAGTCATATAGACTACGAACTTTCTTTTTCAAAAAGGTTATACATAAATTCATCCGCTAACCGTCATGACTTACAGACACAGAGGGTAATTAGCCTGTTATGTCCTGTACTTATTAAGTACTGCTTGTCAGAACAATTTTTCCCCATTCCTCTTATCCGTCTTAAGCGCACAAAATTTTCCCAAATTTTGGGATGCTTACCTCAGTCTTATCGGATTTCGCACCAAAACAATTTGGTTCGGGAAAATTTCCAAAGAACGCTCATAATTTTCATAAACGTTGGTCTAGCTGAATCAAATAGCTTAGACTCATACCAATAATTCAATTTCAATCGAAATATTTATGTATGGCCAAACCCCATTGGCAATTAATTATAAAAAAATATTTTGAAAATGACGTCATGATACCGTACTGTATTTAGAGCCCATTTAAGGATTCCGTTATTGTGTGACTTTGTTATAACACATCATACAATAGTGGGACAACGATTTTTAGATCGAATTCAACACTAAGTATTCCTGTATTTACAACTTCATCAACTTTTTATCATCTCTGCACCCGGTTACATGATGCATCAATGATAAGTAAAACACATTTTGATATTTCAAATCATTGTTGTCTAGCCGAAACAATTAGCATAGACTATTCTTTAAACGGTTCAAAAATTATTGTAAATCAGTTTTATCATCTCAACAGGTAACGATGTGTCAGTGTCCTGAAGTCCACACATACACACTAGTCACTAGGAGTTGAGAATAAAAATTTATTTTTAAAAGGCACATAGTGCGTATTTAGCTTAATGTCAAAAATTTCGAAGTCTAGCATAACTAGAAGATTTAGAATACCTACGCTTCCACTAATGATCCATTGCTTAATCAATCTATCTATTCCTATTATCCTTAATACTCCATTCACACTTAATTATACCCAGTTCGTCAAACTTACGGCACGTTATGAGTTCAGGAACTTTCCCCAATTATATGAGTTTAAGAACTTATCATAGACAGACCATTGGCATCCATTCGCTAAGGGGTTCAAAACATTTCATAAAATTATGAGTCACGAACTTACCATAAGTATGAGCTTTAAGAACTCGCAACTAATCTTATATTCTCTACCAATTGGTTATACACATGAGAAAAGAATAACCTTCTCATCATACATATAGCGAATAGTGCGACACCGGCATTTCAATGATTATCAAAATGATAAACTAAGTAGTCGTTAGACCAAGCACAAAACCCGCGCCCATACAAAGATTTGTACAACTCAGCTATCACATGAGTCCTCAATTGAAATTTCACATAATCCTAGCTCCCTCAATACTCGATACGAATTTCATTTAATCCGTACCTACAATTCACAACTCTTTCCTGAGTTTTAATAGTACAATTTCATAGTACAACTGTCATACAGCAATTCTGCTATAAAGTTTTCAATCATTTGATTGATCATCTGTCATCTTATGACCTCATCAGATCACGTTATAATATGATATTATAATCGTATTATATTACGATTCTTTCTTATATTATGATCGTTTTATTTTACGATCTTCTTTTCCTTTATACTTTTAGTCTTTTAGACTCTATCTATTCATTACTACTGTTCATCTTTATTATCAGAGTTAGGTAACTCTGGATCTTTATTACTTGTCAGGATTCTTCTTTGAATCTTATTGACTTACTATTACCTTGCCCAAATTCATCGCTTAGAACTTAAACTCTATTTGAGTTTATTCCTTATCCTCATCCCTGTGGTTATAGCCTAAGGTACCCCTACTTAAGGTTTATAACCTACAGCTCTGATACCAACTGTGACACCCCCAAATTCGGGTCCCCAAAACCTCAGACCTGGTACGTTATGATACATCATTTCTATAACTATTGCGGAAGATATATAAACATAAATTATTTATATAATAACTTTTATATATAATCTCCATGGTTTGTAACCTTAACTTAATACATGCATTCAATATCCTACACGACATACAAAGTCATTTGTTTCCTATACTATTACCATTTTAACTGTATAATAATTCCATCCTGAAACTTGTCTTTGCCTTTGACTTTGTCTGAAGTTTCTTCTTTAATCTGAAATGTTTATCATGATATAGCACGGGTGAGCAACAAGTTTGCCCAGCAAGTTTAAGTTCAAATGAAGATATATCATGATTGAAAAGAATAATAATAAGCTTTCAAACTTTCAACAATATAAAGATTGTGAAAGAATATGAATCGAATTCAATAATGAATGACATAATCAAAAATATTTAATGTAAACAAGGACCATGAATAACTTTAACTGAACCTTATGGTAACGAAGGTGATCAGCCTTTCATACCTGATGAACATATGCAACATGCACTAAGTGCGAATCAATAATCAGTTTAGATGTGAACAATCATCAATAATTATTCACGAACATACTTTAAAAATATAACTTAAGTTCGAGTTAAACAAAAGTTGCCTGTACTGTTGATTACTGCTACAGAATATAATTTAATATCTTTATTGTAAAGACCTATCAGATATAAGATTTGATTTTTAAATTAGCACAACATATCTTATCTCATAATACTAATACTTTTAAAGTAAACTATCTATCACTTAACCACATACTCAAATATTAGATATCCTCAATAACATATTTATTTACAAGTCTAAACCTAGCACACATCGAGTTTTTAATAGTATTCAATATAGTATACTAAGTGGTTTCCCACAAACAACTAACAAATTAGTTTCCGTCTCGTCTACACTATTTTCACAGTAAGTTAAATCGGTTACTAATGCGTAGATACCTTCCCCATATGAAGGAGTCGTTTAGCCCAACTACTATACATCAACCATTAAAGGGTATGATTGCACTACCTTAAACTTAACACTTACTTGTTCATTTATAAGTTATTAATATAACTCGGATCATTTATAAGTTATTATTATACATCGAGTTGTTAATAGTATTCAATATAGTATACTGAGTGGTTTTCCATAAACAACTAACAAATTAGTTTTTGTCTCGTCTACACTATTTTCACAGTGAGTTAGATCGGTTACAAATTCGTAGATACCTTCCCCATATGAAGGAGTCGTTTAGCCCAGCTACTATACATCAACCATTAAAGGGCATGATTGCACTACCTTAGACTTAACACTTACTCTTTCATTTATAAGTTATTATTATAACTCGGTAAACTGTTTACTATTCAAGAGACTTAATATCTCATTTCAGTAAGCTGAAACCAAACTGTTTCCTATTCCTGACATTTTAGTTTTCATTTCAGCATCCTGAATTGTTCATTTCAGGAAGCTGAAATTATCTTTTTACAAAAATATCAAAATAGTGTATTATTTTATCTATCCTTAGGCCAATCATATATAGATATATTCTATACACAAAAAGTTTTTTCTGGAATTTTTGAACTCCCTTAAGTATTTTTCAAAAATCCATCTCTAGGTAATTCCTTAAGAAATTTGCTACATCTTGCTTAACTCCAGAAATTCTTAATTCTTGGCGGGATCTTACACATGTTAACGTGAGCTTTCAGTTTAAATTTTGTGGCCATCGGAGTTATACAACTCCGGTTATAGCGATTTTCGTCAAAAAAATGTAAAATTAAAATAGTCATAACTTGCTCAATTTAAGTCGGAATGAGCTCATTTTTGGACACAAGCTACTTTATCTCATATATTTTCATGTCCCAAAATATTGGAATTTATTACATAAATTAAGTGGATAGAACTGCCCCTACAATTTTCGGACAGCCTACTTTTTGGCATTTTTAGTTTTGGCGTCCTTTGCTAAAAATAGTCCACACTGAAAATCTATAACTCCTTTTTCAGTGATTCCACTTGAAAAAGTTAGAAGACTTCTAGATCTAACTCTATAAATTGACCACACTCAAAAATTCAAAATATTAAGAGAGATATGGTCATTTTAATTTTGTTTTTCGTTTTTACAAAAATCTAATTTTTCATACTTGATGATTTCTAATAAAACTTTCATATTCTCACCTAATAACCAACATAATCCATCATCAAACATCATAACACAAACTAATACCAAATATATTCATGAATCTATCATGATCCATGATCTATTTTACCAAAAATTACCAAACACAATATTAACACAATCAACTAAGAAATTTGGAGTTTTCTACTTTTGGGAAATCAAACTCCTATTTCTTAGTTTTGATCCAACTCATGATACATAAAAGGGTTAGATATAAACTTGAAACACTATAAAACATATACATCTATGGTTTTTAACCTCAAGATCATAACTTTATAAAAATCAAAACCTAAATCAAACAAAGATGAAAAATAGATTATATGAGTATGATTTCTTTATACATTCTCTTGATTTTTCCTTCCTCTTCTTCTTTCTAAACCTTGATTGAAGAACTAAGAAAGCATAAGAACTCTCTATATCTCCACTCCTACATGGCCGAACATCTTCTCCTTTCTCTCTCTTTAGTTTTGTTCTTTTCTTTTCTTTCTATCTTTTTTTCTCTTACTTATCTTATCTCCAAAAAATTTTATCCAATATCTTCCTCCGCCTATAATATTCAGCCACATGGCCTTCATATCCCCACAAATCCTTATCTCTCTCTTTCTCATTATTAACTTAGTTAGCTTGTAAGAAACAATAAATGAGGTGGCCCATTAATATAATGACACCAAAAAGTAACTTACCTAATAAAGTATACATAATGATTACATTACTCCCCTTTTTCCTTTCTTCTAAAACCGACCACTAAGGCCTTAATATCTTCCCATTTTTATTTATAATATACTTTATTTAATATCTAGTATACCCCTCCCCAAGTGGGCTAAGCATTGGGCTTTGCTAATATATTTTTTTACCTACTAACTAAATACACAATTGGGCTTCCACCCATAATTAAATTGGGCCATCATAATATTTATTCTATACATGATATATTGTGCTAGTTTAATAACTCAATTGCTATTAAATTAATATATCTATAATTCTAATGCTTAAATAAATAATTGGGCTTATTTAAATTTTTAAGCCATAAAATCAACTTAGTTCCATTAGATTTACTATTACTAGAACTAATGCTTAACATTATTGATTTCTACATACTCTAAATTCCCTTTATACACCAAAAAAATGTATACACTTTATATAATATATATATATTTATTTAATCATACACATAATTCACATAAGTCATAACATATCCCACTAAATATATTATCTTAATAGCCCCTATTGATTTAATAAGTTATAAACTCTCACATAATCATACAAGATAACCCTTGAAGTCATTTGATTCAAATACCTAATTTATATATTAAGTTACCAAACTTTATAGGTATCGTAGTACCTTATCCTCAATATTCCATCAAACACATATAGATTCATCTCTAGGGTTTAGAAATTTTGTAACCCATAATTCCTCTATTCTCAATCAAATAATAAACCATTTAGGTTCTTCTTTAAAATTTTTAACTAAATTCTCAAATTCCCATCTAGGTTTTATTCCTTAACCTTTATTTAATCATTTAAAATCTTATAAATTATGGGGTTGTCACAGTGCCTATTTCGTCTTTTTCTCAGAAAAGTTTTTATTTCCGAATTTTTTTTATTTTTTGTCTTGAAAATTCTTATTCGTTCATTCTAGCTCGTAGCCAAAATACTCTAGGTTTATGATCATCCCAAGTTTTAGAATGATTAATAAACACATAACACAGAATATAATTAATAAAAATCTATTTTATTAATTAATAATTCTTTAAACTTGACTTTTTGGACAATCCGATTTTTCGGGTTGTCACATATGTGCTTATTGGAGAATAAGTTCATTGAATGTGGCTCGCTAAATAAATACCTAGTGGAGTTTTACTCGCCTGTCAATAGGAATTCCTATAGTGATAGTAGTACAAGTGATTCTTGGACTTGAAATCATCACAATATCTTCTGTATGATGAGTTATGCTTTGAAATATTCCTTAAAACCCTTAAGGTATATTAAAGGGTATGCTTTGGTTTAATAAGTTGTACATGGATATAATGAATGATCAATAAAGAATCTACCACTTCTAGTAAAAGGAGAGAATATCCTATGTGATTCGATAAATAACAACTCAGTATTCTTTGGCCAAAGCAGAATGAAATTAGAAAATTGTTTCTAATTTATATTATTTAGAATTGTGCATTTGAGAATCAAAATACAAATAATTAAATAAAATAAGACTTGACAGTAATTTAATGTATTATATTTAATTAGAACATTGTATGGTACAATGATTGAATTGTATGGTAACTAATCACTAAAAAGTTCTTTTGTGATTAAGGTTGAAATCTATATTATTTGGAAAGTCCTTGATCGCTAAGGGGGCTTACCCTTATTGTGCAATAAATATTATTTATTTAAATGAATTAAATAATTTAATTTATTTATTTAAATATGATTAGAATTGTTCTAATTGATTCATTCCCAACTAATGTAATATAGAGAACCTAATGGGTCACACCTCAAAAGAAAAATATTTATTTAAGAAATAAATGATATAATCGTAATAATATGTTAAGTATATTTAGCTTATGCTATGGTGATAGAATAAATTAAATAACTTAATATTTATTATTTAATATGTTAGAAATATTAAATATAAATTAATAAGATGAGTTTTATTATTATTACTATTATTATTATTATTATTATTTAATTTCAATAGGGTTTAAGAATTAATTAATAAAAGTACTCTCATGAGTTCCTAATTGGATTAGGAATCTAATTAATTAAAAGAGTTTACTTAATTATAATAAAACCCTATGCCTAAATAGTTTAGAAGGGTTGCCTACATCTATAAATAAGAGAAGTCTTATTATGTGTTAGAGTTAGACAATCTTCCAAGAGTTAGGAGAGTACTTACAACTTCTATATAGATAGAAATCAGGGTTTGTCAAATGAAACGCCCCGAAATCCAGTCTATCTTCACACCCGATTCTGTACATCACGAGTCCTACTTATCCCAAACATACATCATTATATCATTAAATATAACAATATATCTCATGAAATCCCAGATTCTATTACCTTAAAATATCGTTCATTACAAATAATGATAATTACATTATTCTTTACATATTACAAGAGTGAATTTCATCCGCAACCAAAGATACATAACAGTTTGCTAAACTACTCTATAGTTTAATAAACTACTCTACATTACAAGTCTTGGCTTGATCTTCACGCTTGTTCGTATAATGAATAGCACTTCAGCGGGACACCGGTCAGCTTGATCTTTATGGGATCCTTATATTCATTCTAACATCATTCAATAAAAAAGTTTTTATATAAAGCATGAGTGAGCATTCAATTGCTCAGCAAGTTAAAGCAGTTGAATAAAAACTAAGCAAGAATCACACATTCTTGTGAAACTCTAATAACCGAACAAAGGTTATGAAGCAGTTTGAATAATAGGATAAACTCTTATTCCTATCATTTTAAAACATTAATCATATTTACTTTCACATACCATACATTATGTCTTGCTAGAATCATTAGCACAGACTTAATCCTAACAGTTCACAAATAGAACCATACCACATTAAACCGTTTAATTGTAGAACAGTTTATTTCACAGAAACACGTAAGTGTTGAAAGTTCGGCACAAAGCCTTATCCATAAACACCTTGCACAAATATCACACATTTGCACATACAAAATACTTTCTCATATTCAACATCTAAGAAAGTTAAGAAACTAACATTCATTTAAAATATAAATGAAGTTAGGAAACTTGCCTTAAGCATAACTACAACTTATAATTTACGCTGAACTGTTTATCGCAATCCCTATATATCACATAAGGAAATAGCACATGCACCAATTAGTCATATATTGGACTTACGCATTGGTTTAAACTTAAATTTACTTCCTATGGTTCGCGTTCTTGTAATCTAAGTTTACGCAACCAACTTTACTTTCAATCCTTCGGTATTTGGGCATATGGAGATGGCATAAACCTTAAAATCATCTTTTACGATAGATTTACGTTCTCATCTTCTTCTTATGACATTTCTAGGACTTAACTCATCTTATACATCTACATATGTGAAAAGAATCACCTTTTCAGAATACACATCAACAACTTTACACCTAGCACAAATCGAGTCTCAACAGTGTTCAATATATTACGCTGAGTGGTTTCCCATAAACAACCGTCTCATCTACACTGTCTTTCATAGCGCGTTAGATCGGTTGCTAGTTTGTATTAACCGTTGCTCTCTGACGAAATCGTTTATCCTAGATACTATACATCAACCATTAAAGAGTACAATTGTACCATAACTTAAACTTACCTTCTTATTCTTATCTTCTATTCGTAACTTATCCGAACCATTAAAATTATAATGTTCGTTAAGTTCATTTCCCCTTCCTTATGGCTTTCTGTAAACTAAATGTCATACCTCAAGATTTATTCATTAACGTCAAGGTCATACAGTCATTTGTATGCCGAGAACGAATTCTCAATGTTAGGAATTCTATGCGTTCATAGCCTTTACACATTTTACATTATCTTATCTTCATATCTTACAACGTTCGGTCCATTTGACTCGGAACGTTATTCAAGTTATTATCACTAACTCGGTTTGTTCAACGTTTATACATTATTCATTACTCTTTACTCTCTTACGTTCAAACCATACAAGGTGTGTAGGTTATGTATAGACACTCAAAATTTTGCATTCCTATTACTAACCATGCAGGAGGGACAAACCATCTTTTACCTTCCAAAGACAATCCTGAAAGTCCAAATCAAAGTGAACCCCGGCGACAACACCAGGAGATTCAAACTCAACTTCGGCAAAAACACCGGGATGTCAAGTCAACCCCAGTGACAACCCTGGGGGGTAAAGGATTCTCGGAGCCAACACCGGGAGATTCAAACTCAACCCCAGCGACAAACACCGGAGGTACAAGAACCCCGGCGACAACACCGGGAAACCAATTCAACTTTCGAAAACAACCCCAAAGCATCAAATCATCCCCAGTGACAACCCTGAGAGATCTACTTAACCTCAGAGACAACCCTGAGGAAGAACAAAGTTGACTGGGATCAAACCTCGGAGACAACCTTGAGAAAATTATCGAAAACTTTATCATTTGAGAGACAACCCTTAGAAGGGAAAAATGGTCATTTTATCAACTTAACTTCAAATCAAGTCAAAATCAAGCCAAATTGATGCAATGAGGGTCAGAAAGAGCCATAACATCAATCCCGAGTGAAAACAGCACAAGACAGCTCAACAAACGGATTGCAAAAATATAAAGATCTAGTTATAAACACATCTTCCTAGATTCAAAAAAGGTTAAATCTTATGTCATTGTGTCGCTTTCGGAAAGGGATTTCCGGAAAGGTATAGCATGCCTCAAACGGACGCCTGGATTGAAAGATAAGACGGTTCGAAGCATACTTAGCGTTGGTCGGAGTGCACATACTTCGAGATAAGGAGACCCACAGGAATGGGCCCCACTCGGGGAGTCACACCTCTACCCACAATTACCGCGGGTAGACCCGCTACCATCTAGCCTATAAATAAGACCCCCCACCCTTGCAAAAAAAGAAGAAAAAATAGGAAAAAACATAGAAACTCCGCCCATTTCGACCCTTAGCCCTACTTCTAGTAGTCCAACTTCAATTCTTTTCTTCCAATACAGTTGCATACATATATTCTACAACATATCAAGTTTTAACTGGTGGAAACGGAGATTTGAAGCCCTCCGAGTAGAAACAAGCCCGTAGCGCTGCCTATTGTAAGTATTTTTACGATCAAAAACTTTCTGTTACTTTATTGCGCATATGTGAACGTACATATGAAATTTTAGCTTCTGGTTTCGCCCGGAATTCAAATACGTGTCCTTTCTAGCTTACTTTTTAGTATATATAAGTGTATATATATATATATATATATATATATATATATATATATATATATATATTTCTTTGTTTGCACCTCCTGGATTGCTAATTCGTGGCTTTTTATCGCTTTTATATATATGTAACTATGTATATATATTTGTACAATTTTGTTTAGACTGGATTGCTATTTTGTGGCTTTTTCATTTTTATTATATATATAACTGACTATATATACTCTAACATTCAATTCAGTCAGACCTGGATTGCTAATTCGTGACCTTTTTTAGCTTTTATATATATATATATATGTATATATATTTCCATTTCTTCGTTGGGTCTGGATTGGAAATTCGTGGCCCTTTACATCTTTTATATATATATATATATATATATATATATTTATTCGTCGGGCCTGGATTGGAAATTCGTGGCCCTTTACAGCTTTAATGTATATATATAAGTATATATATATTTTTGATTTAATGTGACTAAATATTTGCTTTAAATATTTATTTGATATGAATCTTTGCTAATGTATATATTGTGGATTAGATTTGTCTAAATCTAGCCCTTCATAACTTTTAAACGGTTCAAAATCGGTCAAACCGGAACCGGGAAGCTAGAATGGCTAAAATTTATTGAAATCTAGTTTTTCTAACTTTGTAAATACTAAAGCGACTACGTGACCCTAGATCTATATTTAGCGGAAATAGGAAGCTTTGGCTACTCGCATGCAAGGATTTAACTGATGAATCCTTTGTTTTGCAACGTCTAGAGTACAATTTGCATTCTCTGTGAATATCTGTGCTGTGCAGGTTTTCTTGATAATTTCCTGTGAGCCTAGGAATCGTGGGATTAATGATCAAACACACTTATCTAAATCTAATTCCCACGATGGCAACTTCGCATTGTAAATACATCCTGCCAGCTTTTCTGTAAATGTAAATCATATGGACCTTAAAACGGTTATCCGAATTTAAGGTCCCAGTATAGTGAAAAGTGATTTGTAGTGCTAGAGTCACTTGGATAGCTTTCATGCCCATAAGAAGACCGGCACTTGTATATACATTTTGTGGTGGAGGATGCTTTGCATCCTGACAATAAACATCCCAATCAAGCCGAATGCGGAATAAAATAAAAAATGAAAGTATCAACAGGCTTCAATTTCTATGCGAGCGAATTGGTTTGAAAACCACCTTTCAAAACGTCATTTTTATATCTTGTCTAAAAAAGGACTTTTTAACACAGATCATAGGTCCAACAAAGAATGATACTACTTTCAAAACAAACAAACGTAGGCTCAATTACTTCCAGCATACACACACACATTCTAAATAAAAGGGGAAATTTGAAAAGATGCGGTAACCGTGTTCCACGAAAGTCGGGGGGTGCCTAACACCTTTCCCCCCGCTTAACCAAGCCCCCGAACTTTATGAATCTCAGTTTCATGGCCAAGTTTTGACAGCGTCCAGTAATTGGGCCTACATGCAAATACAAATAAAATTCGATTGAGTTGGTACAACCATTTTAAATATACCAACTGGCGACTCTGTAACCTTTATAATCATCGACATAATACATGTTGGCCTTTTCCTAAAAAACTTCACCCTTCATAAAATAGATAAGACAAATAAGGGTAGAAGACATTCAAAAATTTAGGGAAAAGAAGATCTGTCCAGAAGATTTTTCCCGACGTCGACAGGTGGCGACCCTGCTGGGATAGTAGAGGGCTTAAGCCACACTCAAATCTTTTCAAGATTTTCCTTTTCTATCTGCGTGTGTGTGGATGCTGTGTTTTATATTGAATGGATGCAAGTGAATGCTTTACTGATTTATGTTAGTGTTTCGCACAAATGTCATCATTTCATTCGGTGAGAAACGATGTATGTGAATGTATACTCTGTGATTCCTCCACCAGGAGGTGAACTCGTCGGTGTTTGATTACTGGACTTAAAGGAGATTAATCCTGCGAGGCTCATGAAAGGCACCACTCAGATCCGCTCCAACTGAATGATTGGATTAATTTCCCCTCGAGTAGATTGCGATGATCTGGGGACCTTCAGGTCGAAAAATTGCGAGAGTAGCCTAAGATAGGTCAGACTCTGATTAACCAAATCCGAAGGAAAGCCTCTTCATGCCTTCCTCTTTCAATTCAATGTAAATATACATTTCATTGTGAATCCTATCACACTATCTTGTCATCAAAACAACTGACTTGTGTTTTACAGGATAAGATTAAAAAACCTCAAAAATAAAATACATTGCATAGCATGCATCCTGGTGATATATAAATCAAAATTAACATACCTACTCTTATTGTAGGAAAAAATTGGTCCCGTCACCAAATCAAATCTAAGAAGGAACTAAGCCCATCTTCAGTCATGGCTTCAAGTGCCCAACCTGAATCCACCCCTGTCTCTAGGGAAGAGTTTGAAGGACTAAAGAATCAAATAGCTGAATTAGCTATTTTCCTCATAGAGCAAAGCAAAGGTTTGCAGGGTAAAACATTCAGGAAAACAGAATCATATGCACCCGGTGGCAGTCATAATACCGGCAGGAAAGATACTCAGACCCTTGTGTCTCAAAATAAGGACCTTACCAACAAAACCTCTGCAATCATCAACCTCAACAAAGAGAAAGAAATTGATGATATTATGAAAAGATCCAACAAATGGAAGAAACAACCTGGTCTATCAAAGGAACTTAGGCATTTGGGAGTGTAAACTACTCAAATTTATGTATATTAATAAGGGCTCAATATCCAGATAAGTTTTAAGTCCCTGATTTTGAGAAATATAATGGATTGGGAGATCCCTACACCTATTTGAAGGTATTCATGGGAGAACTCGGATCCTAAGCAGAGGACGAGAAGCTCAGAATGCAGTTATTCCAGAAGAGTCTGACTTGAGAGACTAGAGCCTGGTATGCCCGACTGGATAATTCCAAAATCCACAGCTGGGAAGAGCTATCACATGCCTTCCTAATTCTGTATAGCTTCCAATCCTAGATGGCTCTTGAATGATATCAGGTGACCAAAGTCAAAAAGCAAAATATTGAGTCATTCAGAGAGTATGCCCAACGATGGAGACGGATGGCTGCACAAGTCACTCCACCTATAACAGAGACGGAGATAGTCATTACTTTCATAGACATCCAAGAAGCTCTATATTATGAGAGTGTCCTAGCAAGAATAGGAAAATCATTTTTAGAGATGATCAAACATGGAGAAATGGCCGAAATGGGTCTAAAGTCTGGGAAGATCAAAGACCTTGCTGCCTTAGAGACCGTAGCCGAGCACATTCAATCTGGAAGCTATAGGAGTAATCCTCAAAGAGTACACAAGAAGAAAGAAGAAGACGTGTCCTTGGTACTGCAGGGACATAATCAGAGAGGCAATTCGAGCAACTTGCCTATTCAAAGGAGAAATTATCCCCCTTTCCAAGCTCTTGTACAATCTTTTAACCCTCCCTTTTCGAGAGCGGGAGAGGTCAGACGTCGAAGAACGTTCACCCCCTTGGGGGATTCACTAGAAAATTTGCTGAAACTGCTGACATCATAAAAGAAGATTATTTTGCTCCTTCCGCCAGCCAGTTTAAGAGGACAGAATTTTGATCCAAGTAAAAAGTGTGCGTAACATTTCGGATCCCCGGGCCAAGACACACAAGATTATTGGGCCCTCAAGCTTAAAATCCAAGACCTAGTAGATAACGGGGGGATTGTGGTGACAAAAGTAGAACAACCACGTGTGCAAGATAATCCTCTTCCTTAACACAATGAGAAGAGCATCAATATGATTAGCACAAGAAACAGAGAAGAATCAAAATACCTCCGGTATGTTGGAGAGTCAACCCAAGCCAGTACCAGTAGCCTAGATAGTTGGGAGTTCTTAGAAAAGCAGTTCCTGATATAACATAAAATCAAGTCTATTAAGGAACAAGTTGGACAGTTTGCAGAGCTAGTCGTGTATCAACATTAGATAACCAGACAGCTAATAAACCAGACCAACCGGCATGAAACAAGTCCTTTTACACCTAAAATTAGCCCCATTTCTATGAGGGATCATTACCGATTGCATGAACGTGAACCCTGGGCCAATAAAGTGGCCAAGGAAGAGAAGTTCCAAGCTAATAGGGAATTTGCCTTCCAGAGGAATTTCACTAATTTGAATCAGCCTATGAAAGAAATCCTCCAAATGCTGATCAATGAGGGGATGGTTACAGATTTGTTACCACCTGTGAACCCTCGATCCAGGAAGTTCAAGCCTGACAGGATCTGTCAGTATCATTCCAACGCGCCTGATCATGACATCGAGGTGAAAGTAGTATGCATACAAGCCAATCATGTTTGATGATCAAGCATATACTTTGTAACAATCTTATTCATTTATTAATAAAAGTTTTATTTAATTAAAGGCATTTATTTATCTACATGGTGCTGTTTTTATAATATATGATAAACCCATAGTTTTAAGCAATGCTTTTAGAATCATGATGATGATGATCATGCTAATGAGATCTAAATTCTTAGATAGCTTAAAACTAAAAAAGTTACCAATCGTTGGATTACTAAAAAAGGGATTAGTGAATCCGAATAGATCGGTACATAGTTTGTTTGCTCATTGGATGAGGATGATTGATCTCATAATCATTTGTGGGGAGATACTAAAGCAAGTATGTAGGTGCTTATTGGATAATAAGTTCACTGAACGTAGCTTGCTAAGGAATACCTAATGGAGTTTTACTTGCCTGTCAATAGGAATTCCTAATGTGATAGTAGTACAAGTGATCCTCAGACTTGGGATCATCATAGTATCTTGTGTATAATGAATTATACTTTGACTTATTCCTTAGGACCCTTAGGGTATATCAAAGGGTATGCTTGTGTGTAATAAATTATATATGGAGATAATGAATGATCAATAAAAAAATCTACCGCTTCTAGTAAAGGAAGAGATATATCCTATATGATTCGATAAATGACAACCCAGGAATCCTTGGCCAAGGTAGAATGAAATTAGGAAGGAGTTTCTAGTTTGCATTATTTGGAGTTGTGCATTTTGGAATCTAAATACATATAATTAAATAAAATAAGGCTTGGCATTAATTCCATGTCTTATATTTAATTGGGACATTGTATGGTGGAAGGATTAAATTATACGGTAACTATTAACTCACAGTTTCTTTTATGATTAATGTTAAAATCTATATTATCTGGAAAGTCGTTGATCGCTAAGGAGGTTTATTCTTATTGTAGAATAAATGTTATTTATTTAAATGAATTATTACTATAGACACTTGGAATTTTTTGCAGTTCTGTTGTAGATAATCGAGATTTTGTGTTTCTGTTACTAACCCTTTAAGAGGGCAAAACAGTCAGGTCAGCCCCGGTCTCAACCCGGGAGGTACAGGTCGTCCCCGGTCTCAACTCGGGAGGTACAGGTCAGCCCCGGTCTCAACCCAGGAGGTACAGGTCAGCCCCGGTCTCAACCTAGGAAGTACAGGTCATCCCAAATCTTAACTCGGGAAGTATAGGTCAGCCCCGGTCTCATCCCGGGAGGTATAGGTCAGCCCTAGTCTCAACCCGGGAGGTCAAATCAACTTTAAAAACAACCCCGAAGCCTCACAACATCTCTAGAGATAAACCTGGAAGGACCAAGTCAGCCTCAAAGACAATCCTGAGGACAAACAGAATCGGCTGGAATCCAAACCTTGGAGAGAACCCCGGGAAGGCAGCCGAAGGCCATGTTAGCACTAAAGAACCCTGGAAGGGGCAAAAAAGTTATTTTACCAACTTTAAGCCGATTCGATCAAACTCAAGCCGAATTGATGCCACCAAGGTCATAACGAACCATAACAGTGATCCTGAGTGGAAGCAGCGCAAGACAGCTCAACGGACAAACTCTGAGGAATCAAAGACCTGGTTATTTACCCATTATTTTGGACTCGGAAAAGGTTTAATCCTTTGTTATTTTGACACGCTTGGCGGGGGCTTTCCAAAAAGGTATAGCACGCCTCAAACAGACGCTCTGATCAAAAGTTAAAAAGTTTTGAATCTGACCTCACGTTGCTCGGAGTGCACGTACTTCGAGACGATGGGACCCACCACCCGGGGCCTGCCACGTGGAGCCGTAGGTAGACCCGCAGCTGCCGTGGATAGGCCCTCTTCCATCGGGTCTATATATATGAGTGCACCCCCAGCTCATTTAAGAATTCAAAAACGCTCTGAACCTCTGCCCGTTTTGTTTCTCAGCCATATTCTTGTACTCCAAACCCAAATTTTATTACTCTAACACGTAGGTATACTCATATACTACCACATACCAAAAATTAACCTGTAGAAAATGACGTTTGAAGCCTACCAAGTGGAAAAAAGCCCATGTAACAGTCCATTGTGAGTATTTTTACAATCAAAAAGTTACTACTACTTCATTGCGCATTTATACACTTGCACGTTAAGTTTCATTTCTGATTATGCCTGGAACTCAGTTCTGTGGCCGTTTTTGCTTATGTTTTCGTATATTTTAGTACATAAACACGTTTTCTGGCATTTCCACGGCTCGGATCGTCGATCCGTTGCTTTTAACATCTTATATATATATATACGTTTATAGCAACTTCGTCGGACTGAGTTATCTTCCCAGTCCGGGTTTGGCTTTTTTATGTGTATATTTAACTATATATATACTAACATTTCAATTCTGTCAAGCCCGGATGTCAAATCTGTGGTAGTTTACTGTTTATATATATATATATAATGATTTTTCTAACATATTTGGGTCTGGATTTCTACTTCGTGGACTTTTTATTACTTTAATATATATATATATACTAATTGTATATATTAACTTTTTACATTCTAGCTTGGCCTGGATCATTCTGTGGCCTTTTTACTGCTTTTATAAATATATATATATACTTACATTTTTGTCCGGGTAAAGGATAGAATGTCCGTCACCCTTTACAGTTTTTTTATATATATTTACTTTCTGCTGAGCCTAGACAATTTCGTGGCTCTTTTATCGCTTATATATATATATATATATATATATATATATATATATATATCTTTCATTCACTATGATTAAATTTCTGCTTTAAATATTCATTTGATATGAATCAACGCTGATATCTCTTCATTTTCTGTACATATTTGAGTTGTGCAGGTTTATTAGCTTGCCTTTATGAGCCTAGGAATCGTGGAAATCGTGATCAAACTAATCAGAATCTGATTCCCATGATGGAAAACTTCACTTTAGAAATGTACACTGCTTTTTAATGTACCCTGCTTTTTTAATATCTTGTATAAAAAAGGACTTTTGCAAATCAAATCAAACACTTCGTATATACGTTCAACGAAGTAGGATCATACTTTCAAATCAATCAAGCATAGGCCCAATTTCTTTCAGCATTCACACACACATTACAGATTTAAAAGGGAAATATTGAAAAGATATGGTACCGTGTTTACACGGGAGTTGTGGCGTGCCTAACACCTTCCCCACACTTAACCAAGCCCCTGAACTTATAACTTCAGTTTCAAAAATCAAGTTTCGACAGTGTCCAGAAATTGGGCCTCCTTTCAAACAAAACTCGATTGAGTTTGTACAACTAATTCAAATCTATCAACTGACGACTACGTAAAATGATTAAATCGTCGGCATGATACATGTTGGCCTTGTCCTAAAAAATCCCTTCAAAACCCTTTTTCATAAAAAAGATAAAATAAGGGTAGATAGAACTTAGGAAGAGAGAGAGAGATTTGGGTTCAACTCGAACCAGATTTTTTCCCAACGTCGACAGGTGGCGACTCTGCCAGGGATAGTAAAGGGCTTAGGCTGAGCTAAAATTTTTCAAAATTTCCCATTTATATCTGCGTATGTGTGAATGTTGCGTCTTTACATTTAATGAATGTAAATGAAATGCTTTCATGCTTTATATTAGTGCTTCGTACATGTCATCATATGCATACGGCGAGACGCGATGTATGTGAATGTATGTTGTGTGATTCCTCCACCAGGAGGCAAACCCGTCGATGACAGAGTAATGTCTTCGAGGACGGCCAAGTCTTCGGGGCTCATGAAAAAGCACCACTTAGATTCGCTCCAGTTGAAAGATCGGATTAATTTCCCCTCTAGTAGATTGCGATGATCTGGGGACCTTCATGACGAAAAGCCGCGAGAGTAGCCTAAGATAAGTCAGCCTCTGATTAACTAAATTCGATGGGATGCTTCTTCATGCCTTCCTCTTTCAATTCAATGTAAATTTTTCGAATCCAATGTAAATGTCATAATATACATTCCCTATTTTGTACATCTTGTCATGTTATCCTGTCATTAAAACAACTGACCTCTGTTTTACAGGATATTTAATACTAAAAAACACATCATGGCATGCATCCTATCCATACCTACCTCAGGAAATTGACACACCTATGTTTGTTGTAGGTGAAAAATTAGTCTGTCAGTAGATCTAAGTCTAAGAAAGCACTAAGTTCATCTCCGAATATGACTTCTAGTGCTCAGCCGGAATCCACCCTGTCTCTAGGGAAGAGTTTAAAGGACAGAAGAACCAGATAGCCGAATTGGCTATTTTCTTGAGAGAGCAGATTAAAGCTCTTAAAGGGAAACAAGCACAGGGTCACATAGGACCAGGAACACTCGGTGGCAGTCAAGAGACCGGGAAGACAGACACTCAGATTCCTGATCCACATAACCAGGATACTACCAACAAAACCCCTGAAATCACCTTCCTTAACAAAGAACAGGAAGCTAATGACATTTTGAAGAAAGTTTAACAGATGGAAGAAACTATCCAGTCCATCAAAGGGACTGGGGCATTTGGCAGTGTCAATTATTCAGACCTATGTATTTTCCCTGGGGCTCGTTATCTCAAAAAATTTTGAGCTCCTGATTTTGAGAAATACGATGGATTAGGAGACCCCTACACTCACTTAAAGGTGTTCATTGGAGAGCTCGGATCCTATGCAGAGGACGAAAAACTTCGAATGCAGTTATTCCAGAAAAGTTTGACAGGAGAGGCTAGAGCCTGGTATGCCTGTCTGGACAACTCTAAAATTCACAGCTGGGAAGAGCTTGCACATGCCTTCCTTAATCAATATAATTTCCAGTCTCAAATAGCTCCAGACAGATATCAAATAACCAAAATCAAGAAACAATATAATGAGTCATTCAGAGAATATGCTCAATGCTGGAGACGAATGGTGGCACAAGTCACTCGACCGATGATTGAGTCTGAGATACTCATGACTTTCATCGACATTCAAGAAGCTCCATATTATGAAAGGGTCCTAGCAGGCATAGGAAAAATATTTTCGGAGATGATCAAGCACGGCGAAATGGCAGAAATGGGGCTCAAATCTGAGAAGATAAAGGATCTGACTACCTTAGAAGTTGTTGTAATGATTAAGATTTTAATAGTTAATTTTATATATTTATTGAGTTAAATAAATATTTTATGTGATTTATTTATTGAGTGAAATAAATAAATTACGTGAATTATGAGAGTGATTTAATTAAGTGTTACATATTAATTTAATGAATGTTATTTAATTAATGTGTATATTATAATTTTATATTATAGTTCTAATTTAATTGAGAGAATTAAATTAGATGAAATGTATGTTGTTGCATGAATTGTAATTAGCGAGTAATTATAATTATGTGATAGATTATTTTATGTGGTTAATTGATTTTAATTGATTAAATAAGAATGTTCAATATTTAGTTAATTAAAATGTGACATTTAAAATATGTGTAAATGAATTATTCAAATAAAGAAAAAGAATTTTAAAGGACTATTGCCAAACAAGGCTCTTGCTTTTGTTTTAAAGGACTGTTGCCAAACAGGACCGTTACACTAGCTTAACCCTAAATTACCTAAACTGTGGTTAATTTAATAAAATTAGTTTTAAAAACTACATGTTGCCAAACATAGCCTTGCGGCTTTTGAATTTTATAACTTATATAATAAATGTATTTATTATATATATTAATTAATTATGAGTTACATATTATCAATATATGTATATTATATTAGTATAATAAAACTACATTAGGTAGTCTAAACTACGTTAGTTTTTCCTAAGTCTAAACTAAGAAAACAAGGAGAGAAAAGAAGAGCAGAGAAGTTGAGAGAAAGAAGAAGGAGAATTTGGAGAGAAAGCAAGAAAAGCTTAAGGGAATTCATCTTCTTCACTAACAACTAGCTTAAAGGTAATTTATAATCTCTACTTTTATATTTTCAGAACTCAGCTATATGGACTATATATATAGATTGTATTCATGTGTTGTTCGTAGTGATTTGATTTCTATCAATGATTTTCAGAAAATCAAATTAGTGATTAAGTATGCTTTAATTGAAAATTTTGTTCTTGTGTTATTTGATTTTGGTCAATTTAAAGTAAAAATTGCTGAATTAGAATATGCTATCATGCTTATTGGGAAATTGTTTGATGATTACATGCAATTACGTATATAATGTATGTATATAGAGTGGAATTGATGGAGAAAATTTCTTACAGTGGATTATTTTGGAAAAATATGAGTTTTCATGTAAATGGCCAAATTGGATTTTTAAAACTTGTGATTATCGTTATTTAGATGATTTTGTGTTTTGGAAGCATGTTATACATATGTATTATAGGGTATGTATGAGTTACACTGTCTATGGTACTGTATTTTTGTGTTTGTTGGCTTGTATGGGATGTTCGGTAAAGTAGAGGGTCGAAACTATCTACGTCTGGCCGCGTTGCAGCACAGCTGCACCGGCAGCAAGGCCAGGAGCAACGCAGCTGCGCCGCTTGCCCTTCTCAGAACCATCCCCTGCGCAACTGTGCCGGTTTCAGGGCAGCTGGCTGCGCAGCTGCCCCATGTTCAGAACAGAGGCAGTGAAATTTAAGTGTTGTGCAGTTTATTTTTTTTAAGTCATGGTTTAATTATTCCTTGATAGTGGATATGTATCTAAATAATATAACATGTTGTTATAGAAATGTGACAAATTCACAATTTGGAAAATAAAAAGGAATTTTGAAAACCTTAATTAGATTATAAATGTTTGATTGTAAATGAGTTACTTAATTATAATTTGAGTAATTATAATTAAGAATAAGTGTTTAATTTAAAGTATAATATGGTTAAATTATAATGTATAAAAATTGATTTATTGTAATCAATTAGATGTTAATTTAAATTATAATTTAAGTAATTATAATTTAATAAATGCATGTTTAGTTAGGGATTTTAAGTTTAAAATTGCATGATTAATTATAATTTGTGTAATTATAAGGCATGATATAATTTAATTAATTATTAATTATGAATTGGTGATAATTTAAGAGGTAATTATAATTGAGTAATTATAATTAGATTAAGTGTTTAAATTATAATTGTTTAATTATAATTTAGCTAAATACATAATTAATTTAATTATGTGAGTATGTGTGTGATGTAATTAACTATGTGATAGTTGATTATTATTATTTATTTAATTAGAGTGAGTTAACCATGAGGGTTAACCACTTATGGGAATTAGTTGTGTTAACTGATTTAGATTATTATAATTGAATGTATATAAGAAGTACTTAAGTACGTGATTGTTAAGTAGTTTGCGCTTAAGACAAGTCTTCTAAATCCTAAACTCGTTTATTTAAATTCATTTATCCACTTTTGAATGTCCTTTCATTTTTATATTGGACTAATTATTCAGTTAATAGAAATGATCTTGACTTATTGTTCAAGTAAGATCCAGTTATTGATTTAAATGCTTTGCGTTTAATTCTAAAGCATATATTAGTGATAGTAGTGTGCATACAAGCCAATCATGTATGATGATAAAGCACATACTTTGTAAACAATCTTATTTATTTATTAATAAAATATTCATTTAAGGCATTTAATTATCTACATGGTGCTGCTTTTAATAATTTATAAATAACCCATAGTTTTAAGGAATGATTTTAGAATCACGATGAGATCATGCTAATGAGATCTAAATTCTTAGAAAGCTTAAAAACTAAAATAGTTCCCAATTGTGGGATTATTAAAATGGGGAATAGTAAATTCGAATAGATTGGTATATATGTTGCTTGCTCATTAAATGAGGATGACTGATCTCATGGTAATTTGTGTGGAGACACTAAAGCAAGTATGTAGGTGCTTATTGGAGAATAAGTTCACTAAACGTGACTCGCTATGGAATACCTAATGGAGTTTTACTCACCTGTCAATAGAAATTCCTAATGTGATAGTAGTACAAGTGATCCTTGGACTTGAGATCATCATAGTATCTTGTATGTAACAAATTATACTTTGACTTATTCCTTAAGTTGCATATGGAGATAATGTATGATCAATAAAGAATCTACCACCTCTAGTAAAGAAGGAGATATGTCCTATGTGATTCGTTAAATGACAACCCAGGAATCCTTGGCCAAGGTAGAATGAAATTAGAAAGAGGTTTCTAATTTGCATTATTTGGAGTTGTGCATTTTCTAATCGAAATACATATGATTAAATAAATTAAGACTTGACAGTAAATCCATGTCTTATATTTAATTGGGACAATATATGGTGGAAGGATTGAATTGTATGGTAACTCTTAACTCACAGGTTCTTTTATGATCAATGTTGAAATTTATATTATCTGAAAAGTCGTTGATCGCTAAGGAGGCTTATCCCTATTGTAGAATAAATGTTATTTATTTAAATAGATTATTAGTTTAATTTATTTATTTAAATAAGATTAGAATTGTTCTAATTGATTTATTCACAACCGGTTTAATATGGAGAACCTAAAGGGTCACACCATAAAAGGAAGAAGAATTATTTAAGAAGAAAATGGCATGATAATAATAATGCATTAAGTGTAATTAATTTAATCTATGGTGATAGAATAAATTAAATAGCCTAATGTTTATTATTTAATATTTTAGAAATATTAAATATAAATTAATAAGAGGAGTCTTATTAATATTAATATTATTATTATTATAATTATAAAGGAGTTTAGGAATTAATATAATATCAGTACTCTTTCTCAATCCTAATAAGATTAGGATACAAATTAATTAAAAGTGTTTAATTAATTAATTAAATTAAAAAAACCTATTCTAATTGGATTAGGAGGGTTAACCTAATATCTATATAAGACCTAATATCTATATAAGAGAGTCTTATATCTGAAATAAGGTACGTAAATTTTTCCAAAGGTTGGGAGTACACATATTCTATAGAGATGGAAACAAGGGTTAAGCCAATAACCAATCTTCCTGAGTTCTTCATCTTCCTTGGTGGATCACCGTTAGAGGCCAAACATTTGGGTGGCTGACATTGATCAAGGGAAGGAGCCACTATAGAGGAATCAAAGGAATCAAAGGAGTAGAACTTGTACCTGAGGAAGCTTGGATCTTTAAAGGTATAATTTCATCCTCTCCTTCTATGTATTGACTGATAATTGATGCACAAAAAGATCATAGTTAAGGGTTTTGTAAGAAAATTTTAAAATCTGATTTTTCATCCCTTCCGCTGCGTTTATGTAATTTGATTGCATGCTTATGTTTCTAGCAAACCCAACAGTGATATCAGAGCCAATCTTGTGCTAATTATCAGTTTATGTTATTCCGTACATGTATGATATGCGATTGGATCGAGTTCTTGGGCAACAAATTTTTTTCAGATTCTGCGAAGCTGCGCAGCGTCGCCGGTGCAAGGCATTCTTGCTGCGCAGCTACGCCGGTGTCTGTTCCTGGTTTTCATGCTGCGCAGCTGCACCGGTTCCCTTTACATTCCTGGCGCAGATGCACCACTAGACAAGAACTGGAAAATTTTTCTTTTGTTTTGATTAATTAAATAAATGGTTTATTTAATTAATAAAGGTTTAAAATAAAGATGTTTATTTTATATGAAATATGATTTCAGAATTGCTAAAATTAAAGAGTTTAATTTGGAATTGTTTTTGAATGAAATAAAGGAGTTTATTTTTTCAAAAACAAAATTTAGCAAACTTTTGCCCATTAACTGATATTAATACATATATGGAATGAATTTACTTTCATGAGATGAATAAGTTTTATTGATATGTATGATGATATGTAGATTAATAAAAGGGATTGTTTATGGACTATGACCAATGTGATTGGATTTTATTTTGGATGAGTGCTTGAACGTATAGGTTTTATAAAATGGGGTATGTGTACCTCGTCTTTTCTGTTTTTTATTGTAAATTCTATCTCCCTCCTATGTACTTCCCCTTAACTGTTGATCAAGGTTTCTATGTAAATGAAATAGTTTATGTAGTAGGATTAGTTAGAATTTTTGAAGAACTGGAGATCAAGGAGCAAGGAGCGCTTGAAAACCGATTTGTATGGAGCCAGGGTTTAAATGTAATCATTACGTTTAAATTTAAATTCTTGCACTCCTAGGTTTGACCTTTTTGGTTCACTTGGTGGCTCTAGTGAACCAAACTAGAATAAAAGTCCATAATCAATCCAGGTAGAATATAGTATTCTATATTGTATGCTAAATATTATATATATTATATTTTATGCAAACATGCTTCGCATGTTTAATAAAATGATGCGTATTTTATATATATATGTGCATGCGCGCTAAACAAGATGAGACAAATAATAACAAACCCCTCAAAAAAATAATATTAAGTCCGAAGCGTTCAAATGATATTTGGAATATCGAACGTCGCCTTCTAGCATGATTAATTAATAGAGTATTAAATATTTAATATGAGTTTGTTGTGCTATCCACAAGGAGAGTATTGAGTATTTAAGATGTTAATTAATCACATTTGATGCTTATCAAGAAAATTGAACTATCTAGTCTTGTTGTGCTATCCACAAGGACGAACATTTTTTTTTTGAATTAATAGAAGTGCTAGGCTGGACTTAACTTAAATCATTTTAGTTCGGATGTGCACACACATTACCATTATGATTTAAGAGGCAAAATAAAAAGAGTTACATGGTGACGTAATTGACAAGAGTTGTCTACCTATATATTTGTATATCGCTTGTTGTGTTATCCACAAGGTTATATACATTTGAAATGGGATACTTAATCTCACTAGCAAATCTTTAATTAGATGTTGCCGAATTATATAAGTGAGGGTAATATAGTTTGATGAAAATAGTGGGAGATACCAATTTATAATAAAGTCCTAAATTTCTTTTGGTATGCAAAGTTAATAAAATGAATGTTTGCTAAAAATGTTGTCTTTTCACATACAAAATTTTAAAAATGTGAAAATCACTAATCTCACTACGAAGCATACTTGATGCAAATAAGCTTAGCAAGCCGAATTATGAGGACTGGCTAAGAAATCTGAGAATTGTTCTCACTGCTAAAAAGATTTCTTATGTCCTAAATTCAACTATCCCTGAATCTGTTTCGGAAACAGCCTCTGAGGAAGAGATTGCCATTTTCAATTAATGGCAAGATGATGCATCTATGGCTCAATACATCATGCTCGCATCCATAAATAACGAGCTTCAGCGTCAGCACGTAAATATGGATGCTCCTGCTATGCTACTTCACCTCAAGGAGTTGTATGGTGAACAGAGTAGGACTGCTAGATATGAGATTTCTAAAGAACTCTTCCGATCTCGGATGACCGAGGGTACTGCCGTCGAGACTCATGTCCTGAAAGTGATCAATTTAATTGAACGCCTTGGACAGCTTGGGTTCCTCATGGATGGGGAGTTGAGTCAAGACTTGGTCTTGCAGTCATTCCTTGAGACCTTCTCGCAGTTTGTGGTTAATTTTCACATGAATAAGCTAGATGTCAGCTTGCCTGAGCTGCTTAACATGCTAAAAACTGCAGAAGGTCACTTCTCATCCAAGAAGAACCATGTCTTGATGGTGGATTCTTCCAATAAAAGGAAGAAGCCCAAGGTGTCTTCTAAAAAGAAGAAATCCAAGAAGGCTAAGGGAAAGGGGAAAGAAAAGGAACAAAAGAAACCTGAACTAGCTAAAGGAATGTGCTTTCATTGCAACGAGCCGGGACATTTGAAGAGGAACTGCAAGAAGTTTCTAGCAAAGAAGAAGCTCGGAGAAGCTTCGACTTCCAATCAAAGTTTGTTTATGATTGAAATTAATTTTTCTGAAAGTCATAATTCTACTTAGGTATTGGATACCGGCTGTGGGTCTCACATATGTAATATTGTGCAGGGACTGGTCAGAAGTAGAAAGCTGAACAATGAAGAGGTGATCCTACGAGTGGGGAATGGAGCAAAGGTTACTGTATTAGCAGTAGGAACTTATTGTTTAGCAATGCCTTCGGGCAAGTCCATTTATCTTAATAACTGTTATTATGTTCCGAATATTATTAAAAACATTATTTCAATTTCTGTATTGGATATGGAAGGTTTTGACGTTATTATAAAGAACAATGGTTGTTCTATTTATAAAGACGATGTTTTATATGGTATTGGAAATTTGCGAAATGGGCTTTATATACTTAACTTGCAAGAAAATATATTTCAAATTGAACAAACTAAGAAAAGGAAAAGAGATGATATTAATTATACCTACATATGGCACTATAGACCCGTTCATATCAATGAAACAAGATTATCCAAGTTGCATAAGGATGGGCTCCTAGAGCTATCCGATTATCAATCATATCCAACTTGTGAATCTTGTCTCATGGGTAAAATGACTAAATCTCATTTTAGTGGAAAAGGAGAAAGAGTTACAAAGTTGTTGGCATTGATTCACAAAGACGTTTGTGGACCTATGACAACAAGTGCACGGGGTGGGTATTCTTATTTTATTACTTTCACTGATGATCACTCAAGATTTGGATATGTGAATTTAATGAAATACAAATCAGAATCATTTGAAAAGTTCAAAGAGTTCAGAAGTGAAGTAGAGAAACAAACGGGCAAGAGTATTAAGATACTTCGATCAGATCGAGGTGGAGAATACTTAAGCGATGAGTTGCTCAATTGTCTCAAAAAAAATGGTATAATCTCACAATGGACTCCTCCAAGTACACTGATAAGTAGTATTTATATCGCGAATCAGATTCTCTAAAGCTTAAGACGCTGCTTGTTTTATGTTATTTGTTGTGCTTTTGTATTTCTTTTGTTGTTATTATGCTTTTCCTATATGATGCGGGGCTATTCAGGTCATTTCTAGCTTGCAGGGGCAATATTTCAGTCTGGCGCCGCAGCGCCAGAGCCTAGTCTGAAGCTCGCGCCGTAGTGCCGCCTCTTTGTCCATGCTGATGTTATCTGGCGCTGCAGCGGCCCTGGTCCTTCTTAAACTCGCGCTGCAGCGTGAGTGGCGCCGCAGCGTCGCCTCCGGTGTCTAGCCAGTGGCTCGCTTTTAATGACCTAAAACAAAGGAGAAGATAGCGGCTAGATTATCGACGACAGACAGGGAGATAACAAAGAATATTTTTGGAGATTCTAGAGCAGAAAGAAGCTGTGTTTTAGGGGAGAATAGTTATTGCATCATACACAGCTCAGGAGTTACACGGAGAAGAGAAGACTTGGAGACAGAAAACCTTACAACAGGAGTTTCCTTATTCCAAATCTCTCAGTTATTTGTGTATTAATGAGCAATGTTGAATGTGATAGAAATGTGTATTAGCACCATGGTTATGAACTAATTCTTTTTTAGGATTGCAATGTAACCTAGTGCTTAGCCTAATTAACTTTCTCTCCTATTTATATTAATGAATCATTTTGGGAATGGGTTGTTGTATTTCTTGCTTATTGACTAAATGCTTGACAGAGTGTTTGGTAGTGATATTAATGGATATTGAATATTGGACATTAATATCTGGCTTTTAAAATACAATAATACTTGTTATGCCCTTGCCTAAAGGAATGTGTGCATAAACTGCTTAATAGGATAGACATATCTCTATTTGCCTTGTGTAGCCTTGAGACTGAGCTTAATGACCCTAGTCTAGTTTTTATCATCGATAGACATATTGTGATTCATCTAACTAGGGATGTGCATTTGGCCTTCGACAGAAGCATATGTGTAGTTCTATTCTCGGCTGACCATTCCTTGATTTGTTTGTAATGTGGAGAGTTATGAGATTAGGAGACGCATTAGGGGAATTGTAATCCTAGCTTGTCTCCCTATCACATCTATTTCTCCCGCTTCCTTTAGTTGTAATCGCATAGTTTAAAATAACACCTCCAATCATTTATTTAAATAAGACA
The DNA here is from genome assembly GCA_020205555.1 of Panax stipuleanatus. Lineage (NCBI taxonomy): Eukaryota > Viridiplantae > Streptophyta > Magnoliopsida > Apiales > Araliaceae > Panax > Panax stipuleanatus. Next base: position 66,141,026 of record CM035116.1, read on the forward strand.
GTATAGAACTTACATTAGTATTTGATTTGTATTTAAGACTTCGTCCTTGTGGGTACGACATCCTACTTATCTTATATTACTTGTTGACCGCGTATACTTGCGCGTTAATTGTCGTTACATAAACCAACCAACAAGTTTTTGGCGCCGTTGTCGGGGACTTTGTACTATTTGTTATCAATATTAAAGCTAAGTCAATACGATCTTAATTTAGACTAATTTTATCTGTTTAATTTTCTTTTCAGGTTATCTCAACGGCGTATGCCACCTCGAAGGGGTCGAAATATAATACCTCTCGATCCCGAGGTTGATAGAACGTACAGACGCCTGCAGAGAGAAAAAGCTCGGGACATACATACTCCTGTTACAATGGCTGAGGAACTTCAGAAATCTTTAAGGGAGCATGCTATGCCTCACAATCCAGATTTGCAAGCAAGCATTCTTAGGCCCGCAATCCAAGCAAACAATTTTGAGATCAAGCCGGGCACTATCCAAATGTGCTCCAATATTCAGTTTGGGGGATTACCAAATGATGACCCCAATGATCACTTGATGAACTTCTTGGAGATCTGCGATACGTTTAAGTGTAACGGAGTGTCTGACAATGCCATCAGACTCCGATTATTTCCCTTCACTTTGAAGGACAAGGCCAAGAGCTGGCTACATTCACTTCCGTCAGGCTCCATAACCACATGGGATGACTTGGCTCAAAAGTTCGTGGCAAAGTTCTTCCCACCCGCTAAAACGGCCAGGCTCAGGCACAAAATTACCTCCTTTATTCAGTTTGAGTCAGAGTCTTTGTACGACTCATGGGAGCGATTCAAGGATCTTCTGAGAAAATGCCCCCACCATGAACTGCCAGAATGGCTTCCCATCCAGACATTCTATAATGAGTTATCCGGAGCTACTCGATCGAGTATTGATGCCGCTTTTGGAGGAGCGTTCATGTCTAAGCATCACACAGCGGGGTATGAATTGGTGGAAACAATGGCGGCCAATAATTATCAATGGCCAAATGATAGGCAGGCCCCTAGAAGAGCAGCAGGAATATATGAGGTTGATCCAGTCACGCAATTAGCGGCTCAGGTTGCAGCGCTAACTAAAAGACTCGACACCATGGGAGTGCAAGCTGTGCAGAATGTTCAGAGTGTCGCAGTATCGTGTGAATTATGTCAAGGGAGCCACCCAACTGATCAGTGTGCAATAAGCCCCGAGTCAGTTCAATTTGTTTCCAACTACGGGCGGCAGCAAAATGCAAGTCTCCCTACTCATTATCATCCGGGCTTGAGGAATCATCCAAAATTTTCTTGGGGCAACACAAATAACCATCAAGCACAACCTCCGACCACCAGGCCTAATTTCTCAAACCCTCCAGGTTTTCAAGCTCAAAATCAGTACAACCAACAACCACAGAGTTCTCATAATCAGTTCCACCATCCACCACCTCAACAGGAAAGAAAACCTAGTTTGGAAGATCTCCTGTCACGGTATATTGCCCAAAATGAGACAAGAAGCAGTAATCAAGAAGCTTCCATCTGAAACCTTGAAATCCAAATGGTCGACCGCAAGGCAAATTGCCGAGTGACACTGATGCCAACCCAAAATGGGATGGGAAGGAACACTGCAAAGCAGTTACACTCCGGAGTGGGAGAACTATAAATGACAAGGGTGGAGAGAGTCCTGTAGTGCAAGAAGAAGTGACTATAGAGGAACCTATTATGGAGCAGAGTGATGATAAGTCTGGGGGTGAGGTAAATGCTCAAGAAAGCTCTTCATCACCAACCCCTACAGTGAACACAGCTAGTCCTCCTATCCCGTAGTTGCCATTCCCCCAGCGCATGCAGAAACAAAAGCTTGATAAGCAATTTTCTAAGTTTTTAGAAGTGTTCAAGAAGCTTCACATAAACATCCCGTTTGCAGAGGCGTTGGAGCAAATGCCGAGCTATGTTAAATTCATGAAATACATATTGTCGAAGAAGAGGAAAATGGGAGATTATGAAACAGTGGCTCTGACTGAGGAATGCAGTGCTATTCTACAGAACAAGCTCCCGCCAAAACTGAAAGATCCTGGAAGTTTCACGATTCCATGCACTATCGGGGACCAATTCATTGGCAAGGCCTTATGTGATTTGGGGGCGAGTATAAATTTGATGCCTCTGTCAATATATAAGAATCTTGGACTAAATGAAGCCAAACCCACAAGTGTTACTTTGCAATTGGCGGATAGATCTCTCACTTACCCGAAGGGGATAGTAGAGGATGTGCTTGTTAAGGTGGACAAGTTAATCTTCCCAGCGGACTTTATTGTCCTGGACTTTGAGGAAGACAGGGAGGTCCCGATAATACTGGGTAGACCATTCTTAGCAACGGGGAGAACCCTTATAGATGTGCAAAAAGGGGAGCTGACTATGAAAGTACAGGATCAGGAAGTAACTTTCAATGTGTTTAGGGCAATGAAATATCCGAACACCCCTGAAGACTGCTTCCAGATTAAAGTGATTGATGATGCAGTCAGGGAAATATTCTCAGAAACATGCATGACAGACCCTTTTGAAGCTACACTAAGAGGTACCAGTAATAAGGAAAAGGCCAGCCATGTTGAATTTGCTAACTGGCTGGATACACCCCAGAGATCTACACAGTTCCAAAGACAGTTTGAATCGCTGAATGATCCAAAAGCATCTACTTCCAAGGCCCAACCATCTGTTGTAGAACCTCCTGTCCTCGAGTTAAAGCCCCTACCCAATCATCTGAGGTATGCATACTTGGGGAATTCATCCACTTTACCTATTATAATATCTGCATCTTTAGAGGAAGGCCAGGAAGAGAAGCTACTGCTAGTGCTTAAACAGTATAAAACGGCACTGGGGTGGTCAATTTCAGACATTAAAGGGATCAGTCCATCCCTTTGTATACACAAAATCCTACTGGAGGAAGGATGTAAGCCGACCATTGAACATCAGAGGCGGTTGAACCCAATAATGAAAGAGGTGGTCCGGAAGGAAATCATTAAGCTGCTAGATGCGGGCATTATCTACCCTATCTCGGACAGCCCTTGGGTTAGTCCCATTCAATGTGTGCCAAAAAGGGCGGTATGACAGTAGTAGCCAATGAGAATAACGAGTTGATTCCAACCAGAACGGTGACTGGATGGAGGGTATGTATGGACTACAGAAAGTTGAGCAAGTCCACCTGTAAGGATCACTTCCCTCTGCTATTTATTGATCAGATGCTCGATAGACTTGCTGGGCATGCTTTCTATTGTTTGCTAGATGGTTATTCTGGCTATAATCAAATTTCTATTACTCCCGAAGATCAGGAGAAAACAACGTTCACATGTCCGTATGGGACCTTTGCCTTTCGAAAAATGTCCTTTGGGTTGTGTAACGCTCCTGCAACATTCCAACGTTGCATGATGTCCATCTTCTCTGACATGGTCGAAAAGACCCTCGAGGTTTTCATGGACGATTTTTCTGTATTCGGGAGTTCATTTGATAACTGTCTGGTGAATTTGACTGCCGTTCTCGAAAGATGTGTTGAAACTAATCTTGTATTGAATTGGGAGAAGTGCCACTTCATGGTAAAAGAGGGCATTATTCTGGGCCACAGAGTATCTGATAGTGGTATCGAGGTAGACAAGGCTAAAATTGATGTCATCAATAGTCTACCACCACCTACATCAGTGAAAGGGGTTAGGAGTTTTCTTGGGCATGCAGGATTCTATAGGCGGTTTATCAAGGACTTCTCAAGAATAACCAAACCGCTATGTTCACTATTGGAAAAGGATATGCCGTTTCAGTTTGATGAAGCCTGCCTCAGAGCATTTGAACTATTGAAGGAAAAACTTATTTCAACTCCTATTGTGGTAGCTCCTGACTGGACTTTCCCATTTGAGCTCATGTGTGACGCCAGTGATTATGCGATTGGGGCAGTGTTAGGACAGAGAAGGGACAAAGTGTTCCACACGATCTACTATACCAGCAAAACATTAATTGATGCTCAGTTAAATTACACCACAACCGAGAAGGAACTGCTGGCAGTGGTTTATGCTTTCGACAAATTTCGTTCCTACCTCATTGGAACAAAAGTGACCGTGTACACAGACCATTCGACCATCAAATATCTGATAGAGAAGAAAGATGCAAAGCCTAGGCTGATAAGGTGGGTCCTTCTTCTACAGGAGTTCGATCTGGAGATCCGCGACAAAAAGGGGATAGAAAACCAGGTAGCAGATCACTTGTCGAGGTTGGAAAACCCTCCTCATTCGGGAGATGCAATCAAAGACATCAATGATTTCTTCGCGATGAACAACTGTTTGGCGTCCAGAGTAAAGCCCCGTGGTATGCGGACTTTGCCAATTTCGTCGCTTGTCAAGTGCTTCCTCCCATCTTGAGCTATCAACAGAGGAAGAAATTCCTAACTGATGCAAAACAATACTTTTGGGACGAGCCCTTTTTATTCAAACAGTGTTCAGATCAGATTCTGCGGAGATGTTTGCCAGAGGAGGAAATTGAAGGTGTGCTCCATCATTGCCATTCCTCTAATTATGGAGGACATTTTGGGGGCCAAAGAACTGCTGCTAAAGTACTCCAATCTGGGTTTTACTGGCCTACCCTATTCAAAGATGCACACCTATATGTGTTGCACTGCGATAGATGCCAAAGGGTAGGAACCATCTCAAAAAGGCATGAATTGCCTCTGCAGAATATCCTTGAAGTAGAGTTGTTTGATGTATGGGGTATTGACTTCATGGGGCCATTCCCGTCGTCCTACAACAATCTTTATATTCTTGTTGCGGTTGATTATGTCTCCAAATGGGTAGAAGCAGTCGCCTTGCCTTCTAATGATGCTAAGGTGGTGCTTAATTTCTTAAGAAAAAATATTTTCACTCGCTTCGGCACTCCTCGGGCAATAATCAGTGGTGAAGGGTCACATTTTTACAACAAATATTTCGAAGCCCTTCTTGCTAAGTATGGGGTGACCCATAAAATAGCCACATGTTATCATCCGCAGACAAGTGGCCAAGCAGAAATCTCTAATAGAGAGGTTAAGCGTATCTTGGAGAAGATTGTTAATCCTAATCGGAAGGACTGGTCAAAGAAGCTTGATGATGCCTTGTGGGCATACCGCACCGCTTATAAAACGCCTATCGGAATGTCTCCGTATAGGCTTGTTTATGGAAAGGCTTGTCATCTTCCTGTGGAGCTAGAGCACAACGCATATTGGGCTATCCAAAAGCTCAATTTCGATATGGATGCAGCGGGTGAACGAAGACTATTACAACTCAATGAATCAGACGAGTTTCGTCTGCACGCGTATGAAAACGCTAAGTTATATAAGGAAAAGACAAAGCGGTGGCATGACAAGAAAATTGTCTAAAGGAACTTCCAACAAGGCCAGAAGGTGCTTCTTTTTAACTCCCGGCTGAAATTATTCCAGGGGAAGTTGAAGTCCCGATGGTCGGGGCCGTTCATAATTGCTAAGGTGTATCCTCATAGGGCTATTGAGGTCGAAGACCCTCATTCAGACAAAACCTTCAAAGTCAATGGACAACGTTTGAAACACTATTGGGGCGGCGAGGTCGACTGGCAAAACACCTCCATCACCTTGGGAGACCCGGTGTAAGGCGGGGTGAAAGTCAAGCCGACGACTCTAAATCAAGCGCTTGATGGGGAGGCAACCCCATCTCAGTATCAAAAATATCCTTATGATTTTATTTAATGTTGTTTTCTTTAGTTATCATTAGTGCACTTGGTTTTCCTTAGAATTATTGTAGATGTTAAATTAGTATGTTAGGATGATTGCTTTGTTTAGTAGTTAAAATGTGTATTGATTCAGGTTTTGGGTGTTTGCTGTAGGAACGCAGGAGAACAAAGTACTCGCGCCGCAGCGCCAGGTACTAGCCTAAGTCTCGCGCCGCAGCGCCATGCTCAATATTCCAAATTCCTACTCACGCCGCAGCGCTAACCCCTTTACAAATTTTCACGCCGCGGCGCCGGCATATGGTGGAAGCTACTGGAGAGTTGCGCTGTAGCGTTGAGGCCTTCCTAATTCTTCGCACCGCAGCACCGAAAATGGCGCCGCAGCGCTAAGATGAACCTAACTCGCGCCGCAGCGCCAGTGCCGTATTTTTGAGTTTAAACAAGGCGATTCAGTTTACACCAGTTCATCTTCATCCCTCATTTCTCTCACACACATCTCCCTTTCTTCCAAAGAGTGCGGCAAACCAACCGTCACCCTTTCGGTTTCTGACCGTTTGGGGCCATCAACCGTCCTGCCGTTTCCTCTCCTTCATCCTATTTATAAGCAATACGAGATAAAGGATTTCTTCAGAGCAGAGTTTGAATTTTTGTTTGTTGTTTTTCTTTTTGTTGTCCTTGGAGTTTTGTTGGCTATGGGTTCAAAGCGTCCTCGCACTAGTATAGGTCCTCCTCCATCATCCAGAACCCCTCCTCCCCTTTGGGATGCTGTAAAATTCCCAATTGAGGAAGCCTGGAAGCGATATGCCCAAAATTTTTCAAAGAGGAGTTTGGTGCCTGAGAGAGGGCTAAGGCCAGATGACAAGATGGACGGCGATATGAATTCCATTTTGACTATGAAATGGATTCACTTCACCAAGCCGCCCGAATCTACAGTTATTTCGGTGGTAAAGGAATTCTACGCAAATGCTAATGCTGATGTTCCTGCTTCGGTACCGGTTCGAGGTAAGTTGATCAAATTTGACAGTCGTACCATCAATGCTGTGTATGGGACTCTAAACTACGATGGTAAGGATTATCTGGAGTCTGGGATGCGGAGTTACAGTACAGATGAGATTATAACCAAGCTCTGCAAGCCTGGTACCGTGCGGAAAACCAATGAATTCCACGGTGAAAAGACCTCTTTCCCCCATCAAGCCTTAAGTCGTTATGGTAAGGCGTGGTACTCCTTTATTTGTGCCAATATCATGCCAACACGCCACCTGAGCGATGTAACAAGAGAGAGGGAAGTATTGATGTATGCAATTGTCATGGGGCTGAAGGTTGATGTGGGGGTTCTTATCCAGGATTCAATTAAAAAGGCCATTAGGAGCAACGTCAATTTCGGACTCCCTCACCCGTCTTTGATCACACGCCTATGCAAAAGGACGGGTGTGGTATGGGAGAAAGACGATATCACTCAGCTGCCTATGGCTGTCATTGATCATCACGTTATAGCCCGTTATGAAGTATTGGATGGGGGGCCTCCGTTGCACCCAAAGGGTTAGGGATATTTACCGAGACCTCTATTGCCTCCCTCATCGGAGGCTGGTACCTCCGCTCAAGCGCCTGAGCCCCCATCTTCTGAGGCTATGCCACTAGGGGCCTTGGCAGAGATTTTAAGTAGCCTTAATTTTCTCCACTGCAAGGTTGATATAGTGGCTCAATGGCAGAGCCAATTCAATCACTATCATGTGGAGTTCGCAAATACAGTTTCCAGTATCTATTATGCTCAGGGAGGAGATGACGCAGATTCCACTCCCTTTTAATTTCCAGAGCCTCCAATTTTTGCGCCTTATCCATTGCCATTTCCAGCCAGAGGTGAGGATCACGAGGAGGAGCCAGCGGGTGCCGATGATGATGGTGATGATTATGGTGGCGGTGATGGTGCTCGAGAGGGTGAAGGCCAGTGAGGACATTGGCAGATTTCAAGCTTGGGGGAGATTTCCTTTTTATGTATTATTATATATGAATTGTTGTTATGTTTCTGCTATGTTTGTGGATGTTTTTGGTTTATTTTGGGATGCATGTTATGATGCATTGGTACGTTGGTTTTATTACGTATATGAATGAATGTTTTGGTTTATAATATTTAAATGCTTGTGCTTTATTTTGTATATAGTATTTTGCGTTCACTTTAGCTTTCTTGTCATTTTTGGTTGTTATGTTTATAGCCATATTTTGGGGTTTATGCAGATAATTGGTTTGCTTGCCATGTGTTATGGCTTCTCCTTATTTGGGCAGGGTGTTATTTCTTTTGTTGCTTCATGCCTAATTTATTTTGATCCCCCTTTTTAACTGTAAATATGCTGGGTGAGGGTGTTATTGTTGTTTATTTTTGATCATGGCTAATGACAAGCGTCATGTAATTATGCTTATCTCTTAGAGTCATGTCAAGCATGTATGAGCTAGGGGTTGTTCAATCGATAAGTTGAGACTGTTATTGATCCGTCCTTTTTAGCAAGCACCGACCAACTGTGCTAACTAGTTATTTTTCGATTTTACTTCGCGCGTTTATTGCTTTGAGAGTATGTTCATTCTTTTAATCTTTCATTTCTGCAAGGTAATATAAGACTTCGACGCATATACAGTTTTGGATCTTGGATTCTGGCATGTTGTATAATATAAAAATAAAAATAAAAATAATATAAAAAATAAATAAATTGAAAAGGAGATTGAATATCGAAAGTCTTGCGGTGGGTCGAGATGGAGCGTAAAACGCGCTCGCCCATAAACGCAGGACCGATGTTGAGATGGAGCATAAAATGCACTCGTCAAATAATCTTCAGATTTCGTAAAGTCTAATTTGGCTTATGTTGATTACGTGGCCTTTGCTGCTCGAGTTATTAGATTCATAGGGGTGTTCCACACCTAGTGCCCTAAAGTCGTCTGGCTTGGGAGTCACTGATCAAAAGCTCATTAATGGGTAGCTCTGTTTAGCCTAAGGTAATTAAGGACTGTCCGAGTCAGATTTTACAGTCTTCATGCTAGAGCCTTTTAATCTTTTCCTGTGCTTGCATCTTAGTCTTAATGCTTGTTGATTGTTTAAGTTGCGATGCATACTGGTTTTACCAATCGACTGTGCGAGTTTTTTTTGAGTTATGATTAGTTAGGATGGTTGGTCTTCACACACACATAGAATGGATCAAGTACAGTCTCATGCTTGCATGTTCGATTTTAAGCCCTCTTTTATGTCAGTGTTTGTCCTATTCTCGGAGAGGCTCTATAAGTACGCTTTGAAGCCGTGGTATTATTCTATAGTAGTAGTTTCCATTCGCGTCTTCCAGTAATGTAGGTGTGGATGTTAGATAGTTTGCTTGAGGGCAAGCAAAAGCTTAAGTTTGGGGGTATCTGATAAGTAGTATTTATATCGCGAATCAGATTCTCTAAAGCTTAAGACGCTGCTTGTTTTATGTTATTTGTTGTGCTTTTGTATTTCTTTTGTTGTTAATATGCTTTTCCTGTATGATGCAGGGCTGTTCAGGTCATTTCTAGCTTGCAGGGGCAATATTTCACTCTGGCGCCGCAGCGCCAGAGCCTAGTCTGAAGCTCGCGCCGCAGCGCCGCCTCTTTGTCCATGCTGATGTTATCTGGCGCTGCAGCGTGAGTGGCGTCGCAGCGCCACCAAATTGTTATAGGCTCCGCGCCGCAGTGTCGCCTCCGGTGTCTAGCCAGTGGCTCGCTTTTAATGACCTAAAACAAAGGAGAAGATAACGGCTAGATTATGGACGACAGACAAGGAGATAACAGAGAATATTTTTGGAAATTCTAGAGCAGAAAGAAGCTGTGTTTTAGGGGAGAATAGTTATTGCATCATACACAGCTCAGGAGTTACATGGAGAAGAGAAGACTTGGAGACAGAAAACCTTACAACAGGAGTTTCCTTATTCCAAATCTCTCAGTTATTTAGGTATTAATGAGCAATGTTGAATGTGATAGAAATGTGTATTAGCACCATGGTTATGAACTAATTTCTTTTTAGGATTGCAATGTAACCTAGTGCTTAGCCTAATTAACTTTCTCTCCTATTTATATTAATGAATCATTTTGGGAATAGGTTGTTGTATTTATTGCTTATTGACTAAATGCTTGACAGAGTGTTTGGTAGTGATATTAATGGATATTGAATATTGGACATTAATAGCTGGCTTTTAAAATATAATAACACTTGTTATGCCCTTGCCTAAAGGAATGTGTGCAAAAACTGCTTAATAGGATAGACATATCTCTATTTGCCTTGTGTAGCCTTGAGACTGAGCTTAATGACCCTAGTCTAGTTTTTATCATCGATAGACATATTGTGATTCATCTAGCTAGGGATGTGCATTTGGCCTTCGACAGAAGCATATGCGTAGTTCTATTCTCGGCTGACCATTCCTTGATTTGTTTGTAATGTGGAGAGTTATGAGATTAGGCGACGCATTAGGGGAATTATAATCCTAGCTTGTCTCCCTATTACATCTATTTCTCCCGCTTCCTTTAGTTGTAATCGCATAGTTTAAAATACCACCTCCAATCATTTGTTTAGATAAGACAGTATAGAACTTACATTAGTATTTGATTTGCATTTAAGACTTCGTCGTCGTGGGTACGACATCCTACTTATCTTATATTACTTGTTGACCGCGTATACTTGCGCGTTAATTGTCGTTACATAAACCAACCAACATACACCACAATTAAATGGAGTATTTGAAAGGAGAAATCGAACACTGTTGGACATGGTTCGATCCATGATGAGTTTTACCGACCTTCTAATTTCCTTCTGGGGTTATGCCCTAGAAACGGCTGTATACCTACTTAACAAGCTACCTACAAAATCGGCCCCAAAGACTCCATATGAGATATGGAAAGGGAGGAAACCAAATCTTAAACATGTTAAGACTTGGCGTTGTCCAACTTATGTCAAAAAGTTTGAAAATTATAAGCTACAGACTAAATTCGATAAGTGTAGATTTGTGGGATACCCTAAAGAAACCGTAGGGTACTATTTCTATCATCCAACTGATCAAAAGGTGTTTGTTGCGAAACATGCTGCTTTCTTGGAGGAAGAGTTTATCCATGAAGGGGTCAGTGGGAGTAAGATATATCTTAAAGAAGTTCAAGAACCACAAATTACCACGGATCTAAGTCAGGTACCTAACCAAGTAGAAGAACCTACTGTACCACACCCTGTTTGTAAATCTGGAAGAGTACCGAAGATACCTTAGAGGTACGGATTCATTATAGAGGATGACGATGAGGTACATATCATGAATGATGATGATCCATTGAATTACGAACAGACTTGAGTAATAAAGACTCAGGGAAATGGCTTGAAGCCATGAAATCTGAAATGGACTCCATGTATGAGAACAAAGTATGGACTTTGGTTTCACCACCTGAAGGCATTAAGCCTATTGGGTGTAAATGGGTTTTTAAGAGAAATACTGGAGCAGACGAAAAGATAGAGACCTATAAGGCCCGACTGGTTGCAAAAGGTGTTGACTATGATGAACCTTCTGACCAGTAGCCATGCTCAAGTCCATTCGGATTTTGCATGCGATTGCAGCTTATATCGACTATGAGATCTGGCAGATGGACGTGAAAACGGCCTTCCTCATTAGGAAACTTGAGGAGGATGTGTATATGACAATGCCAGAGGGATTTATTTCAAAAGTTGGAACAAATCAAGTCTGTAAGCTACAACGATCCATTTATGGGTTGAAGTAAGCTTCTAGTAGATGGAACATTCATTTTGATGAGACAATCAAAGAGTTTGATTTTATCAAAAATGAAGATGAACCATGTGTATACAAGAAGGTTAGTGGGAGCGCAATATCATTCCTTGTATTATATGTTGATGATATATTACTGATAGGGAATGACATTCCTATGTTACAATCAATTAAAATCTGGTTATCTAAAAACTTCTCCATGAAGGACTTGGGTGAAGCATCCTATATTTTGAGGATAAAGATCTATAAGGTTAGTTCTAAAAAGATGCTCGGCTTATCCCAAGGAACGTACATTGATACGATGCTAAAGAGGTTTAGCACGGAAGATTCCAAAAGAGGTCTCATGCCGATGAGCCATGGAATACATCTCTCCAAGAAACAGACCCCAAAGACACCTGAGGAGAGAGACCGTATGAGTAAGATCCCTTATGCTTCTGCAATAGGATCTATCATGTACGGTATGATATGTACTAGACCGGATGTTGCTCACGCACTTAGTGTAACGAGAAGATACCAGTCGAATCTAGAAGAAGAGCACTAGAAGGCAGTGAAAAATATCCTAAAGTACTTGAGAAGGACTAAAGATATTTTTCTTGTCTACGGTGGGTCTGAATTAAAACTCGAGGGATTCACGGACTCAAGTTTTCAAACAGACCAAGATGACAGTAAATCTATTTTAGGGTATATGTTTACCTTGAACGGAGGCGCAGTGAGTTGGAAGAGTTCCAAGCAGCAAATAGTTGCTGATTCAGTGACAGAGGCAGAGTATATAGCTGCAAGTGAAGCTGCAAAGAAAGCTGTTTGGATGAAGAAGTTCATAACTGAACTTGGTGTGGTTCTTAGCTTTGGAGAAGCAGTTCCCGTATACTGTAACAACACTGGAGCGGTTGCACAGGCTAAGGAACCCAGGTCTCATCAGAAATCCAAACACGTGTTGTGGCGATTTTACTTGATCAGGGAGATCATTGAAAGAGAAGACGTCACCTTGGAGCGTGTGGACTCTCAAGATAACATTACAGATCCATTTACTAAAGCTCTAACACAACAACAATTTGATCGTCACGTAGAGAAGATGGGTATGAGATACCATGGCGATTGGCTTTAGTGCAAGTGGGAGATTGATAGTAGTGTGCATACAAGCCAATCATATATGATGATAAAGCATATACTTTGTAAATAATCTTATTTATTTATTAATAAAATATTCATTTAAGGCATTTAATTATCTGCATGGTGCTGTTTTTAATAATATGTAAATAACCCATAGTTTTAAGCAATGATTTTAGAATAATGATGAAATCATGCTAATGAGATATAAATTCCTAGAAAGATTAAAAACTAAAATAGTTCCTAATTGTGGGATTACTAAAATGAGAATTAGTAAATCCGGATAGATTGGTACATATGTTGCTTGCTCATTAGATGAGGATGACTGATCTCATGGCCATTTGTGTGGAGACACTAAAGCAAGTATGTAGGTGCTTATTGGAGAATAAGTTCACTGAACGTGACTCGCTATGGAATACCTAATGGAGTTTTACTCGCCTGTCAATAGGAATTCCTAATGTGATAGTAGTACAAGTGATCCTTGGACTTGAGATCATCATAGTATCTTGTATGTAACAAATTATACTTTAACTTAATCCTTAAGGCGTTTTAAGGCATGTATAGGGTATGCTTGGGTATAATGAGTTGCATATGGAGATAATGTATGATCAATAAAGAATCTACCACCTCTAGTAAAAGAGGAGATATGTCCTATGTGATTCGTTAAATGACAATCTAGGAATCCTTGGCCAAGGTAGAATGAAATTAGAAAGAGGTTTCTAATTTGCATTATTTGGAGTTGTGCGTTTTCTAATCGAAATACCTAAGATTAAATAAATTAAGACTTGACAGTAAATCCATGTCTTATATTTAATTGGGACATTGTATGGTAGAAGGATTGAATTGTACGGTAACTATTAACTCACATGTTCTTTTATGATTAATGTCGAAATCTATATTATCTAGAAAGTTGTTGATCGCTAGGGAGGCTTATCCCTATTGTAGAATAAATGTTATTTATTTAAATAGATTATTAGTTTAATTTATTTATTTAAATAATATTAGAATTGTTCTAATTGATTTATTCACAACCGGTTTAATATGGAGAACCTAAAGGGTCACACCATAAAAGGAATAAGAATTATTTAAGAAGAAAATGGCATGATAGTAATAATGCATTAAGTGTAATCAATTTAATCTATTGTGATATAATAAATTAAATAGCTTAATGTTTATTATTTAATATTTTAGAAATATTAAATATAAATTAATAAGAGGAGTCTTATTAATATTATTATTTTAATTTTAATTCTAAAGGAGTTTAGGAATTAATATAATATCAGTACTCTCTCTCAATCCTAATAAGATTAGGATATAAATTAATTTAAAATGTTTAATTAATTAAATAAATAAATAAAAACTATTCTAATTAGATTAGGAGGGTTAACCTAATATCTATATAAGAGAATCTTATATAAGAAATAAGGTACATGAATTTTTCCAAAGGTTGGGAGTACACATATTCTATAGAGATAGAAACAAGGGTTAAGCCAATAACCCATATTCCTGAGTTCTTCATCTTCCTTGGTGGATCACCGTTAGACGCCAAACATTTGGGTGGCTGACATTGATCAAGGGAAGGAGCCACTACATAGGAATCAAAGGAATCAAAGGAGTAGAACTTGTACCTGAGAAAGCTTGGAATCTTCAAAGGTATAATTCCATCCTCCCCTTCTATGTATTGACTGAGAATTGATGCACAATAAAGATCATGGTTAAGGGTTTGCAAGAAAATTTTAAAATCTAATTTTTCATCCCTTCCGCTGCGTTTATGTAATTTGATTGCATGCTTTTGTTTCTAGAAAACCCAACAATTAGTTCCTAATTCTTTTATTATTGAAAGTCGATTAAACTAATCCTTAGTTGATGAACGTGAACTATAAATTTCCTTGTAAACTTATCAACTAATCCCTTAGCTGATAAATGAGAATTCTAAATTACCCTTTTAGTTATCCAAACCAAACTTTCTTTGGGGCAAACTTGAATTCAAATTACTGAGTTGAATAACCCTTTTATTAAGGGAAGTTACTACGCATAGCGTTAAGATGTTTGTGCACAATACATGGTACGAAGGGTTGATCCCCCTAAGTACGGATTAAGGTCCATAGTCTTATTGACTGTTAAAGGTTTAAATATAAATGTTTATAACCTAGGACGAAAGTTCAAAGGTCTTATGCCCTCAGATAAATTCTATTTTTGAATTGTAACTGTGATGAAAGAATTATTATTTAATTCTTTATTGTTGAAGCGAATCATATTATTCAGATTCTTTTAAAGATATCCTTTCGTGTATATATTATTGTTAAACTCCAGTGAGCTGTTGTTTGCTCACTCATGCATTAAATAACAATTTTAGTTAAGGTTGATAACGCTGATACTCAGTCTACGAGTAAGGGTAAGGGAAAGCATAGCAAGTGAAGACTTATTTTTATTTAATTGAGAATGATTATAATAAGACTTGAATGTTATATTTTTATTTTTGCACTTTATTATTTTCATGTTAGGGTTAGAGTAACCCGGGATTATTTGAAAAAGGTTGTAACCCTTGTTGTAAGGGAGATTTATTTATTTTAATTTAAGTTATAGTTTATTTTGCATTATTCATTGGGTAGATGTATGTTATATTAGAAAGTGAACACCAAATCATGTGGAAACGGAGTACCTAGATTTGGAGGTGTCACAGGTTGGTATCAGAGCTGTAGGTTTTTAAACTTTAGGTGGGGAAAAACCTTAGGTAGTAGCCTTATCGTAAGATCGAAAAGATAGGTGTGATAGGTAAAGATAATAAACTACCTTATGTGCTATGTGTTTACATTTTTGTATTCGAAGAGTGACGATTCGTTATCACGTAATAATGAACTTTAAAATTCTTTTGTCAGGATGACGAACGTTGGAGGTGTCACAGGTTGGTATCAGAGTTGTAGGTTATTAAACTTTAGGTGGGGAAAAACCTTAGGTAGTAGCCTTATGGTAAGATCGAAAAGATAGGTGTGATAGGTAAAGATAATAAACTACCTTATGTGCTATGTGTTTACATTTTTGTATTCGAAGAGTGACGATTCGTTATCACGTAATAATGAACTTTAAAATTCTTTTTCCAGGATGACGATCAAATGAAAAAAACATTTTTGAATTAAAGAATCGACGTTGGAGAACCTAGTCAGGCTAGAGAGGATGTACCTCAGGTGCCTAGAGAGGAGAAGCCTCGTGACATACATGTTGTCTGGGAGCAGCTGGTTGGGAGAGAGCCATCTCCAGTGATCACCATAGCTGGTCGGGAGCGTGAGATGACACCTATTCCAGAGTATGAGGACGAGGACAAGTCTGAAGAGGAGGAAGAGGATCCTGAAGAGGAATTCTCACCTCACTCTACTAGTGCTGAGATGTACGAGGCAATCTATGATAGTAACGTGGAGCTTCATGGACGAGTCAGAAATCTCGAGGAAATTCTCTAGCAACGAGACGAGACGATCAAGGAAATGGCAAGTGACCTAGGAGATGCACAGTGGAACCTGATACATATGGAGGTTGATAGAGATGCTGCTTGACCTGCACTGACAAAGCTGAAGCAAGATAGGAGGAGTCGAGGAAGCGAGTCAGAGCTGAAGAGATAAGCTTGACGGCTAATCAACGAGCCGATCGAGCTGAAGGTGAAGGTGAAGCCAAGAGGGCCAAGCTGTGGGAAATGGAATATGCTTTTCATACTGCGATAGAGAGAGCTCAGGACCGTATTTTCTACTACCCAGCTCAGTTCCAAGGTATACCGTGGTATGTGGTGGACCGAGGAACGACGTTTCGGGTAATGGAAGAGGAACGCAGAGAGGCTATGCGACGTATTAATATGCCTAGGCAGTAGTAGAGCTTTTGTTTATGTGTTTCTTTTTGTATTAAATAATGTAAATCCCATAATTGAGAGAAGAATGGGATGAGTTAATAATGTAATCCTGCAACTTTTTTTGGTTCAGGAAGGAAGATGTAAATAGCAGAAATGCTATCTGATTGTTGTTTTTTTTAAACTACGAGTAATGAATAAAAGAAATTTATTGACGTGCTATGTGTTTTATGTAAACTGAGTTATTAAAACGTTTAAGTATAAAATTGAATATTTAAAAATTGAATAAAGGATCTAATAATAATATTTTCTTAACAGAAAATGCCTCCTAGAAGAAGACCAATGCGTCAAAACCCCTAGGGTTCGACGAACTAACAACAATAATGATGGGACGAATCCCAACTCGGTTCATCAGTTAGTGAACCTGTTGATCAGAGCTCTTGCAAATCAGCCGGAAGTGCAGGGTATGACTTTGAAGGAATTCAAGGCAGTAGGACAGCCTGAATTCAAAGGATCGACTAATCCTATCGAGGCTCAAACGTGGGTTATGGAAATGGAGAAGGTCTTTGATGTAGCCAGAGTAGGGGAAGACCAGAAGACAGCGTTCACGACTTTCATGTTGAAGTCGGATGCTAACTTTTGGTGGCAGGCTAACAAGACCCGTGAGGGAGAGGGAGTCATCACGTGGGAACATTTCAAGGAAATGTTCTACGAGATGTACTTTCCAGTGAGTTCCCAAGACCAGATGGAGGTCCAATTCCTAGAACTTAAGCAAAGAGGGATGACGGTGTCTGAGTATGCCGCTAAGTTTAACAAGTTGGCCAGGTTCGCTACTTACCTGGTCAGCACGGATGCTAGGAAAGCGAGGAGGTTTTAACGGGGACTGAAGCCCTGGCTCTACAGAACAGTTTCCATGTTCCAGCTGAATAACTTTGCAGCAATGCTGGAGAAATCCATACTTGCTGAGGGAGGAAGCGAAGCGGTGACGAAGTTCAACCAAGACAAGAAGAAGAAGAATGAAGTAGAAACCAAGACTGGGGGTAGCAGCGCTGTGAACCAGAAGAGGAAGTGGAATGAAAATACCTCTGCTGTGAGTCAGCAAGGAAGCCAGCAGAAGAGGAAGTTTGAAGCATGTGCTACATGCGGTTAGAATCACACTGATGTGTGCATGAAGGGGAAGCGGGTGTGCTTCAACTGTGGTCAGGAAGGCCACATTGTGCCTAATTGCCCAAACCTGAAGAAGTGAGCTTGCTTTACATATGGATCCAAGGATCATATGGCTCGCAATTGCCCGAAGAAGCTGACGGCAGGGTCAACAGGGAGCGGAGGGAATGGAAGCGGCAGTTCAGTGACTATCGCTGCACCATTGCAAGCTGTTAGACCCACTACACGGACACTCAATATGACGGTGCAGGATGCTGTGCAATCAAAAGACGTGGTGTCAGGTACTATTCTGGTCAATAGTATAAATGCATATGTATTATTTGATTCGGGTGCTACTTGTTTATTCATATCTGATGATTTTGCTAAAACCCTAGACTTACCTGTAGAGGAGTTAGTTTACCCTTTGAATATAGAGATTGCGAATAGGGAGGTTATTCCTGTTAGGAGAGTTTATAAGAACTATAGATTGGACATTAAGGGTCAGGAGCTTAGAGTAGATTTGATTCCGATAAAACTTGGGGAATTCGATGTCATACTGGGTATGGATTGGTTCTTCAACCATGGGGCGGTAATCGACTGTCAGAAGAAGTAGGTAAACCTTACGACTGCGTCGAAGTTATTGTTCTACGGTAGCAAATCGCCTAGACAAGCTAGTAGTCTGACGGTTATACAAGCCAAGGAAACTTCTGACGCAAGGCTGTGTAAGATATCTAGCCTACATAGTAGATACACGTAAGGAAAGTCCGAAGGTGGAAGAGATATCAATAGTTAAGGAGTTTGTGGACGTGTTTTCGAGTGACTTGCCAGGACTACCGCCAGACAGGGAGATAGAGTTCGTGATCGACTTAGCACCGGGAACTGCTCTGATTTCGAAGGCTCCGTATCAAATGGCTCTAGTTGAGATGAAGGAACTGATGGTTCAACTACAAGAATTGCTAGACAAGAAGTATATTCAATCGAGCGTTTCACCGTGGGGAGCGCCTGTTTTATTCGTTAAGAAGAAGGATGGGTCGATGCGTCTTTGAATTCATTATAGGGAGTTGAATAAAGTTATGATCAAGAATAGGTATCCTTTACTTAGGATCGATGACTTATTTTATCAGTTGAAGGGTGAGAAGTACTTCTCAAAAATTGATTTGAGAAGCGGGTATCATCAGTTGAAGGTGAGGAAGGAAGATATACCAAAAACGTCTTTTAGGACTCGATATGGTCATTACGAGTTCTTGGTGATGTCATTTGGTCTCACGAATGCCCCAGCTGCATTTATGGACCTAATGAACAGGGTGTTTAAGCCATTTCTGGACAAGTTCGTGGTAGTGTTCATAGATGACATCCTGGTTTATTCCAAGTCCGGGGAGGAACATGCTGAACACTTACGACTAACCTTTGAAGCACTGAGACGAGAGAAACTTTACGCCAAATTCTCGAAGTGTGAATTCTGGTTAGAACGTGTGCAAATTCTTGGCCACATGATTGATAAGGATGGTATTTCGGTATATCCGTCGAAAGGTTGAAGCTGTTATGAATTGGGAACAGCCGAAGACGCCGTCCAAAGTGAGGAGTTTCTTGGGATTGGCTGGTTATTATCGAAGATTTATCCAAGACTTTTCTAGAATCGCAACACCGTTGACTAATTTGACTAATAAAATAGTTAAGTTTGTTTGGACGGAGAAGTGTGAGGAAAGTTTTTAAGAGCTGAAGAAGAGGTTAAGTATTGCGCTTGTATTGTCTTTACCAGATAGTTCGGGGAATTTCGTGGTATATAGCGATGCCTCACATAAAGGATTAGGCTGTGTGTTGATGCAAAGCGGCAAAGTCATTGCATATGCATCACGTCAGCTGAAGGATTATAGAAGGGGTATCCGACCAATGATCTAGAATTGGCGACAGTAGTGTTTGCCCTAAAGATTTGGAGGCACTACTTATATGGAGAGAAGTGTGAAATATACACAGATCACAAGAGTTTGAAGTATATTTTTACCCAGAAGGATTTGAACATGCGCCAAAGAAGATGGTTGGAACTAATTAAATACTACGATTGTGAGATACTTTACCATCCTGGTAAAGCTAACGTTGTTGCCGACGCTTTGAGCAGTAAAGGTCGGGAGAAGCTGAACGTATTAACTAATCAGGATCGGTTAATAGAACAGATGGCTAGATTAGAGTTGGAGGTGAAGCTTCCGAAGGAATCAGATAAGATGTTGTTTCAAGTAACCACTAGTTCTACTCTAGTAGACAAGGTGAAAGAAGCACAACTCCATGATGAAGAATGTGAAAAGATTCGGAGGAGGATAACCGATGGCGAAGAGTTTAAGTTCAAGATCGATAATGAAGGTCTGTTACAGTTTAAAGGTAGAATCTTGGTACCGCCAGTACCTGAGGTCAAAGAGGAGATTCTGAGCGAAGCTCATAGTTCTAGATATTCTATTCACCCTGGGAGTACGAAGATGTACCAGGATCTTAAGCATCATTTTTGGTGGCCGAATATGAAGAGGGACGTTGCGGATTGCGTTGCAAAGTGCTTGACGTGTCAGAAAGTCAAAGCAGAACACCATAGACCGAGTGGTTTGCTACAACCGTTAGAAATTATAGAGTGGAAGTGGGAACACATCACGATGGACTTCGTGGTGGGTCTTCCAGCGACTCATAAGGGATTTGATGCGTTATGGGTTATAGTGGATCGACTGACGAAGTCAGCCCACTTTCTGCCGATCAGGGTTAAGTACAACCTGGATAAGCTAGCGAAGCTATACGTCAAGGAAATTATTTTTAGACACGGTGTTCCAGTGTCGATTGTGTCCGACAGAGATCCGCGTTCCACGTCTAATTTCTGGAAGCGTTTGAAAGAATGTCTGGGAATGCAATTGCGAATGAGTACAGCCTACCATCCTCAGACTGATGGCCAGAGCGAAAGAACGATTCAAACGCTTGAGGATACGCTGAGAGCTTGTGTGATGGATTTCAAGGGAAGCTAGGAGGATCATCTACCATTGGTGGAGTTCGCCTACAACAATAGTCACCATGCGAGCATAGGCATGCCTCCTTACAAAGCATTATACGGCAGAAAATGCAGAACTACTTTGTGCTGGGTTGAAGTCGGTGAACGTCAATTGTTGGGACCAGAATTGGTACAACAAACCGTCGAAATTGTGAAGCTGATCAGAACGAGATTAGTTGCTGCTCAAGACAGATAGAAGAAGTATGCCGATTTACATCGACAGAACCGAGAATTCTTACCAGGAAGTTTCGTTTTCCTGAAGGTATCTCCTTGGAAAGGGAAAATTCGATTCGGTAAGAAGGGGAAGCTGAGCCCCCGATTTATTGGACCTTTTGAGGTACTACGAAAGGTGGGCGAGGTTGCTTATGAGATTGCATTACATCCGGAGCTTGAGAATATACATAACATTTTTTATATTTATGTGTTAAGACCTTATAAGCATGACTATAAACATGTAATAGAGTACGAACCTTTCATTTTGATAAGGATTTAACATATAAAGAAGTGCCTGTTCAAAAAGTTGATAGAAAGGAACAAGTACTTAGGAATAAAGTGATACCTTCTGTTAAGGTAATCTGGAGGAACCACAGTGTTGAAGAAGCCACGTGGGAACTCGAAGATGTTATGATGAAGTCTTATTCGCACTTATTTGTTTAAATTTCTGTGTGTAAACCCCTTATGAATTGATTCTGGGGACAGAATCCTTTTAAGGAGAGATGAATGTAATAGACGAGAATTTTTTTTTTGTGTGATTCTGGGGACAGAATCCTTTTAAGGAGTGAAGATTATAACGATTGAGATTTAAATAGTTAATTTTATATATTTATTGAGTTAAAGAAATATTTTATGTGATTTATTTATTGAGTGAAATAAATAAATTACGTGAATTATGAGAGTGATTTAATTAAGTGTTACATATTAATTTAATGAATGTTATTTAATTGATGTGTATATATTAATTTTATATTATAGTTCTAATTTAATTGAGAGAATTAAATTAGATGAAATGTATGTTGTTACATGAATTATAATTAGCGAATAAATATAATTATGTGACAAATTATTTTATGTGGTTAATTGATTAAATAAGAATGTTCAATATTTAGTTAATTAAAATGTGACATTTAAAATATGTCTAAATGAATTATTCAAATAAAGAAAAAGAATTTTAAAGGACTGTTGCCAAACAAGACCCTTGCTTTTGTTTTAAAGGACTGTTGCCAAACAGGGCTCTTACACTAGCTTAACCCTAAATTACCTAAACCATGGTTAATTTAATAAAATTAGTTTTAAAAACTACATGTTGCCAAACATAGCCTTGTTGCTTTTGAATTTTGTAACTTATATAAGAAATGTATTTATTATATATATTAATTAATTAGGAGTTACATAGTATCAATATATATATATTATATTAGTATAATAAAACTACATTAGTAAGTCTAAACTACGTTAATTTTTCCTAAGTCTAAACTAAGAAAACAAGGAGAGAAAAGAAGAGCAGAGAAGTTGAGAGAAAGAAGAAGGAGAATTTGGAGAGAAAGCGAGAAAAGCTTAAGGGAATTCATCTTCTTCACTAACAACTAGCTTAAAGGTAATTTATAATCTCTACTTTTATATTTTTAGAACTCAGCTATATGTTCTTCGTATTTTGTTCTCTGACAAAAATGAGTTTCATGAAATTGTATAAATATGGACTATATATATAGATTGTATTCATGTGTTGTTCGTAGTTGTTTGATTTCTATCAATGATTTTCAAAAAACCAAATTAGTGATTAAGTATGCTTTAATTGAAAATTTTGTTCTTGTGTTATTTGATTTTGGTCAATTTAAAGTAAAAATTACTGAATTAGAATATGCTAACATGCTTATTGGGAAATTGTTTGATGATTACATGCAATTACGTATATAATGTATGTATATAGAGTGGAATTGATGGAGAAAATTTCTTACAGTGGATTATTTTGGAAAAATATGAGTTTTCATGTAAATGACCAAATTGGATTTTTAAAACTTGTGATTATCGTTATTTAGATGATTTTGTGTTTTGGAAGCATGCTATACATATGTATTATAGGGTATGTATGAGTTACACTGTCTATGGTACTGTATTTTTGCGTTTGTTGGCTTGTATGAGATGTTCGGTAAAGCAGAGAGTCGAAACTATCTACGTCTGGCTGCGTTGCAGCACAGCTGCACCGGCAGCAAGGCCAGGAGCAACGCAGCTGCGCCGCTTGCCCTTCTCAGAACCATCCCCTGCGCAGCTGTGCCGGTTTCAGGGCAGCTGGCTGCGCAGCTGCGCCATGTTCAGAACAGAGGCAATGAAATTTAAGTGTTGTTCAGTTTATTTTTTTTAAGTCATGGTTTAATTATTCCTTGATAGTGGATATGTATCTAAATAATATAACATGTTGTTATAGAAATGTGACAAATTCACAATTTGGAAAATAAAAAGGAATTTTGAAAACCTTAATTAGATTATAAATGTTTGATTGTAAATAAGTTACTTAATTATAATTTGAGTAATTATTATTAAGAATAAGTGTTTAATTTAAAGTATAATATGGTTAAATTATAATGTATAAAAATTGATTTATTGTAATCAATTAGATGTTAATTTAAATTATAATTTAATAAATGCATGTTTAGTTATGTTTTTAAGTTTATAATTGCATGATTAATTATAATTTGTGTAATTATAATGCATGATATAGTTTAATTAATTATTAATTATGAATTTGTGATAATTTAAGAGGTAATTATAATTGAGTAATTATAATTAGATTAAGTGTTTAAATTATAATTGTTTAATTATAATTTAGTTAAATACATAATTAATTTAATTATGTGAGTATGTGTGTGATGTAATTAACTATGTGATAGTTGATTATTATTATTTATTTAATTAGAGTGAGTTAACCATGTGGGTTAACCACTGATGGGAATTAGTTGTGTTAACTGATTTAGATTATTATAATTGAATGTATATAGGAAGTACTTAAGTACGTGATTGTTAAGTAGCTTGCGCTTAAGGCAAGTCTTCTAAATCCTAAACTCGTTTATTTAAATTCATTTATCCACTTTTGAATGTCCTTTCATTTCTATATTGGACTAATTATTCAGTTAATGGAAATGATCTTGACTTATTGTTCAAGTAAGATCCAGTTATTGATTTAAATGCTCTACGTTTAATTCTAAAGCATATATTAGTTCCTAATTCTTTTATTATTGAAAGTCGATTCAACTAATCCTTAGTTAATGAACGTGAACTCTAAATTTTCTTGTAAGCTTATCAACTAATCCCTTAGCTGATAAATGACAATTCTAAATTACCCTTTTAGTTATCCAAACCAAACTTTCTTTGGGGCGGACTTGAATTCAAATTACTGAGTTGAACAACCCTTTTATTAGGGGAAGTTACTACGCATAGCGTTAAGATGTTTGTGCACAATACATGGTATGAAGGGTTGGTCCCCCTAAGTACGGATTAACGTCCATAGTCTTATTGACTGTTAAAGGTTTAAATATAAATGTTTATAACCTAGGACGAAAGTTCAAAGGTCTTATGACTCTCAGATAAATTCTATTTTCGAATTGTAATTGTGATGAAAGAATTATTATTCAATTCTTTATTGTTGAAGCGAATCATATTATTCAGATTCTTTTAAAGATATCCTTTCATGTATATATTATTGTTAAACTCCAGTGAGTTGTTGTTTGCTCACTCTTGCATTAAATAACAATTTCAGTTAAGGTTGATAACGCTGATGCTCCGTCTACGAGTAAGGGCAAGGAAAAGCAAAGCAAGTGACGACTTGTTTTTATTTAATTGAAAGTGATTGTAATAAAACTTGAATCTTATGTTTTTATTTCCGCACTTTATTATTTTCATGTCAGGGTTAGAGTAACCCGGGATTATTTTAAAAAGGTTGTAACACTTGTTGTAAGGGAGATTTATTTATTTTAATTTAAGTTGTAGTTTATTTTGCATTATTCATTAGGTAGATGTATGTTATATTAGAAAGTGAACACCAAATCATGTGAAAACGAAGTACCCAAATTTGGGGGTGTCACAGTTGTTGCCGAGCATATCTAGTCCGGGAGTTATGGAAGTAATCCCCAGAGGGTACACAAGAAGAAAGACGAAGAAGTGTCCTTAGTATTGTAGGGACAGAATCAGAGAAGCGAGTCAAGTAGTATGCCCATTCAGAAGAAGGTGTATTCCCCTTTTCAAGCTCCAGCACAACCTTCAAACCCGCCATTCCAGAAAAAATTTGGAGGCCAGGCATCGGAGAACGTTCACCCCATTAGGGGATTCACTCGAAAATGTGCTAAAACTTTTGAACGGCACAGAAAAAAATTGTGCAACTCCTTCCACCAACCAACACAGGTGGACGGAATTTTGACCGAAGTAAAAAGTGTGCCTACCATTCCGGATCTCTAGGCCATGATACATAAGACTGTTGGTCTCTAAAGCACAAAATCCAAGACTTGATTGACAATGGAGAGATTATGGTGACGAAATATGAGCAACCGAACGTACATTATAATTCCCTCCCTCAGCACTAAGAGGAAGGTGTCAACATAACTAGCAGGCAAAATGGAGAAGGATCCAAATACCTCCGGTATGTCGGAGAATCAACTCAATCCAGCAACAGTAGCCCAGACAGTTGGGAGTTATCAGAAAGGCGATTCTTGATAGAACAGGAGATTAAGTCTATCAAGGAATAGATTGGACAGTCAGCAGAGCTAGTCGTATATCAACATTAGGTAACTAGACAGCTAATAAACCAGTCCAGCCAGTCTGAAGCAAGTCCTCCTGCACCGGAGATCAACCCCATCACTATGAGGGACCATTATCAATTTTATAAACATGAACCTTGGGCTGACAAGGTGGCCAAGGAAGAAAAGTTTCAAGTAGGTAGAGAATTTTCCTTTCAGAGGAATTTCACTAATCTAAACTAGCCGATGAAGGAGATCCTCCAAATATTAATCAATGAAGGAATGGTTACAGATTTGTCACCCCCGGTAAACCCTCGATTCAGAAAATTCAAGCCTGACAAGATCTGTCAATATCACTTCAATGCACCTGGTCATGATACTGAGGATTGCTGGGGACTTTGTCACTTGATTAATAATATAATTAAAAATGGTGAACTAATCAGGGGGAATCAGGATTATGGCCTCCCCGATGAAGAAACTCTCTTTATTCCCACTGTGTGGAGTCTGGATACAGTGGTTGTTATTTCCTGTGATAAGGAGCCAGCCCGGACACCCCTAATGCTACAAGGGAAAGGGATCCAAGAAACATAAAATCATGTGAAGTTGGTGGCGCCCGAGCCTTTAATATTACCATTCAGACCCCAGTATCTAGTGATTAGTCTGAAGAAGGTCCCATGGAACTATGGGAATGATCAAGGTTACATTTCAAACAGTATTGCCATCGTACCAAAGGAGAATCCATTGTACCTGCCTCAGCGGGTGATCAAATCAGTCATCAAGGCCAAAGAGAAGGTTGTTGAAGAAAAACTCGAAGAGTTCTTCTATAAAATGGGACACAATGAAATCAAGGTTGTGAAAAGTTTGAAGGATGCACCCAAGCAGATGTCCATCCTAGATTTGGTCTTATCCTCGGTGGATCATCGCAACATTATGGTGAAAGAACTAGAAGAAGCTCATCTGCTAAAGACAGTGGATGCTGAGAAATTCCATCACGTGATAGAACACATTTTCAACAACAATGTGATATCTTTCATTGATGATGATAAACCTGCAGAGGGTACGAGTCATCGTAAGTCCCTACATATAGCAGTAATGTCATCCGGATATGTGCTCGGAGGTATGCTAATAGATGGAGGGTCGTCCCTAAACATCTGTCCCGACACTTTAGAAAGAATAAAGATCAACCCAAACCGGATCAAAACCAGTCATGTGATTATTCAGGCTTTCGATGGGTGTAGTCGAGAAGCTGTGGGAGAGATTGAGCTTCCGCTGGAGATAGGTCCATAAACTTTCTATGTATCCTTCTAGGTAATCAACATTACCACCTGATACAACTTGTTGCTAGGAAGGCTGAGGATTCACATGGCAGGGGAAGTGCCATCCACCCTCCATCAATAGCTCAGGTACATTATCAATGGCAACCTAATCATGGCGAATGCTAAATCGAAATACCCTATTTGCATATAGGGAGACATGCCAATGATTAGTCTGTATTCATGGATTGAACCTGCTAGTTTTCAAGCCTTGGAGGTGAATGATACTCAATACCTACCAGTTGGGGCACCAGCTCTGAAACCAAGAGTCTCCCCTGAAGTAATGACATTAGGCCAGGAGATGGTATCTTTAGGTTTCCACCCTGGAGAAGGGTTAGAAAAGAATCAACAAGGTATCAAAAGTCCGGTGCAGATCCTGAGCCAGTTAGGGAGAGCTGAATTGGGCTACACATCTGGGTCAAACCACCGGAACCCACATAAGCATCCAAAAGCTCATGCTTACACTATACTACTGCCAAACCTCACTGATGCTGGATTTGTGAAGCCAATGAGGAAGATCCCTATTGTGGTATCAGCCATGCTGTTTCCTCTAATTATACCGGTAAGTGAGAGAAAGACCCCAAAGCCTGAGGGAGATAGCAAAAAAGGAAAATAAAAGCTCCTGTACTAAGGACGAGACCCATTTGCTAATATGCGGGTTCTCATACACTACGAGGGTATGAATGATGACATCCCAGACAGTGACGAGGAGGATCAGATCAAAATTCCTCACATCAGGAAAGAGAAGGGAGTCAGTTCAAAGAAACCCCGGCTCTGATCTGAAGGATGTCTTAGTCATCATCCGAGACGAGGAAGACAGCCACAAATCTTGTATCCTCCCTATCCATGAAGATCTGACCTTGAACAACGGGAGCAGCGTCCCTTGCCTCATTCAAAAAGGGTAAAAGGGTAGAAAATCCATTTAACCTGTAACATGGTTTCGTTTACTGCTTGTTTGATTACACAGTTACTACCTCTATGGGCACACGACATACCTCATATCCCGCATGGATCCGTTAAAATATGTATTCAATATGCCAATGTTGAATTGTCGACTATCCAAATGGCAATTGATCCTCCAGCAGTTCGACATTGTCTACATGACTCAGAAGTCCATTAAAGGTCAAGGTATTGCAGATCAACTAGCCGAAGCACCATCAGGAGGGTTTGAACTGTGAGAACTCGAATTTTTAAGAATTATTAATAATGAGAATTTAATAAATAAAATTTTTAAAGCATGAGATGGGTTCGAATAAGAATATATATTGTGATATTTGGTATGTAGTATTGTGTTACATAGGATAATATGAGCTATGTAATAAGTGATTTTGTGCTTAATAAATATATATCATTATTATATATTTGTTATAAATTATAGAGATGAATTAGTAAGAAGATTGATAAGATTTATCTATCGACATTAAATAATTTATAGAATTATTTTATCATAGCATATTGGTGACATTAAATATCTTTAATGCATAATCACCATCTTAATGTGTATGTATACTAATAACTAGTATGTTTGTAATATAGGTTATTATTAGTGCTTAAGCTATCCATGGATGGATTTGGATAATGAAGCATGAGTTAGTTAAGGGAATTAACTAATAAGAATAAATATTAGTTAATTTAAATTGGAAGTTATATTATGGAATAATATAATTTGAATATTAAAGCCTTAATTAACTATGGTGATATAGTAAGGGTTTTAAGATCACTTAAATAAATAGTGAGTTAATACATGTGTGAAGTATGTGAGTATAGTAAGTGCCTTAATATATATATTACTTGGCATGGTATTACGTAAATGTGCGACCGCCGTTAATAAAATATATATATATATATATATATATATATATATATATATATATACACACGTTGTTAAACCAATATATCTTTAAATAAATATTAATTAGAGAATTAATTAATATTTGAGATATGGTTAAATGTATAGATTAAAGAAATTATTTTGGGAACAATTTATAGAAAGAAAAGATAAATAATTATTATATATTTCTGATAAAGGATATTAAAATAACTTCTAATATTAAATTATTTTAATAAAAAGGGGGAATGTTATTTCAGATAATAATATCACCTTGTATGTCTTTGTATGAGGAAATATGAATGAGGGTAAATGTATTAAAACATATTTGCTATATGTAATATGTTGCTAGGAATTAAACGTATGGTCTATTTTCTATATAAAAGGTGTACATGTGTCGTACATGTAACTATTTTAATAATACTTAGATATTATACTAAAATAATATCTTGAGAAAATGAGTAAATCATTTTATTATAATTACTGCCTATATTTGGAGAAAACGTGATAAAAACATTTCATTTTATGATATGGCAAAGTACATAATTTTTATAATAGTAATTACATCATATGTATTTCCAAGAGAGTTCAGTTATAAAAGAAAACTAAGTTATTTTAATTTACTAAATAGCTTGAGTTATTGTATTACCATAAAGGTTAAAAAGAATATTTGAATATTTCATTCACGATATATTTATATCTGTGAACCTTGTGATTTAATAGTTCAAAGTAAATTAAACATGTGGGGTGTAAGTAATGTGGTGGAAATGAATAAGTGTTGAGAATGAGAATAAGCTTAATGTAAGCTTGTAAGATATGCCTAGTGTGGCAAAGTAGTAGAATGAGCATTCATTAAGTAATTTAATGAATGAATGACAAAAAGGAATTAATTAGAATTATTATGTGAATTAATTTCTAAGTGTAATGATATGCAATTATATGTTTTATAGTTGTTACCTCTATATGGTATGAAATGAAGTGTGACACTTCAAGGTAATTACATAGTGTAGAAAACTATATAATATAGGAAACTATATGGTAAAGTGCAATAAGTCATATGAGTTACATAAATGGACCTATGTGACAATGTGTTATGTGTGGTACATTAATGTGTACTTTAGGAATGCTATTAAAATAAACTAAATGAATAATTGTTATTAATTATCATAATATTTGGGTGTACATGAGGTTATGTGACTATATGTGTGGGTGAACATTATTAAGTACCTCATGAATATGATAATGAGTAAGCAATTGTTAATTGATGATTACTTCAATAATTTAATTGGAATGATAGAGTTGGGATAATACAATGTATTGATACCCGAAAGAATTATATCCGGTAGGATGAACGGTACATGGATTATATGTGTGCAAGTTAAAATTTACTACATGATAGTAGTATTTATTTATTGGGATTACATTCTAACTCTATTTTAAACCTAAGTGTATAAACAATGTACATGTATATAGCCTAAGTATTCACACTTGCTATGTTACTGAGATTAAAATTTATCCCACATTAAGAGTCCCATCTTCTCTACACGTGAAAGCTCATGAAGCTTATACTAGCTACTCTATGCCTATTTCTCTCAAACTCAGCAATTGTAGCTAATGATGATAAGGGGAATGGGTATCATGCTGGATATCACCAACTCCTTCTTGCATAATGGACTCTCCTTCATTCCATTAGTTTGTAATAAGAGGCAAAGTTATTGTCTGTGTATTGCGTTTTCTATAAATGAAGCTCCCTCCTTCTCATTTGATGTTGCTGAGTTTTCGGTCAACTATAAGATATATAGTGAATGTACTAATTGGAGAAGGAGACTAAGAATTAGAGATGTCAACAAGTATAGAATCTCAATTCACAAAGGTAAAACTTTTACAGTGTCCATAGTTTGATAATTGGAGAATTATTGAATTCCTTAAGTTATTGATTATGTTAAATTAGATGGTAATTGGATTGTGGAATGCTTGTCTAATGTTATATGAATTAATAAGCATGTTAGAACTACAATATAGTTGGTTTACAATCAAATTCGTAGGAATTTGTGTAGTTGGGTTTGGAAAATGTCGATGTAGAAGCTTTCCAGCTCGGGACGAACAACAGCGCAGCTGCGCCAGTTTGGTACTAGGTCCCTGCGCAGCTGCGCCAGGCCCTGAAAACTGTTTTCTTGATTCTGCTAAAATCTACTATATGCTAACATGTGGTACCACTTTGAGCAAGCATGAGGACATGTTTAAATGCATATATGGGTACATTTACATAGCATGAGCTTGTATAACTATGTTGGTACACATTATTGATGGAAAAGACTTATAGTTTGAAAATGAACTTAAAGTTTTATAAACGAACATTGACATATTCGTATGATGTGTACGTTCTGACTTTTAAGGATGATTGTATTACCTAGTTATGCAATGAAATAGGTATGCCATGTGGTTTCAAACCCCTTTGAATACCATGAACCTCTTAGTCGCTTTAGTGTGTGGTTCTAGAGAAAACTTGAAATCAAACTTAAAGGAACTTGTGTACTTAAAGTTCTAAATGTGATAACATGCGTACATGGCATAATTAGATATGAAATGAGATTTAAATTTGTCTTGGCCGCACAAGTTGAGTTAGCTTTGCTTAGAATGACTTCTAAAGGCAAACTTAAACGTTTTGAAAATAAAGTTTTATAAACATAGAATGGTTATATTCTGACCTTGTTAACATGTTAGATAAGCATGAAAAGTGATTCAAAGTAGCCTTGCATGATTAGTTAAGCATGACATTGATTTTGATAATAAAACTTATGTTGTTCTAAAAGTAATACGGACGAACATGGAAATACTTACATTCTAATTTTATATACAATCATGATAAGACTTATATGCCTCTAGTCATGATGGATAGGTGCACCTCGCTAGTTAGCCGTGATATGCACTATATGAACAAGTTTTGAAGATGAACTATATGTAAATTGATGCTTTGAGTGTCTATTGATGTAATGATGATATAAAACCCGGAATTGATAAACTTTCCTAAGGTTTGCGAAACATAAGAATAATATAGATCATGTATCTATGAACTTTAAATACGTGTCAAACACATAGTGTCTAGTGTGTGACAAAGGTATATGAATGTGGAAATTAAGACTGGTTAAGGTATACCTATACATACCTAGCTATTCCAAGAGTAAGATAAGAAAGTGAAATGAAGGTTTTACAAACCTACTTAGAGAGCGATGTAATACTTATTATTATATCAGGAATTTATGAATGTATGACTGATGGGTATGAATCCATGATTATAAAACTGTGTAGGAATACACTCAGTGTAGATAAGCTTTAAGCAGTTAAGTCGTAGTTGATAAACTACGAATCATGTAAGTCTTTCAGTTCCTATTTGATATATAAATTCGATAACTATTTGTTGAGTTATATTTTGCTATGAGAATGTTGATGCATATATATGAAATGCATATGAGATATGTATAAAATTTGAAAGTTGATCTTTGATGATATGCTTGTGAAGTAAATCTCTACGTCTGTTATGTGAGAAATAACATGCGTAGTAAATATTAATTGATTATGAATGCATGAACTGAGTATGTTATTATATGCTATATAATGCATGAAAACTGTTAGAATTGCTGAGATGTCGAGCTCACTCATGCAAATAACCATTTTTGCAGGTTAAGGACTCACGGTAAAGATTACGTGCTACTTGATTGATAGAGTTCAATAGTATCGAAGGAGATTGATTTATTTATTTAAATATATGCCCTTGAACCATGTTTAGGTTCTAGGAGATGTACATGATATTGGTGTACGATGTTTAATACAAGTTAAGTTGTAAAGATGTATTAGTTAATACATAGAGTATATCGAATTGAGATGTAAAAGTTTATACAGTAATTCGAGTAGAGTGAATCATAACATAAGTTGATTCAAGGATATGTAATTGATTCAAAGTTATGAAATCAATAAAAAGATTTTATTCAAAGGATATAGAAAAGTTTAAATTATTCCGCATTTTTATAACATCGATAATGATGTAAAGACAAGAATGGTAAATGACCAAAATTGAATACTTATTAAAGTTTGGGGTCATTATACAGATCCTAGAAATAAAATGAATTTATATTCTAATTTGTAATAAGGCTGAAGTTATATTCATTAAGTTATGAATAAAAGATGTAATAATTTGATGGTGGTTGTACCGTGACTGAACCGGATCCGAGGTAATTGAAGGGACCCGTATTTGGGGGCATCATAGGTTGGTATCAAAGCTGTAGGTTATAATCCTTAGTAAATGTACCTTAGACTATACCCTAAGAGAAGGAAAGATAAAGATTAAAATATATACATGAAGATTTAAAGACGAATCTTAAAGTATCTAGAGAATGAGAATCAGGAGTTACCTAACTCCGGTAATAAAAATGTTAAGACGATGTCTATAATATGAATATGACAAAGATAATGAGAATGAACTCGAATGGAGTTTTTTTGATAATAGGGAAAGAACCCTAAGATAAACCGATGATCACGACGTGATCAGCTTGAAGTATGGAATGATAAATAGTCTGTAACAACTAAGTGGTTATAGCTTGGTGCTATGAGAGAATGTACTTCGAAATAGTACGAGATGAACTCATGAGGAGCTATATGTGATGAAACATAGAAAGTTCGTAATGAGCAAAGAACAAGTTACGAGTAAGATAGAGTTAAGTGTTGGATTTCCATTGATGACTCATGTGACGGCTTAGTTGTACAAACTTTTGTATGGGCAAAGGATTTGTGCTTATACTAAGTGCATCACATTGAAAATCGTTGGAACGTTGCTATCACGCTATCGTTCTACATATAGCGAAAAGGTGATTCTTTTCTCATGTTTATTCCGATAGATAGAAATTTCTAAGATTAAATTAGATAATATTAAGATTAGGTGCGAGTTCTTAAAACTCATGCCTATGACAAGTTTGTGACTCATAATCATATGAATTTTTGAGCCCCTCAGCGTATGGACAGTCCCTGATTGGTTCTTGGACTACGTATTGCTAGGACAAGTTCCTAAAATCGTATTATTGTGGTAAGTTCCTGAACTTCCATGGTGTGGTAAGTTCGATGAACTATACTAGGAATAGATATATTATATATCTAGTATTAAGAGTTTTGATATAGTAAGCATTGATGGTATAAGAGATTGATAGAATGATAAAAGCAATGGAGTAAGAGATTGTAGTTGATGGAGAAATTTGGATTTTTCTAAATCTTCAAGCTATGCTAGATTTTCAAAATTTATTGACTTCGTGCTAGTGTTTGCACTTTGGTTTTCTTGAGAAAACATTGAGTCGGGTGACTGAACCAATGAGTTTTAAAAACAAGACCGTAATTCGTATGTCTAAGCTATTTGTTTCGGCTAAGACAAAAATAATTTAAAAATCTTTAAAAATGTATTTTGACCATGTGCATCATTTAATATGATGTAGGATGGCAAACGATGGAGTCATCAATGCAATCGAACCTAGTGTCAGAAGTGATCGTAAGATCGTCAGCCCATTATGGTATGATATAATATGGCAAAGTCACAAAATGACGGAATCTTCAACGTACTACTAAGTTGGTGCGGCATTTTGACGTCATAAAATGATTTTTAGTTTTCTTTCGAATTATGAAAAGTTAACTAAATTATTTCGATTGATGTCCGAATTGTTGATAAGAGTCTAAACTATTTGATTCGGCTAGGCGACTGTTGAAAGGTGATTATAGAATTCAAGCATTTTTGTGTATTTATGCCAAACCAGATTGCTCTGGTGCGGATTTAGATGTTGAAAAGTTGAGGTGAACAACCCTGTAAATGGGACATGTTTTTGGGGACAATGGTTCCGAATGTAACGCATATAATTGTTACAAAACACTACGTTGTGGCTCAACGTAGTGGTATAATAGGCCAGCCACCTAGAGTACGCGTGGAGGGTGTTTTCAGTCTTTGTGATTGATAAACACTCTAGTTTACAGTGTGGAGACTCGTGCTGAGGCAATTGTAAAGTGAAGAAAAGTTCGCGGGCATGTGACCCCTCAGCATAATTTGGAATATGAGTTATTTATATAACTTCTCGATTATTGAAAAATCGTTGAAGATTCTTATTCTTCTGAAGGATGAATGTAGTAAGTAGAATGTTCCTTAGAAAGGAGAAAATGGCAGAAGGCGATGGAGAAGTTATAATAATAAAACTTTTGAAAAAGAGAATGGATAAAATTATTCAAGAAAATATGTAATATTCAGAACAGCACCGAGTAGAGGAGGTTTCGATGATTCTAAGGACGGAATCCTTATAAGGGGGTGAGGATGTGAGAATCCGAATTTTCAAGAATTATCAATAATGAGAATTTAATAAATAAAATTTTTAAGGCATGAGATGGGTTCGAATAAGAATATATATTGTGATATGAGGTATGTAGTATTGTGTTACATAGGGTAATATGAGTTATGTAATAAGTGATTTTGTGCTTAATAAATATATATCATTATTATATATTTGTTATAAATTGTAGAGATGAATTAGTAAGAAGATGGATAAGATTTATCTAACGATATGAAATAATTTATAGAATTATTTTATCATAGTAAGTTGGTAACATTAAATATCTTTAATGCATAATCACCATCTTCTTGTGTATGTATACTAATAACTAGTATGTTTGTAATATAGGTTATTATTAGTGCTTAAGTTATCCATGGATAGATTTGGATAGTGAAGCATGAGTTAGTTAAGGGAATTAAATAATAATAATAAATATTAGTTAATTTAAATTATAAGTTATATTATGAAATAATATAATTTGAATATTAAAGTCTTAATTAACTATGGTGATATAGTAAGGGGTTTAAGATCATTTAAATAAATAGTGAGTTAATACATGTGTGGAGTATGTGAGTATAATATGTGAATTAATATATATATTACTTGGCATGGTATTATGTAAATGTGCGAACGCCGTTAAAAAAATATATATATACGTTGTTAAACCAATATATCTTTAAATAAATATTGATTAGAGAATTAATTAATATTTGAGATATGGTTAAATGTATAGATTAAAGAAATTATTTTGGGAACAATTTATAGAAATGAAATAGAAATAATTATTATATATTTCTGATAAAGGATATTAAAATAACTTCTAATTTTAAATTATTTTAATAAAAAGGGGGAATGTTATTTCAAATAATAATATCACCCTGTATGTCTTTGTATGAGGAAATATGAATGAGGGTAAATATATTAAAACATATTTGCTATATGTAATATGTTGCTAGGAAATAAACGTATGGTCTATTTTCTATATAAAAGGTGTACATGTGTCGTACATGTAACTATTTTAATAATACTTAGATATTATACTAAAATAATATCTTGAGAAAATGAGTAAATCATTTTATTATAATTACTGCCTATATTTGGAGAAAACGTGATAAAAACATTTCATGTCATGATATGGCAAAGTACATAATTTTTATAATAGTAATTATATCATATGTATTTCCAAGAGAGTTCATTTATAAAAGAAAACTAACTTATTTTAATTTACTAAATAGCTTGAGTTATTGTATTACCGTAAAGGTTATAAAGAATATTTGAATATTTCATTCACGATATATTTATATATGTGAACCTTGTGATTTAATAGTTCTAAGTAAATTGAACATGTGGTGGGTAAGTAATGTGGTGGAAATAAATATGTGTTGAGAATAAGAATAAGCTTAATGTAAGCTTGTAAGATATGCCTAGTGTGGCAAAGTTGTAGAACGAGCATTCATTAAGTAATTTAATGAATGAATGACAAAAAGGAATTAATTAGAATTATTAGGTGAATTAATTTCTAAGTGTAATGATATGCACTTATATGTTGTATAGTAGTTACCTCTATATGGTATGAAATGAAGTGTGACACTTCAAGGTAATTATATAGTATACGAAACTATATAATACTGTAAACTATTTGGTAAAGTGAAATGAGTCACATGAGTTACATAAATGGATGTAATATCCGAGAGTATTATGTCTTTTAACAATTATCAATAAACTAATTTATGTGAAATTCTTGTGTGTTTTCTTTTATTAGATGTATCTGTGTTATACATACATGTGTTATTTTATGATATGTGATGAGGAGTATTTAAATGGTTAGTTCAGTTTAATTCAACTATTTAAATTGGTTAAGTATGGAATTAATTCTATTAATTTCGTGGGATGGCTTTAAAGCATGATTTTGAGTTTGGAGCGGAATTTAGAGACGCGGACTGCGTATTTGAGTCCGGAACGTCGAAATTAGTCAGGACAGACTATAACTACGAAAATGTGTCATAGTTGACTTTTTGGTCAAAGTCAACCGGTTGACTTTTCGGGTAAAAAGTCAATCGCGAATTTTGGAGATGAATTTGACGAAACGGATAGTCCCATGACGTCCGGGACGTCGATTTTAGTAGGAGTGGATAATAGTATCGAAACGTTTAGCTACGGAGGGCAAAACGGTCAAATGGTTATTTAATTGATTAAAATAATATTTTAATAAGGGAATTGCAACAGCTGATGGGGCAATGTGTCTGCCAAATTGGGACAAGGAGGGAGAGTATATACGTATATTCTAAATGATTAGGAAGGGAGTTATATTTTCTTCCTTAAAACCAAAGCTCTTTCATTTCTCTAACTCCCACCTTCTTCAATTCGGTTAATGGTGGCATGGGGTGTAACTGATGAATTGTGGAGATGGAAGGGCTGGAGCAAACAATGTATATTATGTGCTATATATATATTCCCAATCCAAGTCTCTTCTCCTTTTCACAAAAAGTTCTAATCGAGAGAGAAAAAAATATTGAGAGTTTGAGAGTGATACTAGGTTGTCTAAGAATTCTGGAGATTACAGAGGAGTTAGCAAGCAAGGAGTGAGGCTCTATCAGATTAAAACAAGAAGGAATTCGTCCAAGAGGTAAGCCATGAAACCTATTCTATGTTCTTAAGAAAATAGTGAAGAAAATGCATGGATAATTGTGGTAAATAATTTGTTTTGACTGTGTGATGCTATCTTAGTGTTGTTTACTGATATGGGGATATTGAGAATGAAAATTCTGGTCTAATCATGCTTCAAATACGTAGAGAATCAAAGAATTCAAGTTTGCATGCTAAGTGTTCGATAAAATGCCTCATAGATGTCAATTTGTTCAAATCATGGTAACTTAGTGGGTTTGATTATTGTAACATGTGTATATATGTTAGTATATGTGATCTGGACAGTAGGAATCAACCTCATGCATGCTAGAATCAAAATCATGGTTTTTGTCAAAGGTGGGTTAACTTAGAATCTGTGACTTTTTGGGTTTTTCGGAGCCTTGGAATCATAGCTTCTGTGACTCATTGGTTGTATGTGTTAATTTTGTAAAATACTATGTAGTATGATGTCTCACCTGACCAATTTTCAAAAGAAACGGAGTTAAAATGAGCAAGTTATGAATTTCGTAAGCAAGCATGTTGGTATAAAAATCTGCATAATTCTGGGAATTTCCATAAATTTTCTAAGTCTGGAAGGCAGTCTGGCACGCTTATCTAGGCTGCTGGATCGAGGTCTTAACATGTTAGTCTCATGTATGTTGTATTTTTGTAAAATACTATGATGTATGGAGTGTATGGTGTCCAAATATCATGGTCATACAACCTGTAAACAAGTGGGAATTAAATTGCAAAGTGGGCTGCTCGAAAATAAAAATCAGGATTTGGGCCTGATGAGCAGCGCAGCTGCGCCTTTCATAAGGCTTATACCTGCGCAGCTGCGCCACACAAAGATGGATTCCGGGTTGGCCAGACAGCGCAGCTGCGCCAGTAACACGGCTTGAGGCTGCGCAGCTGCGCCGTACTGGGTCGGGTCGGGTCTGATCCGGGTCGGGCCGTGTCAGAAAAATGTCAGAAACATTATTTTGCTCAGAATCTCATACTGAACCACTTTACCTATAAGACGCAACATGTTATATGATTAAATTAGCTTGATGATAGCATACATGGTAGTTTAATAATAAAATTAAATAAAAGGAAATCCTTTACTTTCAAATTAGAGTTCGAGGACCTAATTGCTTAACGTGACATGTGTGATTAGGTTACGTGAAGGACTAATTGATAGCTTAAACTGTAGAAGACGTATCAGGCAAGTTTCCTAGCCCTAATTTCTATTGGGTATTTATTCAATCCTTACTTATTTTATCTCAGTGAAGGTAAGTATTGGACTTATGCTAGCTATTTATTCGTGCAAGTTCCTTTGTTGTGAAGTTATACAACTTCAATTATCTTGCAAGCTTATCGATGATTACTCAGTTATTATTCTAGCAACTATGCTTATAAGTTTCATGTCATTATCGAACTGTTTCTAAGTATGTTTCATGGCCTTTGTTTTCGGCTAGTTATTATTGATGAAAATGATTTAATTCAAATCTTTCGAAGCTATTTAATGTTTACCAATCCAAATTGCTTTGGTGCGGTCTCGCATGAATACTAAGATGAACAACCCGAATAAATGGGCAAACAGATGTCGGGCATATAGTCCCATTTATGCTTATGCAGTTTAAACTTTATACTTGTGCACAATGTAGGGTACGATAGGCTGATCACCTGGAGTACTTGCAGAGACCGTTTACAATCTATTTGATTGTTAAACCGTCTGATGGTTTTCGATGAAACAAAGCAATGTTCAGGGTATTTTACACCACTTAGTATGCTATTGAGAATTCTAAACTCTTATCTTTGATATTCTTGTTTAACACTTGATAATTCCTTTAATTGTTGAGATATTTTCATACAAATGTTTTTACTCGTGATGTATGTTTCCAAACTTCTTTATATACTTGCTGGGCAATTTGTGCTCATTCTTGCTTAAACCTTTCAGTTAAGGATGAGAAGGCTGAGGCCTCGGGCAAGGACAAGGGGAAGTCTAAGATGAAATGATGCTAGTTACCTTATGAAATAAGTTTATATTTCCGCATATGATGTAATGTAGCGATAAATGCTAAGTTTAAGTTTTGGTTTATTAAAGGTTGTAAAGACTTGGGATTTTATTTTGTACGTAATAGTTATCATATTATTATTATTATTGCTGGAGTTACTTAGATAGATGATGATGTATGTTGTATCGTGAGTACCATGTCCTATAATCGATGTTACACGAATGTGGGGGCGTCACAGGTTGGTATCAGAGCCGTAGGTTATAAACTTTAGGTGGGGAACCTTAGACTATAACCTTAGGGAAGTTAGTGGAGGTAATAAGGAGATGAACTCACGTAGAGTTCTAAGTGTAGTGTCGAAGCTATTTTTCTAAAAACAAAATCAATATCTATTTTTAAAATACTAATTGAGTTCTTTGTCTTGATTGTAGGATGTCAGGAGAAGAGGAGGTTAGAGATATTCACGTAGTGAGTGAGCAGTTGGTGACAGCTGTACCTGAGCCTATAGCTGAGGCAGCAGCTGTGTCAGACCCATAGGAGTATCCTGAAGAGGAAGAGGAGCCCGAGGAGGACTCCGAGGAAGCACCTGAGGATACTATATTGGATTAGTTGATGGATAGGATTACAGAATTGAATGACAAAGTCCATGAGTTGGAGGAGCTGTATCAGGGGGAGCAACAGGCTGCAGCATTGCTTGGAGCATTGGTGCAACACCTGATAATTAGGAACGGGGATCTGGCTGACAAGCTGCGAACAGCAGGTCAGAAGGCGGACAGGCTGAAGGATGAGAAAGAAGCTATTAGGACCCACTTGGGACATACCATTAATGGGCTAGAGTTAAGGATTCAGAGTCTCCAAACTGACAAGCAGATCATTACCACATTCTGGGGAGATGAGAGGAGAGGCCGTGTTCAGGCCGAGAAGCTAACAGGCGAGTTAGAAGGAGAGGTAAGAGATAAGAAGGTTAGGATGGATAGAATGAAGTATGCGTTTAAGACAGCACATGGGAGGTTCCAGTATAGAGTGTATCACTTTCCACGTGAGGAGTACCAGTCTAGACATGCTATAAGCCGTGGGCTGGTGCTGGAAATAGCGGATGAAGAGCATGAAGACGCCATTAGGCGGGGTCTTTAGTTTGTTCGTGTTAAACTTTTACTAGTAGCGTGTAGAACGCTTATCTATGAAATAAAACTTGGTTTCCAATGTTACTAAATATGATGGTTAAAGTGATGTAAATGGCTTAATGCCATAAGATGATGAAATACCTTGGGTATTATGTTTATAAATAAATATGCTTTTATTTAAATATGTGATGTGATGATTAAGTTTTTATATGAATTATAAATATTGTAGGAATAAGTTATGGGATAATAACACTAAGTTTATTTAAACAGAGAGATGGCTAGAGGAAGACGTCGTCAACAAGTACCAGAAGGGTCAGGCGGTAATGCTGGGGGTCCACCGAACCCTATGCAACAGTTTGTAGACATGTTAGTTGGGGCATTACAGAATCGAACC
Source organism: Panax stipuleanatus (assembly GCA_020205555.1). Taxonomy (NCBI): domain Eukaryota; kingdom Viridiplantae; phylum Streptophyta; class Magnoliopsida; order Apiales; family Araliaceae; genus Panax; species Panax stipuleanatus. The sequence goes on from CM035116.1 coordinate 66,181,937, forward strand.
CTGAATACCAATAACCCTCTAGCGGGCCAGGTGGCACACTTTAAAGACTTCAAGAGCGCGGGACCACCTGAGTTCAAAGGAACCACCGAACCTATCGAAGCCCAAACTTGGGTCAAGGAAATTGAAAAGGCGTTCGCTATTGCTAGCGTAGGAGATGATCAGAAAATAATCTTCGCCACTTACATGCTGAAGGGTGAAGCCAATTTCTGGTGGGAGGCAAACCAGATCAGGGCGGGAGAAGGTGTGATATCTTGGGAAGAGTTTAAGAAGATCTTCTTCGAAAACTATTTCCCTGCGAGTATGCAGAGTCGTATGGAGATGCGATTCTTGGAGCTGAAGCAAGAAGACATGACCGTACCCCATCACGCCGCAAAGTTCAACGAACTGGCGAGGTTCGCGCCTCATCAGGTCGACACTGAGGAGAGGAAAACGAGGAGGTTTGAGCAGGGTCTCAAACCATGGTTATACAGTAGACTTTCGGTGTTGCAGACGAACAGCTTCGCGACTCTCCTGGAGAAGGCTATAATTGCTGAGGGCGGAAGTGAAGCCCTAATGAAGTTTAATAAGGAGAAAAAGAAGAAGAATGAAGGAGGGAATCGCGGGGAAGGTAGCAGCAGCAGTGGTGGAAACAAGAGGAAGTGGAACAACAACAACAACAATAACAATTTTAACTCGGGAAACTCTGGGGGAAAACTAGGTGAAGTAAAGAAGAGAACTGAGGCGTGTAAGGAGTGTGGGAGGAATCACTCGGGTGCATGTCTAAAAGGGAAGAATGTCTGTTTCAATTGCGGGCAAGAGGGGCACATCTCTCCCAATTGCTCTGCACCAAAGAGGAATGGATGTTTCAATTGTGGAGCATTGGATCATCAGGCAAGGAATTGCCCAAAGAAGAATTCAGCAGGAGGAAATGGAGGAAGGGGACTAAGAGGTGGAAATCTCACAATTACTGGACCACCAACTCAGGATCGACCAACAGCAAGGACTTTCAACATGACGGTTCAGGATGCAGTCGCATCCAAGGACGTGGTCTCAGGTATCATTCCGGTCAATGATATATCTGCTTACATATTATTTGATTCGGGTGCTACTTGTTCCTTCGTATCCCATGAATTCTCCCAACGATTAAACATACCCCAGGAAAAATTAGAATATCCTTTGAACATAGAAGTCGCTAATAAGGAAGTCATTCCCGTTAGCCATGTCTATAGGAATTGTGTTGTATATATCAGGGGATATAAGTTGCCTGTGAATTTAATTCCGATTCAATTAGGGGAATTTGATGTAATTCTAAGAATGGATTGGTTATTTAACCATGGAGCGATGATAGATTGCTAGAAGAAGTGTATAAATCTTATGACTCCAAATCAGTCTAAGGTAGTATTCTACGGGGGTAAGTCGCCGAGACACTCGAGTTGTCTGACGATGTTGCAAGCGAGGAAGTTGCTAAGGAAGGGAAGTGTAGGATATTTGGCCCATATCGTCGATACACGGAAAATAGGTGTAGGAATGGGACAGATACCAGTAGTGAATGAATTTTTGGATGTATTTCCGGAAGAGTTACCAGGGCTTCCACCGGATAGAGAGGTCGAATTCGTTATAGATTTAGTACCGGGAACGGCCCCGATTTCGAAAGCCCCATACAGAATGGCACCGGCAGAGATGAAAGAGCTGATGGTACAGTTGCAGGAATTATTGGATAGAAAGTATATTCAACCGAGTGTGTCTCCTTGGGGAGCACCAGTTTTATTTGTGAAAAATAAGGATGGATCGATGAGACTTTGTATCGACTATCGAGAGTTGAACAAAGTGACGATCAAGAACAATTATCCATTACCTAGGATAGATGATCTGTTCGATCAGTTGAAGGGAGTGAAATATTTTTCCAAGATCGACTTGAGGACGGGATATCACCAATTGAGGGTGAGGAAGGAAGATGTTCCTAAGACAGCATTCAGGACTCGTTACAGTCACTACGAGTTCCTGGTGATGTCATTTGGATTAACGAACGCGCCGGCGGCATTTATGGACATGATGAATCGGGTATTCAAGCAATACCTAGATAAATTTGTGGCCGTGTTCATAGATGATATCCTGATCTATTCCAAGACTCAGGAGGATCATGCTGAACACTTAAGGTTGGTATTGGAGGCGTTGAGGAAGGATAAGTTATACGCAAAATTTTCAAAGTGCGAGTTTTGGTTGAAGAAAGTTCAATTTCTGGGTCACGTGATCGATAAGGACGGAATCTATGTGGATCCAGCAAAGGTAGAAGCGGTGCAGAATTGGGAGCAACCAAAGACACCGACTGAAGTAAGAAGTTTCTTAGGACTGGCAGGCTATTATAGACGGTTTATCCAATATTTTTCGAAGATAGCAGGAACTTTGACGAATTTAACAAAGAAGTCGGTCAAATTTGTCTGGACAGAGAAGTGTGAAGAAAGTTTTCGGGAACTTAAGAAAAGATTGAGTGAGGCACCGGTGTTGTCTTTACCAGACGATACAGGTGATTTCGTGATTTTCAGTGATGCGTCGCATAAAGGACTTGGCTGTGTGCTTATGCAACATGGTAAAGTTATTGCGTATGCATCACGTCAGTTGAAGGATTACGAGAAGGGATATCCTACCCATGACCTGGAATTGGCAGCGGTAGTATTTTCCCTAAAGATTTGGAGGCACTATTTATATGGTGTAAAGTGTGAAATATACACGGACCATAAAATTCTGAAGTATATCTTCACGCAGAAGGAGTTGAATATGAGACAGAGAAGATGGTTGGAACTAATAAAGGATTATGATTGCGACATCTTATATCATCCGGGGAAAGCTAACGTGGTCGCAGATGCGCTAAGCAGAAAGGGCAGTGGCAGGTTGGCAATGCTAACGGCTCAAGAGGAGTTGATTAGGGAAATGGCCAGTTTGGAACTCGAGGTAAAGAGTCCGAGCAAGTCAGATGGGAAGTTGTTCGCAATGGAGGTTCGACCGACTCTATTGGACAAAATCAAGGAAGAACAAAGCAGCGATGAAGAATGCGAGAAGGTGAGGAAAAGAATTTCAGATGGAGAGGAGCTTAAGTTCAATGTGGGTGGTGATGGATTATTAAGGTTTTGAGAGGAGAATTTGGGTGCCAGCGGTAACTGAATTAAAGGAAGAAATCTTGCAGGAAGCCCATAGCTCAAGTTACTCAATTCACCTGGGAAGCACAAAAATGTATCAGGATCTTCGCCAACATTATTGGTGGCCCAATATGAAGAGAGAAGTGGCAGAGTGCGTCAGCAGATGTTTGACATGCCAGAGAGTTAAGGCGGAACATCAGAGATCGAGCGGGTTACTTCAACCATTAGAAATTCCGGAATGGAAATGGGAGCATATCACGATGGACTTCGTGGTAGGACTTCCAAACACACAGAAGGGTTACGATGCAGTTTGGGTAATCGTTGATCGATTGACCAAGTCAGCGTATTTCTTGCCAATCAAAATCAGATATACCTTGGATCAGTTGGCAAAGCTTTATATCAATGAGATCGTTTCCAGGCACGGTGTACCTGTATCAATTGTGTCAGATCGCGATCCGCGGTTCACAGCTAATTTCTGGAAAAGCTTTCAAGAACGCATGGGAACGCAACTGAGGTTGAGCACCGCGTATCATCCTCAAACAGACGGGCAGAGCGAAAGAACTATTCAAACGTTAGAGGACATGCTGAGAGCATGTGTAATGGACTTCAAAGGAAGCTGGGATGACCACCTACCGTTAGTGGAATTTGCATACAACAATAGTTATCACGCGAGTATCAGGATGCCACCTTATGAAGCTTTATATAGAAGAAAATGTAGAACGCCATTGTGCTGGGATGAAGTGGGAGAACGTCAATTGCTAGGGCCAGAATTAGTGCAGCAAACTGCAGATGTGATCAAAACGATACGAGCGAGATTAGTGATAGCTCAGGATTGACAGAAGAAATATGCTGATCAACACCGGCAACAACGAGACTTCGACGTCGGCACTTATGTGTTTCTAAAGGTTTCACCTTGGAAAGGGAAAATGAGATTTGGGAAGAAGGGAAAACTTAGTCCCAGATTCATAGGACCCTTTGAAGTGTTAAGGCGAGTCGGTGAGGTAGCTTATGAAATAGCTTTACCTCAGGAGTTAGAACATATACACAACGTGTTCCACGTATCAGTGTTACGACCCTATAAACAGGATTACAAGCATATCATAGAGTATGAACCCATCCAATTTGAAAAGAACTTAACCTATGAAGAGGTTCCAGTACAGATAATTGATAGAAAAGAACAAGTGTTGAGGAATAAGATAATACCTTCTGTTAAGGTAGTATGGAGGAACCACAACGCCGAAGAGGCTACGTGGGAACTCGAGGAGAAAATGATGAAAAATTATCCTAATCTTTTTGTTTGATGTGTAATGATTCCGGCGACGGAATCCTTATAAGGGAGGGTGAATGTAATATCCGAGAGTATTATGTCTTTTAACAATTATCAATAAACGAATTTATGTGAAATTCTTGTGTGTTTTCTTTTATTAGATGTATCTGTGTTATACATACATGTGTTATTTTATGATATGTGATGAGGAGTATTTAAATGGTTAGTTCAGTTTAATTCAACTATTTAAATTGGTTAAGTATGGAATTAATTCTATTAATTTCGTGGGATGGCTTTAAAGTATGATTTTGATGTTTGGAGCGGAATTTAGAGACGCGGACTGCGTATTTGAGTCCGGAACGTCGAAATTAGTCAGGACAGACTATAACTACGAAAATTTGTCACAGTTGACTTTTTGGTCAAAGTCAATCGGTTGACTTTTCGGGTAAAAAGTCAACCACGAATTTTGGAGATGAATTTGACGAAACGGATAGTCCCATGACTTTCGGGACGTCGATTTTAGTAGGAGTCGATATGAGTATCGAAACGTTTAGCTACGGAGGGCAAAACGGTCAAATGGTTATTTAATTGATTAAAATAATATTTTAATAAGGGAATTGCAGCAGCTGATGGGGCCATGTGTCAGCCAAATTGGGACAAGGAGGGAGAGTATATACGTATATTCTAAATGATTAGGAAGGGAGTTATATTTTCTTCCTTAAAACCAAAGCTCTTTCATTTCTCTAACTCCCACCTTCTTCAATTCGGTTAATGGTGGCATGGGGTGTAACTGATGAATTGTGGAGATGGAAGGGCTGGAGCAAACAATGTATATTATGTGCTATATATATTCCCAATCCAAGTCTCTTCTCCTTTTCACAAAAAGTTCTAATCGAGAGAGAAAAAAATATTGAGAGTTTGAGAGTGATACTAGGTTGTCTAAGAATTCTGGAGATTATACAGGAGTTAGCAAGAAAGGAGTGAGGCTCTATCAGATTAAAACAAGAAGGAATTCGTCCAAGAGGTAAGCCATGAAACCTATTCTATGTTCTTAAGAAAATAGTGAAGAAAATGCATGGATAATTGTGGTAAATAATTTGTTTTGACTGTGTGATGCTATCTTAGTGTTGTTTACTGATATGGGGATATTGAGAATGAAAATTCTGGTCTAATCATGCTTCAAATACATAGAGAATCAAAGAATTCAAGTTTGCATGCTAAGTGTTCGATAAAATGCCTCATAGATGTCAATTTGTTCAAATCATAGTAACTTAGTGGGTTTGATTATTGTAACATGTGTATATATGTTAGTATATGTGATCTGGACAGTAGGAATCAACCTCATACATGCTAGAATCAAAATCATGGTTTTTGTCAAAGGTGGGTTAACTTAGAATCTGTGACTTTTTGGGTTTTTCGGAGACTTGGAATCATAGCTTCTGCGACTCGTTGGTTGTATGTGTTAATTTTGTAAAATACTATGTAGTATGATGTCTCACTTGACCAATTTTCAAAAGAAACGGAGTTAAAATGAGCAAGTTATGAATTTCGTAAGCAAGCATGTTGGTATAAAAATCTGCATAATTCTGGGAATTTCCATAAATTTTCTAAGTCTGGAAGGTAGTCTGGCACGCTTATCTAGGCTGCTGGATCGAGGTCTTAACATGTTAGTCTCATGTATGTTGTATTTTTGTAAAATACTATGATGTATGGAGTGTATGGTGTCCAAATATCATGGTCATACAACCTGTAAACAAGTGGGAATTAAATTGCAAAGTGGGCTGCTCGAAAATAAAAATCAGGATTTGGGCCTGATGAGCAGCGCAGCTGCGCCTTTCATAAGGCTTATACCTGCGGAGCTGCGCCACACAAAGATGGATTCCGGGTTGGCCAGACAGCGCAGCTGCGCCAGTAACACGGCTTGAGGCTGCGCAGCTGCGCCGTACTAGGTCGGGTCGGGTCTGATCCGGGTTGGGCCGGGTCAGAAAAATGTCAGAAACTTATTTTGCAAAGAATCTCATACTGAACCACTTTACCTATAAGACGCAACATGTTATATGATTAAATTAGCTTGATGATAGCATACATGGTAGTTTAATAATAAAATTAAATAAAAGGAAATCCTTTACTTTCAAATTAGAGTTCGAGGACCTAATTGCTTAACGTGACATGTGTGATTAGGTTACGTGAAGGACTAATTGATAGCTTAAACTGTAGAAGACGTATCAGGCAAGTTTCCTAGCCCTAATTTCTATTGGGTATTTATTCAATCCTTACTTATTTTATCTCAGTGAAGGTAAGTATTGGACTTATGCTAGCTATTTATTCGTGCAAGTTCCTTTGTTGTGAAGTTATACAACTTCAATTATCTTGCAAGCTTATCGATGATTACTCAGTTATTATTCTAACAACTATGCTTATAAGTTTCATGTCATTATCGAACTATTTCTAAGTATGTTTCCTGGCCTTTGTTTTCGGCTAGTTATTATTGATGAAAAATGATTTAATTCAAATCTTTCGAAGCTATTTAATGTTTACCAATCCAAATTGCTTTGGTGCGGTCTCGCATGAATACTAAGATGAACAACCCGAATAAATGGGCAAACAGATGTCGGGCATATAGTCCCATTTATGCTTATGCAGTTTAAACTTTATACTTGTGCACAATGTAGGGTACGATAGGCTGATCACCTGGAGTACTTGCAGAGACCGTTTACAATCTATTTGATTGTTAAACCGTCTGATGGTTTTCGATGAAACAAAGCAATGTTCAGGGTATTTTACACCACTTAGTATGCTATTGAGAATTCTAAACTCTTATCTTTGATATTCTTGTTTAACACTTGATAATTCCTTTAATTGTTCAGATATTGTCATACAAATGTTTTTACTCGTGATGTATGTTTCCAAACTTCTTTATATACTTGCTGGGCAATTTGTGCTCATTCTTGCTTAAACCTTTCAGTTAAGGATGAGAAGGCTGAGGCCTCGGGCAAGGACAAGGGGAAGTCTAAGATGAAATGATGCTAGTTACCTTATGAAATAAGTTTATATTTCCGCATATGATGTAATGTAGCGATAAACGCTAAGTTTAAGTTTTGGTTTATTAAAGGTTGTAAAGGCTTGGGATTTTATTTTGTACGTAATAGTTATAATATTATTATTATTATTGCTGGAGTTACTTAGATAGATGATGATGTATGTTGTATCGTGAGTACCATGTCCTGTAATCGATGTTACACGGATGTGGGGGCGTCACAATGGACCTATGTGACAATGTGTGGTACATTAATGTGTACTTTGGGAAGGATATTAAATTAAACTAAATGAATAATTGTTATTAATTATCATAATATTTGGGTGTACATGAGGTTATGTGACTATATGTGTAGGTGAACATTATTAAGTACCTCGTGAATATTATAATGAGTAAGCAATTGTTAATTGATGATTACTTCAATAATTTAATTGGAATGACAGAGTTGGGATAATACAATGTGATAATACCAGAAAGAATTATATCCGGTAGGATGAACGGTACATGGATTACATATGTGCAAGTAAAATTTACTACATGATAGTAGTATTTATTTATTGGGATTATATTGTAACTTTATTTTAAACCTAAGTTTATAAACAATGTACATATATATAGCCTAAGTATTCACACTTGCTATGTTACTGAGATTAAAATTTGTCCCACAATAAGAGTCCCATCTTCTCTACACGTGAAAGCTCAAGAAGCCTATACTAGCTACTCTATGCCTATTTCTCTCAAACTCAACAATTGTAGCTAATGATGATAAGGGGAATGGGTATCATGATGGATATCACTAACTCCTTCTTGCACAATGGACTCTCCTTCATTCTATTAGTTTGAAATAAGAGGCAAAGCTATTGTCTGTGTATTGAATTTTCTATAAATGAATCTCCCTCATTCTCATTTGATGTTGCTGAGTTTTCTGCCAAGTATAAGATATAAAGTGAATGTACTAATTGGAGAAGGAGACTAAGAATTGGAGATGTCAACAAGTATAGAATTTGAATTCACAAAGGTAAAACTTTTACAGTGTCCATAGTTTGATAATTGGAGAATTATTAAATTCCTTAAGTTATTGATTATGTTAAATTAGATGGTAATTGGATTGTGGAATGCTTGTCTAATGTTATATGAACTAATAAGCATGTTAGAAATACAGTATAATTGGTTTACAATCAAATTCGTAGGAATTTGTGTAGTTGGGTTTGGAAACGGCCGATGCAGAAGCTTTCCAGCTCTGGCCGAACAACGGCGCAGCTGCACTAGTTTGGTACTAGGTCCCTGCGCAGCTGCGCCAGGCCCAGAAAACTGTTTTCCTGATTCTGCGAAAATCTGCTATATGCTAACATGTGGTACCACTTAGAGCAAGCGCGAGGACATGTTTATCATGCATATATGGGTACATTTACATAGCATGAGCATGTATAACTATGTTGGTACACATTATTGATGAAAAAGACTTATAGTTTGAAAATGAACTTAAAGTTTTATAAACGAACCTTGTCATATATGTATGATGTGTACGTTCTGACTTTTAAGGATGATTGTATGACCTAGTTATGCATGGAAATATGTATGTCATGTGGTTTCAAACACCTTTGAATACTATGAACCTCTTAGTCGCTTTAGTGTGTGGATCTAGAGAAAACTTGCAACCTTGAAATCAAACTTAAATGAACTTGTGTACTTAATGTTCTAAATGTGATAACATGCGTACATGGCATAATTAGATATGAAATGAGATTTAAAGTTGTCTTGCTCGCCCAAGTTGATTTAGCTTGGCTTAGAATGACTTCTAAAGGCAACCTTAAACGTTTTGAAAAAAAAGTTTTATAAACATAGAATGGTTATATTCCGACCTTGTTAGCGTGTTAGATAAGCATGACAAGTGATTCAAAGTAACCTTGCATGATTAGTTAGGTATGACATTGATTTTGAGAATAAAACTTATGAAGTTTTGAAAGTAAGACGGACGAACATGGAAATACTTACATTCTAATTTTATGTACAAGCATGATAAGACTTATATGCCTCTAGTCATGATGGATAGGTGTACCTCGCTAGTTAGCCGTGATATGCACTATACGAATAAGTTTTGAAGATGAACTATATGTAAATTGATGCTTTGAGTGTTTATTGATGTAATGATGATATCAAACCCGAAATTGATAAACTTTCCTAAGGTTTGCGAAACGTAAGAATAATATAGATCATGTATCTATGAGCTTTAAATACGTGTCAAACATATAGTGTCTAGTGTGTGATAAAGGTATATGAATGTGGAGATTAAGAATGGTTAAGGTATACCTATACATACTTAGCTATTCCAAGAGTAAGATAAGAAAGTGAAATGAAGGTTTTACAAACCTACTTAGAGAGCGATGCAATACTTATTATTATATCAGGAATGTATGAATGTATGACTGATGGGTATGAATCCATGATTATAAAATTGTGTAGGAATACACGCAGTGTAGATAAACTTTAAGCAGTTAAGTCGTAGTTGATAAACTACGAATCAGGCAAGTCTTTCAGTTCCTATTTGATATATGAATTCGATAACTATTTGTTGAGCTATATTTTGCTATGAGAATGTTGATGTATATATATGAAATGCATATGAGATATGTATGAAATTTGAAAGTTGATCTTTGATGATATGCTTGTGAAGTAAATCTATATGCCTGTTATGTGAGAAGTAACATGCGTAGTAAATATTAATTGATTATGAATGCATGAACTGAGTATGTTATTATATGCTATGTGATAGTAGTGTGCATACAAGCCAATCATGTATGATGATAAAGCACAAACTTTGTAAACAATCTTATTTATTTATTAATAAAATATTCATTTAAGGCATTTAATTATCTACATGGTGCTGTTTTTAAAAATATGTAAATAATCCATAGTTTTAAGCAATGATTTTAGAATCATGATGAGATCATGGTAATGAGATCTAAATTCTTAAAAAGCTTAAAAACTAAAATAGTTCCCAATTGTGGGATTACTAAAATGGGGATTAATACATTCGGATAGATTGATACATATGTTGCTTGCTCATTGGATGAGGATGACTGATCTTATGGTCATTTGTGTGGAGACACTAAAACAAGTATGTAGGTGCTTATTGGAGAATAAGTTCACTGAACGTGACTCGCTATGGAATACCTAATGGAGTTTTACTCGCCTGTCAATAGGAATTCCTAATGTGATAGTAGTACAAGTGATCCTTGGACTTGAGATCATCATAGTATCTTATATGTAACAAATTATACGTTGACTTATTCTTTAAGGCCTTTTAAGGCATATATAGGGTATGCTTGGATATAATGAGTTGCATATGGAGATAATGCACGATCAATAAAGAATCTACCACCTTTAGTAAAAGAGGAGATATGTCCTATGTGATTCGTTAAATGACAACCCAGGAATCCTTGGCCAAGGTAGAATGAAATTAGAAAGAGGTTTCTAATTTGCATTATTTGGAGTTGTGCGTTTTCTAATCGAAATACATATGATTAAATAAATTAAGACTTGACAGTAAATCCATGTCTTATATTTAATTGGGACATTGTATGTTGGAAGGAATGAATTGTACGGTAACTATTAACTCACAAGTTCTTTTATGATTAATGTAAAAATCTATATTATATGAAAAGTCGTGGATCGCTAAGGAGGCTTATCCCTATTGTAGAATAAATGTAATTTATTTAAATAGATTATTAGTTTAATTTATTTATTTAAATAAGATTAGAATTGTTCTAGTTGATTTATTAACAACCTGTTTAATATGGAGAACCTAAAGGGTCACACCATAAAAGGAAGAAGAATTATTTAAGAAGAAAATGGCATGATAGTAATGATGCATTAAGTGTAATTAATTTAATCTATGGTGATAGAATAAATTAAATAGCTTAATATTTATTATTTAATATTTTAGAAATATTAAATATAAATTAATAAGAGGAGTCTTATTAATATTATTATTATTATTATTATTTTAATTCTAAAGGAGTTTAGGAATTAATATAATATCAGTACTCTATCTCAATCCTAATAAGATTAGGATATAAATTAATTAAAAGTGTTTAATTAATTAATTAAATAAAACCCTATTCTAATTGGATTAGGAGGGTTAACCTAATATCTATATAAGAGAGCCTTATATCAGAAAGAATGTACGTGAATTTTTCCAAAGGTTGGGAGTACACATATTCTATAGAGATAGAAACAAGGGTTAAGCCAATAACCCATCTTCCTGAGTTCTTCATCTTCCTTGGTGGATCACCGTTAGAGGCCAAATATTTGGGTGGCTGACATTGATTAAGGGAAGGAGCCACTACAGAGGAATCAAAGGAATCAAAGGACTAGAACTTGTACCTGAGGAATCTTGGATCTTCAAATGTATAATTCCATCCTCTCCTTCTATGTATTGACTGATAATTGATGCATAAGAAAGATCATGGTTAAGGGTTTGTAATAAAATTTTAAACTCTAATTTTTCATCCCTTCCGCTGCGTTTATGTAATTTGATTGCATGATTTATTTATTTAAATATATGCCCTTGAACCATGTTTAGGTTCTAGAAGATGTACATGATATTAGTGTACGATGTTTAATACAAGTTAAGTTATAAAGATGTATTAGTTAATACATAGAGTATATCGAATTGAGATGTAAAAGTTTATACAGTAATTAGAATAGAGTGAATCATAACATAAGTTGATTCAATGGTATGTAATTGATTCAAAGTTATGAAATCAATAAAAAGATTTTATTCAAATGATATAGAAAAGTTTAAATTATTCCGCATTTGTATAACATCGATTATTATGTAAAGACAGGAATGGTAAATGACCAAGATTGAATACTTATTAAAGTTTAGGGTCATTATACAGATCCTAGAAATGAAATGAATTTATATTCTAATTTGTAATAAAGCGAAGTTATATTCATTAAGTTATGAATAGAAGATGTAATAATTTGACGATGGTTGTACCGTGACTGCACCGGATCCGAGATAATCGAAGGGACCCGGATTTGGGGGCATCACAGGTTCGTATCAAAGCTGTAGGTTATAAACCTTAAGTAAGTGTACCTTAGACTATAACCTGAGAGAAGGAAATATAAAGATTAAAATATATACGTGATGATTCAAAGACGAATCTTAAAGTATCTAGAGAATGAGAATTAGGAGTTATCTAACTCCGGTAATAAAAATGTTAAGACGATGTCTATAATATGAATATGACAAAGATAATGAGAATGAACTCGAATGGAGTTTAGTTGATAATAGGGAAAGAACCCTAAGATAAACCGATGATCACGATGTGATCAGATTAAAGTATGGAATGATAAATAGTCTGTAACGACTAAGTGGTTATAGCTTGGTGCTATGATAGAATGTACTTCAAAATAGTACGAGATGAACTCATGAGGAGCTGTATGTGATGAAACATAGAAAGTTCGTAATGAGCAATGAATAAGTTAAGAGCAAGATAGAGTTAAGTGTTGGATTTCCATTGAGGACTCATGTGACGGCTTAGTTGTATAAACTTTTGTATGGGCAAAGGTTTTGTGCTTATGCTAAGTGCATCACATTGAAAATATTTGGAACGTTGGTGTCATGCTATCGTTCTACATATAGCGAAAATGTGATTCTTTTCTCATGTTTATTCCGATAGATAGAAATTTCTAAGATTAAATTAGATAATATTAAGATTAGGTGCGAGTTCTTAAGACTCATGCCTATGACAAATTTGTGACTCATAATCATATGAATTTTTGAGCCCCTCAGAGTATGGACAGTCCCTGATTGGTTCTTGGACTACGTATTGCTAGGACAAGTTCCTAAAATCGTATTATTGTGGTAAGTTCCTGAACTTCCATGGTGTGATAAGTTCGATGAACTATAATGGGAATAGATATATTATATATCTAGTATTAAGAGTTTTGATATAGTAAGCATTGATGGTATAAAAGATTGATAGAATGATGAAGCAATGGAGTAAGAGATTGTAGTTGATGGAGAAATTTGGATTTTTCTAAATCTTCTAGCTATGCTAGATTTTCAAAATTTATTAACTTCGTGCTAGTGTTTGCACTTCCGTTTTCTTGAGAAAACATTGGGTCGGGCGACTGAACCAATAAGTTTTAAAAACAACACCGTCATTCGTATGTCTAAGCTATTTGTTTCGGCTAAGACAAAAATGATTTGAAAATCTTTCAAAATGTATTTTGACCATGTGCATCATTTGATATGAGTCTAAGCTATTTGATTCGGCTAGGCGACTGTTAAAAAGTGATTATAGAATTCATGCATTCTTGTGTATTTATGCTAAACCAGATTGCTCTGATGCGGATTTAGATGTTGAAAAGCTGAGGTGAACAACCCTGTAAAGGGGACATATTTTGGGGGACAATGGTTCCGAATGTAACGCATATAATTGTTATAAAACACTACGTTGTGGCTCAACGTAGTGGTACATTAGGCTAGCCATCTAGAGTACGCGTGGAGGGTGTTTTCAGTCTTTGTGATTGATAAACACTCTAGTTTACAGTGCGGAGACTCGTGTTGAGGCAATTGTTAACGTGGAGAAAAGTTCACAATCTTGTGACCCCTTAGCATAATTTGGAATCTGAGTTATTTATACTACTTCCCGATTATTGAAAAATCGTGGAAGATTCTTATTCTTCTAAAGGATGAATGTAGTAAGTAGAATGTTCCTTAGAAAGGAGAAAATGGCAGAAGGCGATGGAGAAGTTATAATAATAAAACTTCCGAAAAAGAGAATGGATAAAATTATTCAAGAAAATATGTAACATTCGAAACAGCACCTAGTAGAGGAGGTTTTGGTGATTCCGAGGACAGAATCCTTATAAGGGGGGAGAGGATGTGAGAACCCGAATTTTCAAGAATTATCAATAATGAGAATTTAATAAATAAAATTTTTAAGGCATGAGATGGGTTCGAATAAGAATATATATTGTGATATGAGGTATGTAGTATTGTGTTACATAGGGTAATACGAGCTATGCAATAAGTGATTTTGTGCTTAATAAATATATATCATTATTATATATTAGGTTATAAATTGTAAAGTTGAATTAGTTAGAAGATGGATAAGATTTATCTATCGACATTAAATAATTTATAGAATTATTTTATCATAGTAAGTTGGTGACATTAAATATCTTTAATGCATAATCACCATCTTTTTGTGTATGTATACTAATAACTAGTATGTTTGTAATATATGTTATTATTAGTACTTAAGCTATCCATGGATGAATTTGGATAGTGAAGAATGAGTTAGTTAAGGGAATTAACTATTAAGAATAAATATTAGTTAATTTAAATTGGAAGATATATTATGAAATAATATAATTTGAATATTAAAGCCTTAATTAACTATGGTGATATAGTAAGGGTTTTAAGATCACTTAAATAAATAGTGAGTTAATACATGTGTGGAGTATGTGAGTATAGTAAGTGCCTTAACATATATATATATTACTTGGCATGGTATTATGTAAATGTGTGTACGCCGTTAATAATATATATATATATATATATACTGTAACACACCCTTTCCGAAATAGAAAGAGAGGTTACTCAAAACACCACAAAACCTGAACAAAAGCTATAAGCCAAGAAAGAATAGTATTTATAACCAATAAATACCAAAAGGTCAAGCCAAAAAAAATGTCAAACTGGCCCAAACCATAATCTGAAATAGTTATTACAACTCCAAATAATCATTTGACAACCTAAACAAAATATCTAAATCTATCAAGCCTAAACACAATTCTTCTAAACCATTGGAATGAATGGAGCTCTCATCACACTTGCCATTGACTCCCCTGATTACCTGCCGGAAGAAAAACACAGCATGAGCTAAATGCCCAGTACGTATATAGAATACAAAATAGAGAACTGAATTAACTAACTCAATTAATGAACTGAACTGAACTGAAACGAATAAAACTAACACAATGAAATAATAGGCTGAATCAAATGGCTGGGGTTTCATACCGAGCTCATAATAACACAGAAATATACCTTGCCACACAGGCAAGTCACACACATTGGACCGCGAATCTAATGCATGCAAAATTGAAAGGCATGTTTGGCACAAACATCGCCACTCCGCAGAACAGAACAGAATAGAAAACTAGGATAGACCTATACGCCTCCCACAACAAAACACCAAATGGCAAACTCCCACCGGAGCACAAAAAGGAGACGTCGTGGACTGATCACACCGCCACGAAAGGTTTCATGCCTCGGTGCCAAGACGACATGCTTGTGGTACCCCCACAGGTGGTTATAGCTCAGGTATACCCTACGGTATATTCTAACAAAGATACCATATCGCAACACATGCTACATAATATCAACAAAAAGGGTTCTATATGTACATGTTGAACCGGATCAAATCCCAATCATAATGTCTCAAAAAGAAGGTAACAACATGTACCGCTATGCAAATATCAAAATAAATACTAGACATGAAAACCTAATTCAAAGAGTACAAATACAAGTCCTAAGTATCAACTCCAAAAAAAAATTCTAAAAATTTCACAATAAATAATTATGTGAAATAATAACGAAAATCAAAATGAGAAACAAAACGAACTAATTAAATTTCACAGGAGTATTGCTGAAGGAGTACAGAAATCTGTACCTGAATTAAGCAATGTAATACCCGAAATTATATTCCAATTATAATTCGTTACCCTCCTTCCGTCCGAACTAATTAAACAAAATAAAAATAATTTAACAAATAATTTAACGGTTCAATTTTTTCCTGATTAGCGAATTTGTGTGAATTAATATTAGGTAATAAACAAATAGTGTTCTGACTCTACAACATCACGATAGCCCACCAAGGTGTAAATATTAGTTATCCACTTGTATGATACTGATTTCTTTTCTATCAAATATTATAAAGTGAACTTAATTATATAATAACATTAAATACATTGCATACTAATCATCTTACTTTGCCCATATGACTAACAACTTCATAATCGAATACTGAAAGTTTGAAGAAATCAAGTGCATACTTTATATCTCTGCCGAAAGTATTAAGCCACGCCAACTTTTATATATTTTACTTATTCAAATTTCTAATATTAAAATTTAATTGATTTACAGAAGTAAACTTACTTGTTAATGAAATTTCTGATCCGTCTTTTTTTTTCTATTTCGTTCTTCGTAATATGCAGCCACTTCTCTTCTTTTCTTTTATCAGTCGAATGAAGGTAGCGTATATTATGTAGGGTTCTATTTTATTTACAATATTATTCTCCTAATTTTAATATGATTTATTATTACCCACATATAAATTAAACCAAATTACTTTTAAGGCCCAACTAATGTAGTCCACATACTTAAATACAATTTGACACAAACGCAAGAAAAGTTCAATTAAAATATTTAAACAAAATTTTAAAAAAAATCATTTATTTATTTTCGGGTATTACATCACCTACCCCTTAAAAGGATTCCGTCCCCGGAATCAAAAGAATAGAATGAACCTAATTATGAAAAAGATGCGGATACTCCCTCGAATAGACTCCTATATCTCCCAGAAAATCTAGCGGATTTATGAGTCATTTAACAAAGAAATCAATGAATAGATAACTAAACAAATTAGAGACAAAATCTAATATAGCTGAACAAAAAATCAAGCGAAACAAAAACCTAACCCAAAAGTTTACCCATAACTCACAAGTCAAACCTAAATAGATTTTCTACAAGAAAGAACCTAAGCTTTGATACCAACTCTGTAACACCCCCTTTCTGAAATAAAAAGTGAGGTTACTCAAAACACCACAAAACTGAACAAAAGCTCTATGCCAAGAAAGAATAGTTTTTATAACCAATAAATACCAAAAGGTCAAGCCATAATAAATGTCAAACTGGCCCAAACCCTAATCTAAAATAGTTATTACAACTCCAAATAACCATTTGACAACCTAAACAAAACATCTAAATCTATTAAGCCTAAACACAATACTTCTAAACCATTGGAATGAATGGAGCTCTCATCACACTTGTCCGAGATCCCCCTGATTATCTGCCAGAAGAAAAACACAGCATGAGCCAAATGCCCAGTACAGATATAGAATACAACTGAAATAACTAACTCAATTAATGAACTGAACTGAACTGAAACGAACAAAACTAACATAATGAAATAATAGGCTGAATCAAATGGCTGGGGTTATTTCATACCGAGCTCATAATAAAACAGAAATATACCTTGCAACACAGGCAAGTCAAATAATGCCACACAAGCAAGTCACACACATTGGATCGCGAATCTAATACATACAAAATCGGAAGGCGTGTTTGGCACAAACATCGCCACTCCGCAGAACAGAACATAACAGAAAACTAGGGTAGACTTATACGCTTCCCACAACAAAACACCAAATGACCAACTCCCACCGGAGCACAAAACGGAGACGCCGTGGACTGATCACACCGCCACGAAAGGTGTCATGCCTTGGTGCTAAGACGACATGCCTGTGGTACCCCCACAGGTGGTTATAGCTCAGGTATACCCTACGGTATATTCTAACACAGATACCATATCGCAACACATGCGACATAATATTAACAAAAAGGGTTCTATATGTACATGTTGACCAGATCAAATCCCAATCGTAATGTCTCAAAAAGAAGGTAACAACATGTACCACTCTACAAATTGTTGGGTTTGCTAGAAACATAAGCATGCAATCAAATTACATAAACGCAGCGGAAGGGATGAAAAATTAGATTTTAAAATTTTGTTACAAACCCTTAACCATGATCTTTCTTGTACATAGAAGGAGATGATGGAATTATACATTTGACGATCCAAGCTTCCTCAGGTACAAGTTCTACTCCTTTAATTCCTTTGATTCCTCTGTAGTGGTTCCTTCCCTTGATCAATGTCAGCGACCCAAATGTTTGGCCTCTAACGGTGATCCACCAAGGAAGATGAAGAACTCAGGAAGATGGGTTATTGGCTAAACCTTTATTTTTATCTCTATAGAATATGTGTACTCCCAACCCTTGGAAAAATTCACGTACCTTATTTCTGATATAAGACTCTCTTATATAGATATTAGGTTAACCCTCCTAATCCAATTAGAATAGGGTTTTATTTAATTAATTAATTAAACACTTTTAATTAAATTATATCCTAATCTTATTAGGATTGAGAGAGAGTACTGATATTATATTAATTCCTAAACTCCTTTATAATTAAAATAATAATAATAATATTAATATTAATAAGACTTCTCTTATTAATTTATATTTCATATTTCTAAAATATTAAATAATAAAAATTAAGCTATTTAATTTATTCTATCACCATAGATTAAATTAATTACACTTAATGCATTATTACTATCATGCCATTTTCTTTTTAAATATTTCTTCTTCCTTTTATGGTGTGACCCTTTAGGTTATGTGACACCCCCGAATCCGGGTCCTCTGACCCTGGTCCGGTCGTCACGATCTAACATAAACATCCACCTCTAAACAACATACAATAACTAAATGCGGAATATAATAAACGTATGTCGTTCATTCAAAAGGTGTTACTAGTCCCAAGATTCGATAACCTTAAATACAAAACATACAAACATACCCTAGAATAGTCAATAGGGTTCATATTACACAATAGTAAATTAATGAAACATAAAGATAAAGTCTGCTCCTTGCAAACTAATCCTACATCTTCCCTTTACCCTTGTCCTTTCCTGAAGTCTCGGGCTTAACTGCAATATAAGTCATGATATAGCAAGGATGAACAACAAGTTTGCTCAGCAAGTTGAAATACAACAATAAAGGATATATCATGATGAAAGGAATATATCTTATAATGAATTCAACAATATGAACATCGAAAGCAAGAATAATAAGTGCTTTTAGAATAAATGATAGTCAAGTAGACTTTTGAACTATAAAACTCCAACGAAATCAATAGCTGGTTGACCCTTTGGTTACTGGCTACAGAATAAGTACTTGAGGGGATCAGCCTCGCGTACGCTATGTATATGCATAACATTCAACTCTGCTGTTTGTATCTTTATACTAGATACTTGGGGTACTCCCCTATATATACAAGGGGTGTTCTTTCAGTCTAAGAATCCTTACCATCAATTGGTTTGGATAGCTTTTATAAAAATTTTATACAATTGTCTGACCGAACAAGGGTTCAGACTCTATCTGACGCAGTTCAAGAATTATAGAACTTTAAATAATGTACAAGTCCAAGACTGTACGAAATTAAGTACACCAAGTGCGAATAACAATAATATCGATGTGGAATAATTGTAAAGTAATTAAACCACCTATTAGCATGCTTGGAAATAATGTTCAAGCTTTAAATAATTAACTGTCAATACGATAATAACCTGCTCAATACAATATGAGAAGGATAGGAACTTGTACAAATAAGAATTAAAGAACTTGCACAACCAAATAGTGAAGTTCGGAGACTTGCCTGATTGCTCAGCTACAATTAAGTTCTAGCTTTAATTAAATCTCGCTGAAATAACCTAACATTAATAAGTCGGTATTCCAATTAGCATGTGTAAACTAATACGAGTCTACACTTACAAGAATCTGCTTATCATATTAATCTATCCATAATTCACGTAAGTCAATCTAATCATGTCATAGATTTAATAACTTTAGATTATCTAGTTTTTATGCATCAATATAGGCTTGAACACATAATACTTCAAGTTACTTATATTTAATCAACACACATACTTTATCAAGTTATTAACTTCTCGTTCGAAACTAGCATGCTTTTTCTATATTCAATTCGAAGTCGTGTTTTCATGCCAGTAATTCACATACTTTAACTAATACATATTCATGTTTCAAAGATTATTTACATCGCCATATTACACCTCACGAGACTAACAATACTTAGTAAATATGCTTGTGCTTATACTACTCATGTATATTCCTATCACATAGGCTATACTTTAGAAATTCATTTTCTATGAATATGCGTGCATAGGTGAAATCTATATATAAACAAATGATGTTCATGTTAATATGTCTATAGGCATAGTGAGCTCCTAATCTTTATGCTTGCATGCTCATAATATAACCCACATGGTAATTGATGTTATTAACTTTCAAATCTTAAGTTTCCTTTGAAAAGTATACTAAGTCCACAAAGGTAACATAGTACATGTAAAGCGTCTCAACATATAATTCGTATGCAATTGAAACACATATCTAAACCTTGTAAATGTTCTCATATGGTCAGAATCTAAAAGATACTAATCTTGGTCAAGTTTGTTTTCAAAAGGCTTAAATTTCTCGTTAAAGTCGTTGAAATCTTGCAATCGTTCATGCTAGTGTGCTCGACACTTTAAACGTACCTTTCATGTCAATATACACTATACGGTCATGCTTTCAGAATCAGAAGATGCACGTGCTACGTACGTGTCTAAGTTCATAATTGAAACTATAAGTTTCCCTTTTAAAACATATGTTTTCCTTTCATCACACATACTATCATGGTCATGGCATATATGTAGTATTAAGAAGCTTATAGTGTGGTTTAATATTAGTTTACATGCTTGGCCAAAGGGTATCATCAAGATAGCATGGACAGAAAACGAAATAGAAAACAAATTCTGCAGAGAGGCGCGGCCGCGCCCAATTTGTACTAGGGAGACGCGCGGCCGCGCGGCTCCGTTTCTTGACCAGAAGCTTCTCTGTAAAACAGAGCTTAATCCAAACTCCTCAATTCTTTATATGAAATCCATTCCAGACATGTAGCATCAACATTCTAGCATTCATATCAACTTATATGTTACTTAGCAATCTTATTCCAACCAATTAACACCTAAATCACAAAATCAAGAACTTGAAATTGAAGAACATGAATGTGAGTTTTATACCTATGTAAATTGCTTTGAATTGGCTAGAGTTCCCTCTTGAATATCAGATTGCTCTCACTCTCTCTATAGCAACTAACAATCTACTTAACAAGATCAAATGAAGAGAGGAGGGTTCTATTTATAGAGAAATGGATATCCATACAATGGGAATATCCTTAAAATCAAACCAATGGGTTGAGCAATTGACTAATGGTTCACTTAGATTAGGTAGAAAGTTGGTGAATCCCATCATCATCACTACTCTCCCATGATCATTAGCTAACCTTTGTTGAAATTTAGGAGAAGAGTAGAGTAGCTAGGCTTGAGTTCACTGTGAAGAGCAATGAGGGGTGACCCTTAAATTGGGACAAGCTAAACTCAGCATATGTAAATATCACACTTGGGCTATATCATGTATACACATAACATACACACTTAGGTTACACATTTTATATAACTTAGGTTATAATGAATTAAAGGGTATACAATGCATTTTCAAATTACAAGGTAACAAGTAGGGGTACACATAGATACATCAACATATAATCCATGTACATTTTCTATTAACACCAAATATAAATTAATTAGGCATTTATTATTAATTATTATCATGACTGTTATTATAATAATTATAATAACTTAATGAAATCATTATTAATTAATTATTGATCTTATTATATGTCAATAGGGGATACATGAATGTTTACCCACACATATCATGTTACATAAGTCATACTATTATGTCACTCACATACTGTAATTACTCTTACCATATAGTCAATATATATAACGTATAATCATATTGATGTGCCACCTTGCATTATATATAATATAAGGTAATCCACCATATATTATAGGTTTATATATCACATGCTTGTATAAATTAATTAAATATAATATTATTATATTTATTAATCTCTTACTTATTAATTATTATTTATTCATAATAATTATTAATCAACACATTATCAAATAATTAATCATAATTGAAATTAATCAAACACGTTCAAATCCTGTCACTATATTCAAATAAGTTGAATATTTAATTATTAATAATCTTATCAATTCTCTGATATTAAGGTCTCAGGGCTAGTCCACTAAGTTAAATAACTCATTAGTGACTTCCTTTAATCATTTTACAAATTCTCACCATCACATAAGGTTTAAATAAACTCACAAAACTAACTCGTTAAAATTAAATCACATATTTAATAAATAAAGAGTTTAAAATTCATGGTCGTTACATCCCTCCCCCCTTATAAAAATTCCGCCCTCGGAATTGTATAAATAAGGTTACTCAAATAATAACGGATAATTCGCTCTTATTTTCTCTTCTAGCTCCCACGTAGCTTCTTCGACTGCGTGATTCCTCCAGAGAATCTTGACGGAATGAATGATCTTATTCCTCAGCTTCTGTTCCTTCCTATCTAGTTTCTGGACAGGAACTTCCTCGTATGATAAGTCTCTCTCGACTTGAATAGGTTCATAGGAGATAACGTGCTTGTAGTCCGGTTTATACGGTCGCAACACTGACATATGAAACACATTGTGAATATGCTCAAGTTCAGGAGGTAACGCCTCCTCGTACGCCACTTCACCGACTCGCCTCAGAATTTCAAACGGCCCTATAAACCTAGGGCTCAACTTTCCCTTCTTCCCAAAACGAATCTTCCCCTTCCAAGGAGATACTTTCAGAAAAGCATAGTTTCCTAATTCAAATTCTTTCTTCTTGCGATGCAAGTCTGCATACTTCTTCTGGCGATCTTAAGCCGCTACCAGCCGTGCCCTTATCACCTTGATAATCTCTACAGTTTGTTGTACCTATTCTGGTCCCAACAGTCGACGTTCTCTAACTTCGTCCCAACACAAAGGTGTTCGACATTTTCTCCCATATAGCGCTTCGTACGGTGGCATTCCGATACTAGCGTGATAACTATTGTTGTACGCGAATTCTACTAATGGAAGGTGATCCTCCCAGCTACCCTTGAAGTCCATTACACAAGCTCGGAGCAGGTCTTCAAGTGTTTGAATTGTTCTTTCGCTTTGCCCATCGGTCTGCGGATGATACGCGGTACTCATTCGTAATTGTGTCCCCAATCTCTCTTGAAGACTCTTCCAGAAATTTGATGTGAAACGCGGATCTCTATCAAATACAATAGATACCGGCACCCCATGTCTCGAGATAATTTCCTTGACATACAATCTGGCTAATTGGTCCAAACTATACTTAATCTTAATCGGCAAAAAGTGAGCTGACTTCGTAAAATGATCTACAATTACCCATATGGCGTCGTGCCCTTTCTGCGTTGCCGGAAGTCCTACCACAAAATCCATCGTGATGTGCTCCCATTTCCATTCCGGAATTTCTAACGGTTGTAATAACCCGCTTAGTCGTTGGTGCTCTGCCTTGACTCTCTGACAAGTTAAACACCTACTTACGCATTCTGCAACCTCCATCTTTATGTTTGGCCACCAAAAGTGATGACGCAAATCTTGGTACATCTTTGTGCTTCCTGGGTGTATCGAGTATCTCGTACTGTGCGCTTCTTGCAAAATTTCTTTTCTCAGTTCCGGTACTAACGGTACCCAAATTTGTCCTTCAAACCTTAGCAGTCCAGTGCTATCAATCTTGAATTTCAAATCCAACAATCTGTTTCTTGATAATATCACAATCTTCGTCCTTCTCTTGTGCCTCCTTAACCTTATCTAATAAAGTCAGACTCGCTGTCACTGAAAATAATTTCTCGATGGTCTCCGTCGGATACTTAACCTCCAAACCTAGTCGTTCGAAATCTTTCACTAACTCTTCTTGAACGGTTAACTTCGATAACTTCTCTCTGCCTTTTCTGCTCAAGGCATCTGCCACTACATTTGCTTTGCCTGGATGGTACAGAATCTCACAATCATAATCTTTGATCAATTCTAGCGATCGGCGCTGCCTCATGTTTAATTATTTCTACGCGAAGATATACTTCAGACTCTTGTGGTCCGTATATATCTCACACTTCTCACCATACAAATAATGCCTCCAAATCTTCAAGGCAAAAACTACTGCTGCTAATTCCAGGTCATGAGTCGGATAACCCTTCTCATAATCTTTCAGCTGACGCGAAGCGTACGCAATGACCCTGCCATGTTGCATCAGTACACAGCCAAGACCCTTGTGTGATGCATCGCTATACACTACAAATCCTCCCGTGTTATCCGGTAAAGCTAACACAGGTGCTTGACTAAGCCTCTTCTTCAATTCTAGGAAGCTCTCTTCACACTTCTCTGTCCAAACGAACTTAACTGTCTTTCTAGTAAGATTGGTCAACGGCGATGCTAATTTCAAAAAATTATGGATGAATCTTCGATAGTATCCCGCTAATCCTAAGAAACTCCTGATTTCTATTGGCGTCTTCGGCTGCTCCCAGTTGATAACCGCTTCTACCTTTGCTGGATCCACTGAAACACCATTCTTGTCGATAACGTGCCCCAAAAATTGCACTCTTTGCAACCAAAACTCACACTTGGAGAATTTTGCATACAACTTCTCTCTCCTTAATGTCTCCAACACTATTCGAAGATGCTCGGCGTGTTCTTCCTCCATCTCTAAATACACCAGAATGTCATCGATGAACACGACAACAAACTTATCTAAATATTGCTTGAACACTCTGTTCATCAAGTCCATAAATGTTGCCGGCGCGTTCGTCAATCTGAATGACATTACCAAAAACTCAAAGTGTCCATACCGAGTTCTGAATGCCGTCTTTGGAATATCCTTCGGCCTCACCTTCAATTGATGATAACCGGTCCTCAAGTCAATCTTTGAAAAGTACTTCGCCCCATTCAACTGATCAAACAAATCGTCGATCCTAGGCAATGGGTACTTGTTCTTACTGGTGACCTTGTTCAAATCACGATAGTCGATACAAAGTCTGAGCGATCCATCTTTCTTCTTCACGAATAAGACTGGCGCTCCCCACGGTGATACGCTCGGTCGAATGTATCCCTTTTCCAACAACTCTTGTAATTGAGCCATCAGTTCCTTCATCTCTACCGGTGCCATACGATACGGTGCTTTGTATACCGGTGCTGTCCCCGGTGCCAAATCAATGACAAACTCAATTTCTCTATCCGGTGGCAATCCCGGAATCTCGTCTGGGAAGACATCGACGAATTCCCTTACAATAGGTATCTGACCCAGTTCATCCTCGACTTGTCGAGTATCAACCATGTGAGCCAAATAACCTACACAGCCCTTCCTAAGCAATCTCTGCGCTTGCACCATCGTCAGACAATGAGATTGTCTTGGCGATTTACTACCATAAAATACCACCTTCGACTTATTCGGAGTCTTAAGGCTTACACATTTCTTCTTACAATCAATAACTGCTCCGTGAACCGATAACCAATCCATTCCAAGGATTACATCAAACTCCCCCAAACGAATCGGTATCAAATCCACTCTGAGCTTAAATCCTCGCAATTCAGTATAACAGTTCCTATGAATGTATTCTACGGGAATAATTTCCTTGTTTGCTACTTCTACGTTCATAGGGTGTTCTTATCTCACGGGGTGAGTCTAACTGTTTAGTAAATTCTTCAGAAACAAATGAGCAGGTAGCACCCGAATCAAATAACACATATGCATCTATATTGTTGATTGGGATGATACCTGACACCACGTCCTTAGACTCCACCGCATCCTGAACGGTCATGTTGAACGTGTGTGCCGTTGGTCTGTTGGCTTGACTGGCTTGCCCTTCGATGCTCAATCCGTTGTTGTTGTTGTTGCGATTGCCGCTAGCTGCGTCGCCCTTTCTCTTCGGGCAGTCCTTAATTTGATGGTCTAGGGCTCCACACGAGAAACACCCTCCTTTCTGCTTATTCGGACACTGAGGAGCTATGTGCCCCGGTTGTCCACAACGGTAACAAGCGTTCTTTCCCTTCATGCACTCCCCCGAGTGATTCTTCCCACAGTTGTTGCACTTTACACTTTTCTGGGCCTCTCCCCAGGACTTGTTGCCTCCAGAGGATTGGCTCTCTATCCATTTACGCTTGTTGGGGTTGCTGCCTCCGCTGCTTCCCCCTTTCTGTCCCTCCTGACCAGTCTTCTTTGCTTGCTTGAATCGAGCAATGGCTTCATTACCTCCTTCGGCAATGATAGCCCTTTCTAGTAGGTCAGCGTAAGTCTTAATCTTCAATACTGCGACTGCTTTCTGCACCCATGGTTTCAGTCCTAATTCGAACCTCCTTGCCTTCCTGGCTTCCGTGTCAACCTGATGTGAAGCAAATCAGGCCAACTCGTTAAATCTTGCCGCGTACTCTG
The DNA here is from genome assembly GCA_020205555.1 of Panax stipuleanatus. Taxonomy (NCBI): domain Eukaryota; kingdom Viridiplantae; phylum Streptophyta; class Magnoliopsida; order Apiales; family Araliaceae; genus Panax; species Panax stipuleanatus. The sequence goes on from CM035116.1 coordinate 66,208,591, forward strand.
CGACAGACATATTACCTTGTTTCAGTTCCAGAAACATAACTTCCATATCCTGTTGTGTATTCTCTGAGAAGTAATTCTCGAGAAATAGCTCCTTAAATTTATCCCAATGAATAACTCCTTCGCCCGCTCGTCCCTTATTGGCTTTCCACCAATAGTTAGCTTCGCCCTTCATCATGAAAGTGGCAAAACTCATCTTCTGTGCTTCAGCCACTCATGCGACCTCAAACACTTTCTCCATCTCTGCTATCCAGGTTTGGGCTTCGATTGGGTCCAAGGTTACCCGGAACTCTGGCGGTCCTACCAATTTAAAATATTTGAAGCTTGCCAAGTGATGTCCTGGCTGCCCTGCTGCTGGCTGGGGTCTGTTCTGCATTGCCTCCGTTAATAAGTTAACAAAGTTCTGCATAGGGTCGATATTTTCCCCTCCGCCATTATTAACGGATCCTTCCTCCCTCTGGTTCCGTGGTAGTCTCCTAGGCGGCATGATCCTGAGGAAAGGAAGAAAACATTAGACTGTATGTGATATGCTATTTATGTTAGCATTAAGAAGTTTAGGATGTCTATTAATCATAGCTGATTTAAATAAACAACTTCAGTATCACAATAAGACTCAATGGATCTCCTCAACCCATCACTTACATACTCTACTTGAGTTTTCTACTAAGGTTATAGCATAGGTTTCGCATTCCTAACGTTTATAACCTAAAGCTCTGATACCAAGCTGTGACACCCCCGAATCCGGGTCCTCTGACCCTGGTCCGGTCGTCACGATCTAACATAAACATCCACCTCTAAACAACATACAATAACGAAATGCAGAATATAATAAACGTATGTCGTTCATTCAAAAGGTGTTACTAGTCCCAAGATTCGATAACCTTAAATACAAAACATACCCTAGAATAGTTAATAGGGTTCATATTACACAACAGTAAATTAATTAAACATAAAGATAAAGTCTGCTCCTTGCAAACTAATCCTACATCTTCCCTTTACCCTTGTCCTTTCCTGAAGTCTCGGGCTTAACTGCAATATAAGTTATGATATAGCAAGGATGAGCAACAAGTTTGCTCAGCAAGTTGAAATACAACAATAAAGGATATATCATGATGAAAGGAATATATCTGATAATGAATTCAACAATATGAATATCGGAAGCAAGAATAATAAGTGCTTTTAGAATAACTGATAGTCAAGTAGACTTTTGAACTATAAAACTCCAACAAAATCAATAGCTGATTGACCCTTTGGTTACTGGCTACAGAATAAGTACTTGAGGGGATCAGCCTCGCGTACGCTATGTATATGCATAACATTCAACTCTGCTGTTTGTATCTTTATACTAGATACTTGGGGTAGTCCCTTATATATACAAGGGGTGTTCTTTCAGTCTAAGAATCCTTACCATCAATTGGTTTGGATAGCTTTTATAAAAATTTTATACAATTGTCTAACCGAACAAGGGTTCAGACTCTATCTGACGCAGTTCAAGAATTATAGAACTTTAAATAATGTACAAGTCCAAGACTGTACGAAATTAAGTGCACCAAGTGCGAATAACAATAATATCGATGTGGAATAATTGTAAAGTAATTAAACCACCTATTAGCATGCTTGGAAATAATGTTCAAGCTTTAAATAATTAACTGTCAATACGATAATAACCTGCTCAATACAATATGAGAAGGATAGGAACTTGTACAAATAAGAATTAAAGAACTTGCACAACCAAATAGTGAAGTTCGGAGACTTGCCTGATTGCTCAACTACAATTAAGTTCTAGCTTTAATTAAATCTCGCTGAAATAACCTAACATTAATATGTCGGTATTCCAATTAGCATGTGTAAACTAATACGAGTCTACACTTACAAGAATCTGCTTATCATATTAATCTATCCATAATTCACGTAAGTCAATCTAATCATGTCATAGATTTAATAACTTTAGATTATCTAGTTTCTATGCATCAATATAGGCTTGAACACATAATACTTCAAGTTACTTATATTTAATCAACACACATACTTTATCAAGTTATTAACTTCTCGTTCGAAACTAGCATGCTTTTTCTATATTCAATTCGAAGTCGTGTTTTCATGCCAGTAATTCACATACTTTAAATCTTGTGCTTATACTACTCATGTATATTCCTATCACATAGGCTATACTTTAGAAATTCAGTTTCTATGAATATGCATGCATAGGTGAAATCTATATATAAACAAATGATGTTCATGTTAATATGTCTATAGGCATAGTGAGCTCCTAATCTTCATGCTTGCAATCGTTCATGCTAGTGTGCTCGACACTTTAAACGTAACTTTCATGTCAATATACACTATACGGTCATGCTTTCAGAATCAGAAGATGCACGTGCTACGTACGTGTCTAAGTTCATAATTGAAAGTATAAGTTTCCCTTTTAAAACATATGTTTTCCTTTCATCACACATACTATCATGGTCATGGCATATATGTAGTATTAAGAAGCTTATAGTGTGGTTTAATATTAGTTTACATGCTTGGCCAAAGGGTATCATCAAGATAGCATGGACAGAAAATGAAATAGAAAACAAATTCTGCAGAGAGGCGCGGCCGCGCCCAATTTGTACTAGGGAGACGCACGGCCGCGCGGCTCCGTTTCTTGACCAGAAGCTTCTCTGTAAAACAGAGCTTAATCCAAACTCCTCAATTCTTTATATGAAATCCATTCCAGACATGTAGCATCAACATTCTAGCATTCATATCAACTTATATGTTACTTAGCAATCTTATTCCAACCAATTAACACCTAAATCACAAAATCAAGAACTTGAAATTGAAGAACATGAATGTGAGTTTTATACCTATGTAAATTGCTTTGAATTGGCTAGAGTTCCCTCTTGAATATCAGATTGCTCTCACTCTCTCTATAGCAACTAACAATCTACTTAACAAGATCAAATGAAGAGAGGAGGGTTCTATTTATAGAGAAATGGATATCCATACAATGGGAATATCCTCAAAATCAAACCAATGGGTTGAGCAATTGACTAATGGTTCACTTAGATTAGGTAGAAAGTTGGTGAATCCCATCATCATCACTACTCTCCCATGATCATTAGCTAACCTTTGTTGAAATTTAGGAGAAGAGTAGAGTAGCTAGGCTTGAGTTCACGTGAAGAGCAATGAGGGGTGACCCTTAAATTGGGACAAGCTAAACTCAGCATATGTAAATATCACACTTGGGCTATATCATGTATACACATAACATACACACTTAGGTTACACATTTTATATAACTTAGGTTATAATGAATTAAAGGGTATACAATGCATTTTCAAATTACAAGGTAACAAGTAGGGGTACACATAGATACATCAACATATAATCCATGTACATTTTCTATTAACACCAAATATAAATTAATTAGGCATTTATTATTAATTATTATCATGACTGTTATTATAATAATTATAATAACTTAATGAAATCATTATTAATTAATTATTGATCTTATTATATGTCAATAGGGGATACATGAATGTTTACCCACACATATCATGTTACATGAGTCATACTATTATGTCACTCACATAATGTAATTACTCTTACCATATAGTCAATATATATAACGTATAATCATATTGATGTGCCACCTTGCATTATATATAATATAAGGTAATCCACCATATATTATAGGTTTATATATCACATGCTTGTATAAATTAATTAAATATAATATTATTATATTTATTAATCTCTTACTTATTAATTATTATTTATTCATAATAATTATTAATCAACACATTATCAAATAATTAATCATAATTGACATTAATCAAACACGTTCAAATCCTGTCACTATATTCAAATAAGTTGAATATTTAATTATTAATAATCTTATCAATTCTCTGATATTAAGGTCTCAGGGCTAGTCCACTAAGTTAAATAACTCATTAGTGACTTCCTTTAATCATTTTACAAATTCTCACCATCACATATGGTTTAAATAAACTCACAAAACTAACTCGTTAAAATTAAATCACATATTTAATAAATAAAGAGTTTAAAATTCATGGTCGTTACAGGTTCTCCATATTAAATAGGTTGTTAATAAATCAACTAGAACAATTCTAATTTTATTTAAATAAATAAATTAAACTAATAATCTATTTAAATAAATTACATTTATTCTACAATAGGGATAAGCCTCCCTAGCGATCCACGACTTTCCATATAATATAGATTTCGACATTAATCATAAAAGAACCTTTAAGTTAATAGTTACCGTACATTTCATTCCTTCCACCATACAATGTCCCAATTAAATATAAGACATGGATTTACTGTGAAGTCTTAATTTATTTAATCATATGTATTTCGATTAGAAAATGCAAAACTCCAAATAATGCAAATTAAAAACCTATTTCTAATTTCATTCTACCTTGGCCAAGAATTCCTGGGTTGTCATTTAACGAATCACAAAGGACATATCTCCTCTTTTACTAGAGGTGGTAGATTCTTTATTGATCATACATTATCTCCATATGTAACTCATTATACCCAAGCATACCCTATATATGCCTTAAAAGGCCTTAAGGAATAAGTCAAAGTATAATTTGTTACATACAAGATACTATGATGATCTCAAGTCCAAGGATCACTTGTACTACTATCACATTAGGAATTCCTATTGACAGGCGAGTAAAACTCCATTAGGTATTCCATAGCGAGTCACGTTCAGTGAACTTATTCTCCAATAAGCACCTACATACTTGCTTTAGTGTCTCCACACAAATGACCATGAGATCAGTCATCCTCATCCAATGAGCAAGAAACATATGTACCAATCTATCCGGATTTACTAATCCCTATTTTAGAAATCCAACGATTGAGAACTATTTTAGTTCTTAAGCTTTCTAAGAATTTAGATCTCGGGAGCATTATCTCATCATGATTCTAAAATCATTGCTTAAAACTATGGGTTATTTACATATTATAAAAAACAGCACCATGTAGATAATTAAATGCCTTAAATTAATATTTTATTAGTAAATAAATAAGATTGTTTACAAAGTATGTGCTTTATCATCATACATGATTGGCTTGTATGCACGCTACTATCAATCTCCCACTTGCACTAAAGCCAATCGCCATGGTATCTCATACCCATCTTCTCTAAGTGACGATCAAACTGCTGTTGTGTTAGAGCTTTAGTAAATGGATCTGCAATGTTCTCTTGAGAGTCCACAAGCTCCAAGGTGGCGTATCCTCTTTCAATGACCTCCCTGATTATGTGAAATCGCCGCAACACGTGTTTGGATTTCTGATGAGACCTGGGTTCCTTAGCCTGTGCAACCCCTCCGGTGTTGTCACAGTATACGGGAACTGCTTCTCCAATGCTTGGAACCACACCAAGTTCAGTTATGAACTTCTTCATCCAAACAGCTTCCATTGCATCTTCACTTACAGCTATATACTCTGCCTCTGTCACTGAATCAGCAGCTGTTTGCTGCTTGAAACTCTTCCAACTCACTGCGCCTCCGTTCAAGGTAAACACATACCCTGAAACAGATTTAATGTCATCTTGGTCTGTTTGAAAACTTGAGTCCGTGAATCCCTCGAGTTTTAATTCAGACCCACCGTAGACAAGAAAAATATCTTTAGTCCTTCTCAAGTACTTTAGGATATTCTTCACAACCTTCCAGTGCTCTTCTCCTGGATTCGACTGGTATCTGCTCGTTACACTAACTACGTGAGCAACATTCGGTCTAGTACATATCATACCATACATGATAGATCCTATTACAGAAGCATAAGGGATCTTACTCATACGGTCTCTCTCCTCAGGTGTCTTTGGGGCCTGTTTCTTGGAGAGATGTATTCCATGGCTCATCGGCATGAGACCTCTTTTGGAATCTTCCATGCTAAACCTCTTTAGCATCGTATCAATGTACGTTCCTTGGGATAAGCCGAGCATCCTTTTAGGATGCTTCACCCAAGTCCTTCATGGAGAAGTTTTTAGATAACCAGCTTTTAATTGATTGTAACATAGGAATGTCATTCCCTATCAATAATAGATCATCAACATATAATACAAGGAATGATAGTGCGCTCCCACTAACCTTCTTGTATACACATGGTTCATCCTCATTTTTGATAAAATCAAACTCTTTGATTGTCTCATCAAAAGGAATGTTCCATCTACGAGAAGCATGCTTCAACCCATAAATGGATCGTTGTAGCTTACAGACTTGATTTGTTTCAACTTTTAAAATAAATCCCTCTGGCTGTGTCATATACACATCCTCCTCAAGTTTCCCATTGAGGAAGGCCGTTTTCATTTCCATCTGCCAGATCTCATAGTGGTTATAAGCTGCAATCGCAAGCAAAATCCGAATGGACTTGAGCATGGCTACTGGTGAGAAGGTTTCATCATAGTCAACTCCTTGTCTTTGTTTGAAACCTTTTGCAACCAGTTGGGCCTTATAGGTCTCTACCTTTCCGTCTGCTCCAGTCTTTCTCTTAAAAATCCATTTACACCCAATAGGCTTAATACCTTCAGGTGGTGAAACCAAAGTCCATACTTTGTTTTCATACATGGAGTCCATTTCTGATTTCATTGCTTCAAGCCATTTCCCTGAGTCTTTATTACTCATAGCCTATTCGTAATTCAATGGATCATCATCATTCATGATGTGTACCTCATCGTCATCCTCTATAACGAATCCATACCTCTCAGGTATCTTCGGTACTCTTCCAAATTTACGAACAGGGTGTGGTACAGTAGGTTCTTCTACTTGGTTAGGTACCTGACTTTGATCCGTGGTAATTTGTGGTTCTTGAACTTCTTCAAGATATATCTTACTCCCACTGACTCCTTCATGGATAAACACGTTCTCCAAGAAGGTAGCATGTTTTGCAACAAACACCTTTTGATGAGTAGGATGATAGAAATAATACCCTATGATTTCTTTAGGGTATCCCACAAATCTACACTTATCGGATTTAGTCTGTAGCTTATCATTTTCAAACTTTTTGACATAAGCTGGACAACCCCAAGTCTTAACATGCTTAAGATTTGGTTTCCTCCCTTTCCACATCTCATATGAAGTCTTTGGGGTGGATTTCGTAGGTACCTTATTAAGTAGGTATGCAGCCGTTATTAGGGCATAACCCCATAAGGATATTGGAAGGTCGGTAAAACTCATCATGGATCGAACCATGTCCAACAGTGTTTGATTTCTCCTTTCAGATACTCCATTTAACTATGGTGTACCTGGAGGAGTCCATTGCGAGATTATACCATTTTCTTTGAGATAATTGAGAAACTCACCGCTTAAGTATTCTCCACCTCGATCTGATCGAACTATTTTAATACTCTTGTCCGTTTGTTTCTCTACTTCACTTCTTAACTCTTTGAACTTTTCAAATGATTCTGATTTGTATTTCATTAAATACACATACAAATCTTGAGTGATCATCAGTGAAAGTAATAAAACAAGAATACCCACCCCGTGCACTTGCTGTCATAGGTCCACAAACGTCTATGTGAATCAATGCAAACAACTCTGTAACTCTTTCTCCTTTTCCACTAAAAGGAGATTTAGTCATTTTACGCATGAGACAAGATTCACAAGTTGGATATGATTCATAATCGGATAGCTTGAGGAGTCCATCTTTATGCAACTTGGATAATCTTATTTCATTGATATGACCGAGTCTACAGTGCCACATGTAGGTATAATTAATAGCAACTCTTTTCCTTTTCTTAGTTTGTTCAATTTGAAATATATTTTCTTGTAAGTCAAGTGTATAAAGTCCATTTCGCAAATTTCCAATACCATATAAAACATCGTCTTTATAAATAGAACAACCATTGTTCTTTATAATAACGTCAAAACCTACCATATCTAATACAGAAATTGAAATAATATTTTTAATAATATTCGGAACATAATAACAGTTATTAAGATAAATGGACTTTCCCAAAAGCATTGCTAAACAATAAGTTTCTACAGCTAATGCAGCAACCTTTGCTCCATTCCCTACTTGTAAGATCACCTCTTCATTGTTCAGCTTTCTACTTCCGACCAGTCCCTGCACAGTGTTACATATGTGAGACCCACAGCCGGTATCCAATACCCAAGTAGAATTATGACATTCAGAAAAGTTAATTTCAATCATAAACAAACCTTGATTGAAAGTCGAAGCTTATCCAAGATTCTTCTCTGCTAGAAACTTATTCTAGTTCCTCTTCCAATGTCCCGGCTCGTTGCAATGAAAGCACATTCCTTTAGCTGGTTCAGGTTTCTTTTGTTCCATTTCTTTCCCCTTTCCCTTAGCCTTCTTGGATTTCTTCTTTTTAGAAGACACCTTGGGCCTCTTCCTTTTATTGGAAGAATCCACCATCAAGACATGGTTTATCTTGGATGAGAAGTGACCTTCTGCAGTTTTCAGCATGTTAAGCAGCTCAGGCAAGCTGACATCTAGCTTATTCATGTGAAAATTAACCACAAACTGCGAGAAGGTCTCAGGAAGTGACTGCAAGACCAAGTCTTGACTCAACTCCCCATCCATGACTAACCCAAGCTGTCGAAGGCATTCAATTAAATTGATTACCTTCAGAACATGAGTCTCGACGGCAGTGCCTTTGGTCATCCTAGATCAGAAGAGTTCTTTAGAAATCTCATATCTAGTAGTCCTACTCTGTTCACCATACAACTCCTTGAGGTGAAGCAATATAGCAGGAGCATCTATATTTACGTGCTGACGCTGAAGCTCGTTATTCATGGATGCGAGCATGATGCATTGAGCCACAGATGCATCATCTTACCGCTTATTGAAAGTGGCAATCTCTTCCTCAGAGGCTGTTTCCGAAATAGATTCAGGGATAGTTGAATTTAGGACATAAGAAATTTTTTCAGCAGTGAGAACAATTCTCAGATTTCTTAGTCAGTCCCATAATTAGGCCCGGTAAGCTTATTTGCATCAAGTATGCTTCGTAGTGAGATTAGTGATTTTGACGTTTTTGAAATTCTGCATGTGAAGAGACAACATTTTTAGCAAACATTCATTTTATTAACTTTGCATACCAAAATAAATTTAGGTCTTTATTTTAAATTGGTATCTCCCACTATTTTCATCATACTATATTACCCTCATTTATATAGTTCGGCAACATCTAATTAAAGATTTGCTAGTGAGATTAAGGATCCCATTTCAAATGTATATAACCTTGTGGATAGCACAACAAGCGGTATACAAATAAATAGGTATACAACTCTTGTCAATTACATCACCATATAACTCCTTTTATTTTTCCTCTCAAATCATAATGGTCATGTGTGTGCACATCCGAACTAAAATAATTTAAGTTAAGTCCAGCCTAGCACTTCCATGAATTTTAAAAAAAAATTGTTCATCCTTGTGGATAGCACAACAAGACTAGATCATTCAATTTTCTTGATAAGCATCAAACGGGATTAATTAACATCTTAAATACTCACTATTGGCCTTGTGGAAAGCACAACAAACTCATATTAAATATTTAATACTCTATTAATTAATCATGCTAGAAGGCGACGTTCGATATTCCAAATATCATTTGAACGCTTCAAACTTAATATTATTTATTTGAGGGGTTTGTTATTATTTGTCTCATCTTGTTTAGCGCGCATGCACATATATATATAAAATATGCGTCATTTTATTAAACATGCGAAGCATGTTTGCATAAAATATAATATATATAATATATAGCATGCAATATAGAATACTATATTCTACCCGGATTTTTTATGGACTTTTATTCTAGTTTGGTTCACTAGAGCCACCAAGTGAACCAAAAGGTCAAACCTAGGAGTGCAAGAATTTAAATTTAAATGTAACTATTATATTTAAACCCGGGCTCCATACAAATAGGTATTCACGCGCTCCTTGCTCCTTGGTCTCCAGTTTCTTCAAGATAATTATAACTATCTCTATTACATAAACTATTTATAATTAAATAGAAACCTTGATCAGGAGTCAAGGGGAAGTACATAGGAGGGAGATAGAATTTTATACCGAGAATAAAACTAGGGAAGACGAGGTACGCATACCCTATTTTATAAAACCCATACATTCAAGCATTCATCCAAAATAAAATCCAATCACATTGGTCATAGTCCATAATCAATCCCTTTTATTAACATACATATCATCATACGTATCAATAAAACTTATTCATCTCATGAAAGTAAATTCATTCCATATATGTATTAATATCAGTTAATGGGCAAAAGTTTTGCTAAACTTTGTTTTTGAAAAAATAAACTCCTTTATTTCATTCAAAAACAATTCCAAATTAAACTCTTTAATTTTAGCAATTCTGAAATCTCATTTCGTTTAAAATAAATATCTTTATTTTAAACTTTTATTAATTAAATAAACCATTCATTTAATTAAATTAAATAAAAAATTAATAATTTCAGTTCCTATCCAGTTGCGTAGCTGTGCCAGGAATATAAAGGGAACCGGCGCAGCTGCGCAACATGAAAACCAGGACAAGACACCAGTGCAGCTGCGCAGCAAGAAGGCCTTGCACCGGCGCAGCTGCACAGCTTCGCAGAATCAGAAAAAATTTTGTTGCCCAAGAACTCAATCCAATCGCATATCATACATGTATGGAATCATATAAACTGATAATTAGCACAAGACTTGCACTGATACCACTGTTGGGTTTGTTAGAAACATAAGCATGCAATCAAATTACATAAACGCAGCGGAAGGGATGAAAATTCAGATTTTAAAATTTTCTTACAAACTCTTAACCATGATCTTTCTTGTGCATCAATTATCAGTCAATACATAGAAGGAGATGATAGAATTATACCTTTGAAGATCCAAGCTTCCTCAGGTACAAGTTCTACTCCTTTGATTCATTTGATTCCTCTGTAGTGGCTCCTTCCCTTGATCAATGTCAGCCACCAAAATGTTTGGCCTCTAACGGTGATCCACCAAGGAAGATGAAGAACTCAGGAAGATGGGTTATTGGCAAAACTCTTATTTCTATTTCTATAGAATATGTGTACTCCCATCCCTTGGAAAAGTTCACGTACCTTATTTCTTATATAAAACTCTCTTATATAGGTATTAGGTTAACCCTCATAATCCAATTAGAATAGGATTTTATTTAATTAATTAATTAAACACTTTTAATTAATTTATATCGTAATCTTATTAGGATTGAGAGAGAGTATTGATATTATATTAATTCCTAAACTCCTTTAGAATTAAAATAATAATAATAATATTAATATTAATAAGACTTCTCTTATTAATTTATATTTAATATTTCTAAAATATTAAATAATAAACATTAAGCTATTTAATTTATTCTATCACCATAGATTAAATTAATTACACTTAATGCATTATTACTATCATGCCATTTTCTTCTTAAATAATTATTCTTCCTTTTATGGTGTGACCCTTTAGGTTCTCCATATTAAACCGGTTGTGAATAAATCAACTAGAACAATTCTAATCTTATTTAAATAAATAAATTAAACTAATAATCTATTTAAATAAATAACATTTATTATACAATAGGGTTAAGTCTCCCTAGCGATTGACGACTTTCTAGATAATATAGATTTCAACATTAATCATAAAAGAACCCGTGAGTTAAAAGTTACCATATAATTCAATCCTTCCACCATACAATGTCCCAACTAAATATAAGACATGAATTTACTGTCAAGTTTTAATTTATTTAATCATATGTATTTCGATTAGAAAATGTACAACTCCAAATAATGCAAATTAGAAACCTATTTCTAATTTCATTCTACATTGGCCAAGAATTCCTGGGTTGTCATTTAACGAATCACATAGGACATATCTCCTCTTTTACTAGAGGTGGTAGATTCTTTATTAATCATACATTATCTCCATATGTAACTCATTATACTCAAGCATACCCTATATATTCCTTAAAAGGCCTTAAGGAATAAGTCAAAGTATAATTTGTTACATACAAGATACTATGATGATCTCAAGTCCAAAGATCACTTGTACTACTATTACATTAGGAATTCCTATTGACAGGCGAGTAAAACTCCATTAGGTATTTCATAGAGAGTCACGTTTAGTGAACTTAATCTCCAATAAGCACCTACATAATTGCTTTTGTGTCTCCACACAAATGACCATGAGATCAGTCATCCTCATCCAATGAGCAAGAAACATATGTACCAATCTATCCAGATTTACTAATCCCAATTTTAGAAATCCCACGATTGAGAACTATTTTAGTTTTTAAGCTTTCTAAGAATTTAAATCTCGTTAGCATGATCTCATCATGATTCTAAAAGCATTGCTTAAAACTATGGGTTATTTACATATTATAAAAAATAGCACCATGTAGATAATTTAATGCCTGAAATTAATATTTTATTAGTAAATAAATAAGAATGTTTAAAAAGTATGTGCTTTATCATCATACATGATTGGCTTGTATGCACACTACTATCAATCTCCCACTTGCACTAAAGTCAATCGCCATGGTATCTCATACCCATCTTCTCTAAGTGACGATCAAACAGCTGTTGTGTTAGAGCTTTAGTAAATGGATCTGCAATGTTATCTTGAGAGTCCACACGCGCCAAGGTGATGTCTCTTCTTTCAATGATCTCCCTGATCAAGTGAAATCGTCGCAACACGTGTTTTGATTTCTGATGAGACCTGGGTTCCTTAGCCTGTGCAACCGCTCCGGTGTTGTCACAGTATACGGGAACTGCTTCTCCAATGCTAGGAACCACACCAAGTTCAGTTATGAACTTCTTCATCCAAACAGCTTCCTTTGCAGCTTCACTTGCAGCTATATACTCGGCCTCTGTCACTGAATCAGTAACTGTTTGCTGCTATGAACTATTCCAACTCACTGCGCCTCCGTTCAAGGTAAACACATACCCTGAAACAGATTTACTGTCATATTGGTCTGTTCGAAAACTTGAGTTCGTGAATCCCTCGAGTTTTAATTCAGACCCACCGTAGACAAGAAAAATATCTTTAGTCCTTCTCAAGTATTTTAGGATATTCTTCACTGCCTTCCAGTGCTCTTCTCCTAGATTCGACTGGTATCTGCTCGTTACACTAAGTGCGTGAGCAACATCCGGTCTAGTACATATCATACCGTACATGATAGATCCTATTATAGAAGCATAAGGGATCTTACTCATACGGTCTCTCTCCTCAGATGTCTTTGGGGCCTGTTTCTTGGAGAGATATATTCCATGGCTCATCGGCATGAGACCTCTTGTGGAATCTTCCATACTAAACCTCTTTAGCACCGTATCAATGTACGTTCCTTGGGATAAGCCGAGCATCCTTTTAAATCTATCTCTATAGATCTTTATCCCCAAAGTATAGGATGCTTCACCCTAGTCTTTTATGGAGAAGTTTTTAGATAACCAGATTTTAACTGATTGTAACATAGGAATGTCGTTCCCTATCAGTAATATATCATCAACATATAATACAAGGAATGATACTGCACACCCACTAACCTTCTTGTTTACGCATGGTTTATCCTCGTTTTTGATAAAATTAAACTCTTGGATTGTCTCATCAAAACGAATGTTTCATCTACAAGAAGCTTGCTTCAACCCATAAATGGATCGTTGTAGCTTACAGACTTGATTTGTTCTAACTTTTGAAATAAATCCCTCTGGCTGTGTCATGTACGCATCCTCCTCAAGCTTCCCATTGAGGAAGGCCATTTTCACGTCCATCTGCCAGATCTCATAGTCGTTATAAGCTGCAATAGCAAGCAAAATCCGAATGGACTTGAGCATGGCTACTGGTGATAAGATTTCATCATAGTCAACTCCTTGTCTTTGTTTGAAACCTTTTGAAACCAGTCGAGCCTTATAGGTCTCTACTTTTCCGTCTGCTCCAGTCTTTCTCTTAAAAATCCATTTACACCCAATAGGCATAATACCTTCAAGTGGTGAAACCAAAGTCCATACTTTGTTTTCATACATGGAGTCCATTTCTGATTTCATGTCTTCAAGCCATTTTCCTGAGTCTTTATTACTCATAGCCTATTCGTAATTCAATGGATCATCATCATTCATGATGTGTACCTCATCGTCATCCTCTATAACGAATCCATTCAGGTATCTTCGGTACTCTTCCAGATTTACGAACAGGGTGTGGTACAGTAGGTTCTTCTACTTGGTTAGGTACCTGATTTTGATCCGTGGTAATTTGTGGTTCTTAAACTACTTCAAGATATATCTTACTCCCACTGACCCCTTTATGGATAAACACTTTATCCAAGAAGGTAGCATGTTTCACAACAAACACCTTT